>JAHFWL010000468.1:600000-1134750 GCA_021292165.1 Shinisaurus crocodilurus
TGGGCCTTTCCACTATGAAGTGGGAACTTGGAGTTCCCCAATTCAAATTTGTTTTTGCCACAAACTCACAAGCTGGTTTTAGGGAAGCCACACTCACAGCCTAAGCCTCTCTGTAATATGATGATAGCTTGACTGGCATACAGGATTGTTCTTAGGAGTATTGAGAGAGTGTCTGTGAAACACTTTGAATGATCTAATGCACAAATTAAAATAATAAGTATAATTGGCCCTTTTCATAAGTCACCTCTACATCTATACTAAGTATGTGGAAGGGGAGCAGGGTTCTGCCTGCTGACCTCACTGTTGTGTTGAACGTGTGTGTGTGTGTGTGTGTGTGTGTGTGTGTAGCTTGCAGGGTGCGCTATGTCAGAGGGACAGTGCACATAGTCCTGCTTTCCTTCTATTCACTTACTGTATACACGGAGGCAACTCTGAAAAGGGGGTATGTTTTGATGAGAAGACACTGACAGCTCCAGTATCTGGTTTAGACTTGTGGTAACTATGCATCCTCAGGATTTCACAGAAATTGCAAGACATGATTATATATAGTACGGTATTTGGGGTGCCTCCCCCCAGCTTTGCTAAGTATACATTCCCTTGCCAAAAGTGGGTGTGCTATCTTTCTGGTACAGGGATTTTTGGGGCTTAAGTCTCCCGCTCCTGCTGTGATGTGCAATTTATTTGATGACTTGAATTTTACCTTGGCAACATAATGGATAAAAAAGTATCAAAGCATTATGCTTTACACAAGTTTTCAGGCACCCTCAAACTTGTGTTGACAAGAAACTGTGTTTATTTTCAGAAAGCTGACTGTAACATTACTAGTCAAATGCACAGAAATGATCACACTATATGTAGTTGAATAAGCATGCTGTCTAATAAAAATGAAATTGTCTTTTATAGAGGTTTGAATTTTACTTTTGAAATCAGACTATCCACTCCAACTTCATCTCTCACCACAGTGGGCATTTTTATAAACAGTGATCCAAGAATTCCATTGCATCTACCACAGGCCACATGTGATTGTCCTGATGTGAGGATATCATAGATATAGGAGCATATTTCATGTGCTGTTGGGGCTAACAGAGTTGCTGCTTAGCTTTTATCAGGCTGAATTATTTCTCTATCCCTTTAATATGTTACTGTAGCTTTCTCCGTATTGATATTGGCTAAAGAGGATAAAGTTGATTAACTGCAGACTGTGGCTGGATATAGTCCAGAGAAAGATCTATAATTTTTTAAAGCTGCAGGGATGTCTTCTTAAAGATTTTCTATGTCTGTAAAAAAACCCAGCTGGTCAAGTTACACAAGGGGATCTCTTTGTGTAGTGAAGTGGTGGCATGATTTAATTTTTAATATAGAAAAATCTTGCAGCTCCTTTGGAAGAGGAAATTTCAGTGATGCTTCAGGATGCTGGTAATGCATCGCTAAAGCCGTTGGTGTACTATGTACCACAGTCATTACCCAGGTTTATGAAAGCCATAATTCTTGTCCCTTTCAGTCCTGAAATTAAGAATTATGGATGACCTTTGGCTGCCCAAATTGGGAAGAGGGAAATGGACATGAGTAAGCTTGGTTTGCCACAAGTCGTCAGCTTATTCCTGAAGCTACTGCGGGGAAATACAGTCCAGTCAATGGTATTTGGATATAGCAAAATCACAGTCAAATCCCACATTGGGAGATATTAATACATGAGCGTTTTGTGGTGTAGTTGCATGCTGCAGAACTGTTCCCATGCCATATATCAGGGGTCCTCAAACTACGGCCTGCGGGCCACATCCGGCCCGCTGGATCTTTTCATCCGGCCCGGCAGCCGATCTAGAGGCTCCTTGTGGGGGAAGGGGAGGAGGCCGGCTGAGCCGGCAGCGGGACGCGGGGCGCCCGCCCACCACCCTGCGTCTCCTGTGGGGGGGGGGAAGGGGACGAGTGGCAGCTGACCTGGCAGCGGGGCACCCACCCGCCTCCCTGCAGGGTAAGGGGAGGCTGAGCCGGCAGCAGGGCAGGCAGGCGGTCCCTCAGCAGCAGCGTGTCAGGCAGACAAGGCGGGGGCGACACGGGCTGCTCGTGAGGCAGCGATGGGTGGTGGTGGTGATAGTGGAGGAGCAGGTCTGGCAGTGGCCTGGGCAGCGGCAGCACCACCAGTTCGAGCGCCTCCTTCTGAGGTGATGGTGAGGCGCTGCTGCTTGGCATGGCTGGCGAAGAAGGCTCGGCCAGGCCCGGAGGAGGAGGCGGTGGCTGGCGAGGAGGGAGAGGAGGAGGAGGGAGGAGGGAGGCGACGAGCAGGAGCGGCCGGCAGAGGACAAGGAGGTGGAGGCGGGGGTCCTGGCCGGGCCCTGCTGGCGGCCGCCGCAGCAATGAGCAACAGCCAGCAGCAGCCCCTGCCGCCACGGCGGGTCACCAACATGGGCTCCATGCTGCTCACCCCGCAAGAGAACGAGAGCCTCTTTAGCTTCCTCGGCAAGAAATGTGTGGTGAGTGAAGGAGGCTTCTCCAGGCCGGCTGGGCCTGCCTGCCTGCTCCGGGTAGGTGGGTGGGGAGGCTAAGGCAAAACTGGTTGGTGGGCACGGAGGGGCTGGGATGCAGAGGAAGGGAAGCATTTGCTCCTGCGGTGTGTGTGAGTGCTCAAACACAGAGCCGCAAAGCGGCTTGGATCCCAATTGAGTTCTACTCCAGAGTAGACCCATTGAAATCAGTGGGGCTGCGGTTACTCTTAACTGCAGTCCCATTGGATTCGGTGGGTCTACTCTGGAGTAGGACTCAATCGGGATCCAACCCTGATAGGAACAGGAGGAGCAAGGCTCAGTGCGAGTGAAGGGTTTCGGGGTACGTGTGTGTGACATCTGGGGGGGGGGCGTCGGCCGCTGCTGCTGAAGTAGTACAGATTCCAGGAAGCAAATTCTATTGACCTCAGTGGGACTTGCTGCTGAGTAAAATAGGTTCAGGATCCGGCTGTGACTTGCATTTGTTTTGGGGGAAATGGAGGCAGTGGCTGGTGGGAGGCTTCGCAATGGGTTATGAGTGGGATAACTGCCAGCTCTTCTATCCTGTTCCCCTTCTCTCTGGGGAATTCCTTGCTGGCCTACCTTGGTTCAGAGCGTGAAGAATGCCCTTGCCAAGCCTTTCCCACAACAGCTGCTTGCTTCCTTTTTTCTCACTTTCCACTCCCGTGGGTTCCCCGTTGTTGGAGTGGGAGATGAGCCAGGGAAGAACAGTCTCTGCTAAAGCAGTGCTGAAGGTTGTGTGTGTGACGTGTTCCTTCACTGTCACTCCAGAGAACTAGGGTTAAGGCTTCTATCAGCCTTCCTTCCTTTTAATCTCAGGAACCATGCACTCAAAATGGCAACCATCTTTGGCAGCACCTATGTCTCTGAACAGACTTTTTCCCGAATGAAACATCTGAAATCTCCAACCAGATCCAGAGTAACTGATGCACACTTGCATCACTTGTTACGACTAGCAGTGACAAATATGGAACCGGACATTGACCATCTCATTAGCTAAAAGCAGGCCCATACTTCCCATTGAAATACTAATAAGCTTATGTTGATTAAAATTGTTCTTCATTTTAAATATTGTATTGTTTTTTCCTGTTTTTTTGCACTACAAATAAGATATGTGCAGTGTGCAAATCAAGCCTTTCTATACCTTTTTAAAGTTTAATGTATTTCAATTTTAGACAGCAAATTAATTTATACCGTAATTAATTTATAATTAATTTAGAATAACTTTCCATTTAATCAAGTAAAAAAAAAGGACCCCGGTCCTTTTTTTTTACTTGATCCATTCGTTCATATTTTTTTCAAACTATAGTACGCCCCCCCAACAGTCTGAGGGACAATGAACTGGCCCCCTGTTTAAAAAGTTTTAGGACCCCTGCCATATATGGTAACATATCAATATGTCTTGGTGGATATCTCTCCTGCTGGTATCAGCAGACCTGATCAAAGGTGGGGACACTAGTAATGGAAAGCACTTGCATCATCCCAGCTACCCACGTGGCACAAATCTGTAAACTGCTGTTGCACAGGAGAGTCATTTGCAGACTGCAAAGGTGATGTATAAATCTGGCCTGAACTATGAAGCTTAATAGGCTAATGACAACCATTCTGCTGATCTTACCTCGCAGAGGAGTTGGGGGGGAAATGAAAGCCATGTGACTTGTGCTTTTCACCCAAGCTCCTTGGTGTATTAGTATTCAGAAGTGCAATCTGCTCCTTTGAGACCATCCATACACTGTCATTCTCTTTCTTTTTTAAACCCCCTTCCCCATTTGTCATGCATTGCACCTTTTTAAGTGATGACTACGTAATCCTTTGTTTGTTGTGCCTCTGCTACTCCCCTTCCCCTTTTTGGAGGGGGACATACCTACTGAGACCCTTAGTCCATCCAGCTCTGTACTGCCTACCCTGACTGACAGCAGTTCTCAGTAGTCTTGAGCAGAGGTCTCTTCTATCCAGGAGCCCATCAATGAGCTGGACCATTTGCCACTGGTGAGCACATCTTTTATTCTGGTGAGATGTCCTGCTCTTCTCCCAACCTCAAATGCTTTTAGCATGAGGGGGATTATTTCTATCCATGAATCAAAGAGGTTTCTCTGTGCCATGGAGAGGTGTAATCTTTTGGGATGGCTTGGAGGTCTGATGTGAAAAAAGGGGGGTGGGGTGCAGGTATGCCCTGAGCATAGGGAGTTGGGTTAGATATGGCCTTTTAGAGACCTTTTAATTTTAATTATGCAAAAGCCATTAAAAGTAAGCTGAGCTTCCTTTGCATGCTGCCTTTACCTGAGCACCCCCCACTTCCTTTTACTTCCCCAACTGTATGCCAGCCAGTGGCAACTGTCTTCATAGTTCTGCTCTAGCAATCTACATGGCAGTCCTGTAACACCTTTCCATAAGAAGCTGGCACCTATTTATTACAGCAATTTTGGAATGGCCATCTGGTGAATGTGTCGGTTTTCAGAGTATGTCTCTAAGGGAAGTAGTTCAGACTCAGAGCAGAGGAACTGCTACCATAGAAATAATTAATCCAGGCATACAGAGTACCTCATTTAGTGTAATTGGAGCAACTGAACTTTTTCTAGCAAACCTGAAACTCTCATATGTCTAACATTAAATGTCTAGCCTTCAAGATATTTTATTAGAGATTTTAAAACTAAGTTTTAAAGTGCAAGGCAGACACAGAATGCAAACAAGTACAGCATCTACTGTTGCAACAAGTGGGTGTGGAGACCTAACCCGGTCTATGTAGTGCTGGCTGTTTGCTGGAAAGAATGGCACCGGGGTTGCTGTTGAAATAGCTCAGAGAGACTTGTCTACAAATGATGTGGAAAGGGTGGTGGAGATACAGCAAAAATGTGATAAGTGTAGCAGTGAGCAAAGGAGAGGCCCGAGGGGGTTCCTCCTGGGATGCACAGAGCTACTTGCCCCTCTCTTCTGCCACCTGCCTTCCCCATGGCAAGACTTTTTAAATTAGGCTTACATACTCCAGCAGCCCAACACACACAAAAATAATGACCCCCATCAAGGGTTTTTCAGGCATTTGGCTTGAACGCTCAAGCAGCCAAATTGATCTTTGCACTTAGCGAGCAACTGCTCACCCAAACATTGTAAGCCTGTGGTTGGTGTGTGTGGCAGCCTGGCAGCCTAGGCTTTGTATGTGTGATCAGGGCTCCTGATCATGTGTAGAGGGCCCACATGCATAAGGACTGCTCCAGGACATTGACACCCTCCAGATGCGTTGGACCATAACATCCCCAGCCAGATGGTGGAAATTGTAGTCCAAACAGGGTGCCAGGTCGGGAAAGGCTAGTGTATAGGCTGGGGCCAATTTTGTTGCCCTTTCACTCTTCCTCTTCCCTCTTTGAGCATCTGAAGTGGGCTTTCATCAACTAGCATTCTTGAGGACTGGTGCCGTGACTCCTATAAATTTATCTGGGCACTGTCCATGCTCTTCCCCAATCATATTTTTCTTATTGTGCCCGTTGGGAATGTTCTTATAGCATCACTGTTTAAAATAATTTCTAAAAATGTATTCTTCCAAGGCATGACATGATGCTGGCCTTTGGCTTATCCAGTATCTTCAGGTTAGCATGCTTTTTAAAATTGGCAATGTCTTTGCTAAACATTTTAGAATTAAAATTGTCATGCAAGAGCCTTGCTAAACAATATCAGGGAACCACTTCAAGGACCCCCCCCCCTTTTTTCCCTTCCACAGTTCATGCATATTGTTTCAATAGAAGCATCTTGATTTTACACCTTGGTCCCCTGATACTTGGTTTATAAGTTCTATTGATTGCAGTGGAGCTTAATTTCTAATTGTGTCTAAAACTGTTTCTGACTCTTTCATATCACTTGAACTTGAGGTCACCTGGCAAAAAATGATTGATGGTAAGTCAGGGCAGAAATGCCTTCTCTTACACTTGCAAAATTAACTTACGCAATTCACTGTTCCCAAGATGTGGTGATGGCCATTAGCTTGGTCAGCTATAATAAAAATAATCGGAGAATAGGCCTGCAGAATAGGTCTGTTACAGCCCACTATTTCCTGTTGGTTGTGACATCTAAATGGAGCATATTCAGCAGCAGGTTACTTCTTACCCCAGCAAATTCTGGGGACCAATTGGGGAGGGTTGCTGCTTTCACACTCTGCTTGGGAACTCCTCAGGGGATCTTGCTGTCTGTTGATCAGAAACAGGGTGTTGGACCAGATAGAGCCTTGGTCTGCTGTTATGAGGGAAATGGAAAAGTTTCTTAAAGATGCTCTTAGCAAAAATCTGGTGCTTGGAAGGAGTTTTCCACAATGGTATTCACATTCAAATTCTCTAATGCAGGGGTAAGGATGTCTGGTGCCCTCCAGATGTTTTGGACCACAACTCCCATCAGCCCCAGCTAGCATGGCATATGGTAAGGGATTATGGGAGTTGTAGTCCAACAATATCTGGAGGGCACCAGGTTGCCTACTGCTGCTCTAATGCTACCTGCTGCTGCTGATGCCGCTGCCACCTCCAGGTGGGACATGGAAGAGACCACTCCTCTTTTCCTACCTCAAGCCTTCAGTGGAAGAAAGGAGGAGCGGCTTCTCATTCCCATTGTCCTTTTTCAGGAGATAGCAGCAAGGCATCTCTGCTGCTTTCTGCAAAAGCCCTGCTTGCCTGGAAGAAGCTGGGTGGCCTCTCTTCCACGTGCTGGCATTTTGCAGAAAGGAGAAACCAGCTCCCATTTCCTTCTCTATGAAGGAAGAAGGGGTGGCTTCTCTCCTGTGAGCTGGTCTTCTCCTGGAAGCACAAAGGCAATCCATAGTTGGTGAAGGGGTGCTTGCTGGATCGTCACCTTGAAGTGGTGAGTGGGCTTGCGTGTTCCGATGAATCCTGTGAGCAATGCCGTCGGGAGCTATGTACTCCCAGTAGGGTCACCCATGGCGGTAAGGTCCGGGGAGAGGAACCAGACAAAGAACGATCCAAAACATAAAGTCCTCAACGGCAGAACAGGCGGAAGATAATTAAACCTAAATTACAACGGCTGTGAAGGCGGATGAAGGCTGCAGCAGAGAATGGTTTTCCAATCGTCAGGGTAACCGTGCCATTGGATCTCTGCCATACTCTGTCAAGTTTGTGTGGTGATTCGTTGTGCACCGATCTCCCCACATAAAACAGTTTCACGCACAGGCGTCTTCCAACCCAACCCATCCAACCCAACCCAACCCAACCAAACAAACAAACAAAAAAAGTCCCATGGCGACTGGCGAATGGCAACGGGGGCAGGACTGTGAATCTGGAAGCCCCTAGTCATGGACCAGCACATGGGCGGTGGATGCAGACTCAGTCGCCCTGTTCAAGGAACGAGGTAGTCGAGCAGCTCGGCAGCTGTATCCATGACTGAGCAGCCCTATTTAGGATCCACTCTGCTCACCCCGTATGGGGAGGGGGCTAGAAAAGGTGCCCTAAACATAGTCTACCTCTTTCTCCCCTGACTGGATTACCGCGTCCAGTGGGGTCACCATTTTAGCGGTCGAAAAAGACATTTGAATTTTGGAACATGGAATATACGGACATTGCTGGATAACATAGATAGTGAACGCCCTGAGCGTAGGACTGCTATTATTGCAAGGGAGCTGAGACGGTTTAAAATTGACATAGCAGCACTTCAAGAAACTCGAAGGGCAGGAGAGGGACAGCTGAAAGAAGAAAAAGGAGGTTATACCTTCTTCTGGAAAGGACTACCTGAGCAGGACCGACGAATACATGGTGTAGGCTTTGCCATCAAAAATGAACTAGTGAACTCTTTGTCAGAAGTTCCTACTGGCATTAACGAACGCCTGATAACTCTTCGATTAAAGCTCGCCAATAACCAACAGGTAACTATTTTGAGCGCTTATGCACCAACATTAGATGCTGACGATGACATCAAGGAAAGTTTTTACAGCCAGTTGGACACTCTCCTGTCAGAGATACCTAAGGAGGATAAAATTATCCTCCTGGGCGATTTTAACGCAAGAGTTGGGCGTGACTTTGATTTATGGCCAGAAACTATTGGAAAAGACGGAGTTGGTAATAGCAACCCGAACGGACTCTTACTTTTGTCTATATGTGCAGAGCATAATCTCACTATCACAAACACGCTCTTTCGACAAAAGAATAAGTTTAAAACATCATGGCAGCACCCACGGTCAAAGCACTGGCATCTTCTGGATTATGTAATTGTCCGTGTTAGAGATCGCCGCGATGTACTTCTTACTAGGGCCATGGTGAGTGCCGACGACTGCTGGACAGACCACCGACTAATCCGGTCCACAATGGTTATCAACATTGCTCCCCAACGTAGGCTTCAAGGAAGGAAACCAAGGCGTAAAATGAATATCCAAGTCCTTCAAGATCCTATTAAGCAAACTCGTCTTCAATCACTTCTTAAGGAACATCTACCTACGGAACCTCCTGACAACATTGAGGACCATTGGTCTAAGCTGAAAACCTCCATTACTGCAGCTTGTGAACAAACTATTGGATATGAAACTAAGAAACATCAGGATTGGTTTGATGAAAATGACAATGAGATTAAATATATAATTGACCAAAAAAGGAAAGCCTTCCAAATATGGCAAAATGATATTAACTGCGCTGCCAAGAAAAAAACCTACGCTAGCGCAAAGGCTGAGGTCCAAAGAAGAACAAGAGAACTTAAGAACGCTTGGTGGAAAAAGAAAGCTGAAGAAATTCAACAACTTGCAGAATCTCATGATGCACGGGGCTTTTTTAAGGCCACAAGGGCCATTTATGGACCAAAAACCTATGGTACAAACCCTTTACAATCAAAAGATGGCACCAAACTCTTAAAAGACAAAGAGTCTATTGCACTGCGTTGGAAAGAGCATTATTATGACCTTTTAAATCGTAAATCTAAGGTGGATAATGAGATTTTCTCGCAAATCCCGCAAAAACAAATTAAAGAGGAACTTGCAATACTCCCCACTTTGGATGAAGTAAAAAAAGCCATTAATCAAATGAAGAACAACAAAGCTAGTGGACCAGATGGGATTCCTGCTGAAATCTTTAAAGAAGGGGGCCCCCGAACTTGTACAACATCTTCATAAACTCATCGAAAAAATCTGGATAAGAGAAGAGATCCCAGAAGACTTCAGGGATGCCATAATTATCACCCTCTTTAAGAAGGGTGATAGAACAGACTGTGGAAACTATCGGGGCATTTCTCTCTTAGCAACCGCAGGTAAAATATTTGCTAGGATTCTCGCAAACCGTCTTCTATCTATTTCAGAAGAGATCCTCCCTGAAACTCAATATGGTTTCCGCCCCTCTAGAGGGACAGTAGACATGATTTTTACTGCACGCCAGCTCCAAGAAAAATGCCGGGAGCAAAATCAACCCCTTTATATGGCATTTATCGATCTGGCTAAGGCCTTTGATACTGTAGACCGTACAGCTCTCTGGACTATCCTTATGAAAATTGGATGCCCCAATAAATTTGTGAATATCTTGCGACTTCTCCATGACAACATGACGGCAACGGTTTTGGACAACAACGGCTCTCATGGTGCTCCATTTAAAGTGGGATCAGGTGTTAAACAGGGATGTGTTATCGCCCCAACATTATTTGCCATTTTCATCGCCATGGTTTTACATCTTGTCAAGGGGAAACTTCCCACCGGTGTGGGAATTATATATCGAACAGATGGAAAGCTTTTTAATCTCAGCAGGCTGAAAGCAAAAAGTAAGGTAATTACAACCTCCGTTGTGGAACTTCAGTATGCTGATGATAATGTGGTCTCCGCACATTCAGAGGATGATCTCCAAACTATCCTAAATGCTTTTGCAGAAGCATACGAAAAACTTGGTCTCTCACTTAACATCAAAAAAACCAAAGTGCTTCATCAGCAAGTGCAAGCCAATCCTTTGGTGATGCCATCTATCCAGCTTGGCGGGACAATACTGGAAAATGTCGATCATTTTCTCTATCTTGGCAGCTATCTTTCTGTTACAGCTAACATCGACAGTGAAATCCAGCATCGTCTGAGCTCCGCAAGTGCCGCATTTTCTCGAATGAAACATAGAGTGTTCGAGGATCGGGATATTTGTAAGAAGACCAAAACACTGGTTTATGAAGCCATTGTATTACCAACTTTATTGTATGCCTGCGAAACATGGACTATCTATAAACGTCACTTCCACCTCCTTGAAAGGTTTCATCAACGTTGCCTCCGGAAAATCCTGCAAATTACTTGGGAAGATAGGCGAACAAATGTCAGTGTACTGGAAGAAGCAAAGACTACTAGCATTGAAAAAATGATCCTTCAACGCCAACTTCAGTGGGCCGGTCATGTTGTTCGAATGCCTGACTGCCGTCTCCCAAAGCAGTTACTTTACTCCCAACTCAAGGATGGAAAGCGGAATATCGGTGGTCAATATAAGAGGTTTAAAGATGTTCATAAGGCTAATCTAAAAAAATGCAATATAAACATCGAAAACTGGGAAGCTCTGGCCCATGAACGATCTAAATGGAGGTTGGCCTTTCACAAAGGTTCCATGGACTTTGAAGAAGCCCGAGTGCAAGGTGAAAGGGAAAAACGTGCTAGGCGAAAAGCACGTCAAATGAATCCTTTACAGGACCATCTTCTATCTGGTAACCTGTGTCCTCACTGTGGGAAGCTGTGTGGATCTAGAATTGGCCTCCACAGTCACTTACGGACCCATCGCTAGAGTCTACACAATCTTCTTTAGAATTTCCTCCTTTTATCCCGGAAGACAATCTTACTCGGTCACGAGTGATCGCCTGATGATGATGATGAAGGGGTGCTTGCGCCTGGTGAGCAGGCCAGTGAATTTATGGAACTCTGCCTGAGGAAGAGTTCCACTGAGACTGAGCTGCCATCCAAGCATACATTTTTAAAAATCACAGTGACCGGCACACTGCCTGAGGCTAAATAGTGGAATGGGAGCAGGTCTTCTAAAGAAAATCTCCTAGCTGTGACTGATGTGCTTCTTACTGTCTGAGATACAATATGATGGCAGCCTCTGCCTGTTATTAAATGAACATCAAGCCTGCCAATGCAGGAAAATATTTAAAGTTGCAAGAATTTAACGCAGCTGCGCAATTCTCTTCCTATTAATAGACTCCTTCCCCCAATGTAGCCTGCACTTAGTTTGGAGAGATGGGCCAAATCTGCTGACCTCTCTGATAATGTGTGTAATTTAGCAAGTCAACAACCATTAAATCCTACAAATGAGCCAGAAAAGACAGGGGGCAAAGTACTTAAAGTGGCCATTTGAGCGGCAAATGACACACACAGGCTTATTTCAAGTTGCAGGAAAAATACAGAGGGGAGGGAAGAAGCCGATAGTCATTTTGTGGCTTGTGGCAACAAGTGTATTTTGATGCATGATGTAACAGAGAAGTCAGGCAACCATTTCTAATCTGCTTGCACTGTTTGTGCCTGTTTTCTACATAATTTAGATATGAAAGGAATGGATTTCATAGATAGAGTTGGAAGGAGCCTACAAGGCTCAATGCAACCCCCTGCTCAATGCAGGAAACTAGAGGAGGGGTCTCCCATCCAAGTAATAACCAGGCTTGACCCTGCTTAGCTTTCCACGTTCAGACAAGCTGAGCCAGCATAAGCCACTGTTGCCTAGACTTGGTGTGGCAGATGCAAACTATCTGTGTATTCAGCAGCAGGTTGTCGGCATTGAGAAGTAAGCATAATGTTGGTCAAAACTCAAAGATGATGGCTTTTCGTGCAACGAATGGTTCATTTTAATCATCTTAATCATTTTTATCTTGTAGTTTTTAACTTGGTTACTGTAATTTGAGCTGCTGCTAGCTTTGCTGTTTGTTTTAATCTGTGGTTTTAAATTTTATAGTTATATTATATTGTATTTTATGTGTAAACTGCCCAGAGAGCTTCGGCTATTGGGTGGCATAAAAATGTATAAAATAAAATAAATAAATAAATTCCTGCAGTGCTATGCATTGCACTTGGCATATGACAAATAGCTTCTCTCTGCCTGTTCTGAAGGTGAAATTTCCTTCCTACAGTTGTAGAAAGCTGGAGGGTATGAAGTCGGTACTTTTTCCTTCTGCTGGTTAACTCCCTTGGCTAATCTTCCCCATAGTTGGAGGAAGTGGGAAAGATTAGCTGCTGGAGATTGTAAGAAGTAAACCAAGTATAAAGCCCAGCCAGTGGCGTCTCTTTCTTCCCCTGTACGTAGGCCTTTAAGCCTCCAGCTTTTCTTTACAAATAGGGAGGGAGCCTTCATAGGTGTTGAACAAGCAAATTAGTCTGATTTTCATGTGGCAAGCTTAAAATAATGTGGGAGACAATTTGTGTGAGTAACTTGAGGTGTTCCGGCCAAACTGGCTAAAGAGACTGCTCTTTTTTCCTTCTGCACCCATATCCAACAAATGTTAGTATTCAGCTAGTGCTGAGAGGAATTCCTCAATTAGCAAAGCCACTCAATATTCTGGAGGTCCAGATAACGCGTCTGAAACAGAAATGGGATCTGCAATAATGTTGCGGTGTGAAGTTCTCATGTGCATGGTGCCAGCCATATCCTCTTCTGGCATACTCAGTTCCATTTCCCCTCCCTTCTGGCTTATTGTTCCCCCCTTCAAAGCAGGCCATCAGAATTCCGTGGTCACCCAGCATGCTCAGTCCTTATCTGGCATTCTGGCTGTCTCTGGGTCTGCTCCACCCCCACCTTTAGGTTTGTAGGTTTGGCAGAATCCCAAGGCTTGTAGTTCTGAATACCTTATTCTGTCGAACCTGCAGATAATTCCCTTTGGTGTGTGGATGGTGTTCTGGCTATTTCTCCCTCCCTCTGTGTGTGTGTGTGTGTGTGTGTGTGTGAGAGAGAGAGAGAGAAAGGGGGGCAGGTGGGGGGATATAGTGACTACGGTATATGATATGGCCTATGTTGGTATTGCAGTATCTGGATACCGCAATATCTTCTTAAATTCTGCTGGATTGAGTTTTTTGTTGTCACATAATGATGATTGGGGGTGGGAGGAGATGAGGATTGCATTGCTGGCTATCCTTCCCCAGTTTCCTGCCTATTTTTTTCTCCTACCTTCTCTTTGCTATGTCTCTGCACCTGCCATCACACTGTGTCTTGTTACTTTTGATTGCTGAAAGAAGGAAGGAAGGAAAAATATAAAATGGAATGTGCATATGAGTGGAAGACCGACAACCTGGTCTTCTGCGTGGGTTCAATGCTAAGGGGGTAGCGAGTCCTGGGGCGGCCTTCTCCGAGATACCCAGCGACTATTACCCTTAGCCCAGAACAAAGGGATAACTTATAACCACAGAAGTATCTTTTAGAAAACAAGTTTATTTACAACATTACCTTCACAAACCCAGACACACGCCAGCAATACAGCTTATCAGTACGGTACAAAGTAGCAAGCAAGAAGTCTTAAGGACACCGTGATTTCAGGGCTCTCAGCTAGTTAGTTCAGCTCGGGTCCCGGCAGAGGCCCGGTCAACTGCACGCTGCTAGCTGGGTTCCCGGCGGAGGCCCGGTCTACCCAAGCGGCTAGCTGGGTTCCCGGCGGAGGCCCGGTCTACCCAAGCGGCTAGCTGGGTTCCTGGCGGAGGCCCGGTCTACCCAAGCGGCTAGCTGGGTTCCCGGCAGAGGCCCGGTCTACCCAAGCGGCTTGTGAGTGATTTCAGCTTGGTTTCCCGGGGGTCCGGTCAACCCAAGCAACCAGTGATTTCAGCTAGCTGGAGCGTGCCGGGTGCGGCTACCCGGGGTTGCCGATCCTTCGTTCCCTTACCCCAGGCATGGGGCAAGATTGCTGATCAGGTCCAACAACCCAGCTCCCTTGCGCAGGGTGCTTTATACCTTGGTGTTTCAGGTAGCCCCTCCCTCCGTGATCAGGTGGGTTGACACCCTCCCTGAGGGGCGGCCTTTTGGGTCAGGTGGGGTGACGCCTTCCCCCCGTGGGATGGGGTCCCTTTGAAGCCCCTTGCTTAATGGTCCCATCCTATGGTGTTGAGTGGCCATTTCTTAAGGGTGCCGAAGTGTCTGCTCTGGAGAGGTATTCAAGTCTTATGTAGATGGGGCTGATATGCGAGAGCATTGACAAACCTGGGGATGCTTCCTGCCTTCCCCCCTGGGGTGATTCTATGCAGATGTTGTTTGTCCCCTTTGTCATCTGTGGAGACTGGCTGTCTCCCCCCCCCCCCCCGGGTCTCCTTCCCCCCTCCTTGGTGAGTGTGTGTGTGTCAGGCAGGGGGCTTAGGTTGGCTTTCTCCACAATATGCAATATAACGTTGACAATTACATAGGCTTCTAAACAGGGGTAGGGAAATCTCAAAAAATGAAGCGGTGTTTTGGTTTTTCCTTCCAGGCCATTGTTAGGCCACAAATGACTTCGCAACTAGATGGGATCCTGGGATAGCGTGCATGGTATGTGTGTGTGTATCTCTCTCTCTCTGTGTATCTATCTATCTATCTATCTATCTATCTATAAAGCCTTGTAGGCATTGTGGCATTATTTGCAAAGCGGCAATGAAAATGCAGTTTGTTATACCTACAATCCTCGCTCATAAATTCTGAGGATATTTACAAAAGAGAAATAAGGGGGAATAAAAGGCAAAAAAAAAAAAGAGCTAGTTTGACTCCTGCCAGTTGCTGTTGCCAAAATACTGCATGAACTGATAACAAATACTGTCTGAGCGTGGAAAGCTAAGCAGGGTCAGGCCTGGTTATTACTTGGATGGGAGACCCCTCCTCTAGTTTCCTGCATTGAGCAGGGGGTTGGACTTGATAGCCTTGTAGGCTCCTTCCAACTCTATGATCTATGAAATCTATGAAATCTCTTTATCTTGTCATTTTCTGTAAACAACTTGTCTTTTAGCATAATTCAGTCCTTTGTGAGAGCCAGGAGTAAATTGTTGGTATGTGGTTATCTTTTCAAGCATGAGGAATCTTCCTTTTCCACTCCCAATGCAGCTCTAGATATTCATGCTATTTGTTACTTGGAAAATGCCCCAATTCTACAAGGAGATTCAAGAGTCGGTTGAAGTAAAAATAAAAAAAAGTCAGTTGATTTTGATACTACGTAAATTTATGGGTTATGGTCAGTGGTGTAGTGGAACCAGGGCTTGAGGGATGCAGCACTGGCACTTTTTGATTAGCAGGGACGCTGATGTCATCTGCCACCTCCATCAGGCTTCCCCTTCCCTCTGAGCTTAGCTGCAGTCCTCACAGTAGCTGGGAGAAAATGAATTTTCCCAGCAACAATTTATTGACTGTTCCCTGTTGTAATGGGAAGTATTTTGGGGTGGCTTGGTTGTGAATGGGTAATTAAGATGCATTAGTTTTACAAAAGACCTGCTCCTGGTGGAGATGAAAACCTCTAGAAGTGGTTTGTTGGCATGGAACAACACAGCTGCCTAAATTTTTGGACTCTTCTTGGGGATTTGACTATGGGGGCTGTTATGATGAGCACCTACACTTCAAAATTTACCACTACACCACTAACTGTGGCTAAGGTGAGATGTCTAAATACAGAACCTGACCAAAATGTGGTGGCAATTCTACACTCCCACAGCATGTGCTAAATTAGCATTGGGAGTACTATATCTCTCTAGAGGCTGACACATGCCAGTCATTTTGGGGACTACTTTTCAAAGGAGTTCTGTAAAATTGGGGGATTACTTAAATCTAATGAGTTTCAAATTCAGCAGCCTTAATAAATCTTGGCATGGTTGCTCTCTCGATTCCCAAGCAGTGCAAGACTGCTAGTTCCTCTGGCTCTGAGGCTGGAACTACATTGCTGAAGAGGGCAGCTGAGTGTCTCACTCCCATCTCTTTCTCTGTAACATCTGGGGCAGCCTTCCCCAACCCAACACCCTGCACATGTACCATACTCCAGCTCCAGGGTGCACCGGCTTGCGGAAGGCTGATCTGGGACAACAGACACATGCTGGTGTCAGAGCAATGTAGTATTTTTCTACTCCCTCTGCAGTTTCCTAGACTTTATGGGGCAGAACATTGCACAGGAGCCCTCTTTAGCTTAATGCAGGAGTGGGCAACTTGTGCTCCTCCAGATGTTTTGGCATACAGCTCCCATCAGCCCTAGCCAGCATAGTCAAGGGTGAGGGATCATGGGAGTTTTAGGCCAAAACATCTGGAGGCCCACAAGTTGCCCACCCTCTGGTTTAATGTAACTTGTAGTTCCAATGTCATGCAAGTTGATCTAAGACAGGCGGGCAACCTGTGGCCCTCCAGGTGTTGTTGGACTACCAATTCCTGTCAGGCCCAGCTAGCATGACCAGTGGCCAGGGGTGATAAGAGCTGGACTCCAAGAAGATCTGCAGAGCTGCAGCTTGTACATCTTAAGAAGTGCCAGGCATGAGCAGGAATCTCTGACACACCCTTGAGAGTGGGTTAGTGTTGTCTGAACCCAGTCAATGTATGCTCAAGGCTGTCCCTGGTGACAGCAGCTGCGGCAGTTCTAGGCAGAAATTGGAACTCTTGGTTGGCAGGAATTCAGGGAAATCTGTTCCCCTTCTCTTTTTGTTGGGGTGGACACTGGACCTTGCATGGAGCAAAGGAAAAGAGTTGAGTGATATACAGCCCTGAACTACTGGTAACAGATTGAAAAGCTGCATTTGGATGGCTAGGCCACGACACAGATCTTGTTTGGCTGGCACTGGCTGTTTCAGTAGTGACCATGGCGTGCCAAGTAGGGGCTGAATTGGGGCTGAGAGTACTGTATTAGGGAAACACTTATTCATGTTGTTGTTGTTGTTGTTGTTGTTGTTTGTCCGCCTCCCCCTCCCGCCCTACCCCAAAGCTACAGATGCACAAATAAAGCACTAGTAGTGCAATCCAATGCAAAGCTGACTGCTTCTATATTTAACTTACCGGTACACTTCAGGAAATGCAGTGCAATCTCTTGAAATCCAGTTTAAATTTTAGTTGTGCACTTTCATTTGTCAGGTCTTAAAAGTGAAATTTAAAATTTGTGTAGGACGTTTTTCTTAAGTTTACAAAATGAAAAAAGCCCCCCCCCCCAATACACCTGGCAGTCTGTGATCTAGTGTTGACTCCTGATCTTGTGATTAGTCAGAACTTTGACAGAGGTTCAGAATAAAGGCAATTCAGAACTCTGATCTTGTAGAAAGCCTGGTGTTGGATAGTTTATGGTCAAGAAAAACACACACCTTAATGGGGGCAGCATAACAACTAGAACACAGACTATAAATAGATCGGTGACAAGCTTCTTCCATACTCAAAATTTATCTTGTGGCTTATTGTTTATCAGGGGGTGATTTTATTTTTGTCTCAAGAATACACAGTAATTTGGTGAGGCTTCTTGGACTGATCTGAACTTGGATTGCCTTGCTTAATTAACTTCTAGCTTCAGTAGTGTTTCTGTTTTGCTCAGGGCCTGCATATCATAGACTTTTTGTTATGTAGTATGCTCGGGTTAGTTAGAAAGCAAAGTTCACTTAATTTTAAAATCTTGCTATGCAACTGTTCTGGGTTGTTGGATGTTAAGGCATTTGCACCTAAAATCTAATACCCTCTAAGAGTTGAAGAACTTATCTCTTCCTCCGGCCACCCCCGCATATAACTTGATGAAGAAGGTGTCTTAATTCCACAAAGGCATGGTGACTACTCATTTTTACCCATATTTACTCCCTCCTTATACTTTTGCTTAGGAAAGGAATAGTCTTATCCATGTTTCCTATTAACTTGCAGAAAGTGATAAAATAGGAACGTAGGAAGCTGCCTTATACAGAGTAGACCACAGGGCCATCTAGCCCAGTATTGTCTGCACTGACTGTCAGTGGCTCTCCAGGGCTTCACCCAGAGGTCTTTCCCAGTCCTACCTGGAGATGCCAGGGGTGCAAAGCATGGGCTCTGCCATTGAGCTACTGCCCTTCCCTTAAAGCGATAGTCTTCCCATTTGAGCTACAGCCCTTCAATGGCATTACACTGAATCTTGCAAACTATAATAATGGCACAGCAAAGTCAAGATTTCCATGTGCCACTGGAGGTTCTTTCTTGGAAGGAATTCAAGGCATTTTCTTATGCGGTTCAACTGACACCACTTAAACTGATGATACACTGAAATCTTGCCTTCAGTCAATCTTGCTCAATCACTCAGTGGCTATGGGAACTTAAAACCATAGAGTTGGAAGGGACCTCGGTAGTCATCTAATGGAACTCCCTGATCAATGTAATTGATGTACAGTCATGCCTTAGATTGAGAGCATAATTCGTTCCATAAACGTGCTTGTAATCCAAAACACTCTTATATCAAAACTGAAATTCCCCCCAAAAAATTTGTACAGAGATTTTTAATTTAAGCCGTACTACAGTACTTGTATTGCAAGACGTCGCTTGTATATCAAGTCAATTTTTAAAAAATAAATACAGTAATATCTTGGATTGCAAGTAACTTGGTTTGAGAGCATTTTGCAAGACAAGCAAATTTTTAAATATTTATTTAATTTTTTTTGACTTGATATACTTGTATTGTAGCCGTACTACAGTACAAGTACTGTAGTACGGCTTAAATTAAAAATCTCTGTACACATTTTTTGGGGGGAATTTCGTACGGCTTAAATTAAAAATCTCTGTACAAATTTTTTTGGGGGGATTTCGTTTTGATATAAGAGTGTTTTGGATTACAAGCATGTTTCCGGAACGAATTATGCTCTCAATCCAAGGCATGACTGTATTTAAAAATTTGCTTGTCTTGCAAAATGCTCTCAAACCAAGTTACTTGCAATCCAAGGTATTACTGTAATTGTAATTGTATCAGGATGTAATTGAAGCATCCCTGGCAGATGACCATCCAGCCTATGCTTAAATATCTCTGGTGAAGATTCCAAGGCAGAGGCTGTTCCATTGTGAAGCAGCTTATACAGTTAGGGTGTTTCTCCTAACATTTAGCCAAAGTAGTAAGAGCTGTTTGACAGTAGCATAGCTTGCTGGTGGTGGGCATATGTCTCCAAAGTTAATCTCCAAGCAAGGGAAGATTGGCATGGGTGAAGGCAGTCTTTCTGAGATGGAGCTTATTGGGGCACCGATGGAGCTTGTGTGTTGAAAAATCTCTCTCATGGAGACTAGGAGCTTGGACCATTGGCTATAGTATGCCTTGCTTTCAAGTGAATAATTTAAGTGAGTTACAGGCAGCTGCACCTGTTTCTCCTCCTCCCACTGGAGATCCTTAAGCACCCCTGATGTCAAAAATGAAAAAAATGATGGAACTGTGGCAGGGTGGCACAAGCAACCGCCAGTCTGCCTGTGCTGGAAGTCTTAGGCCTTCGCTCTTGCAAGCAGCAGATATAATGAGGAGTGTTAAACCTGTTTCTGGACAGAACTTCTTCAGATGGGGCTGAAATGACTGAACATTTATCCATGCAACCCCGCCCCCCCCCAAGCCCTCCTTGCAAATTGACGTACTGGAAGATATGTAGAACCACTATCTCCCTGGGCCACTTTGCCATATATATGAACTTTTTTATGTGGAGGAACATTGGCATGCGTGCCCACATCTGTAGCCTCAGGTGGCACACTCCAGGAACAGGTTTTACCCCCCACATCGACTTCCTGTGAGAACTAGACTTTGCAGTACAATCCGAAGTATGCTTTACTTGCAAGTCCTTCTGTGTTCAGTGTGTCTTCCTCTCTAGTAAGTGTGTTTAAGATTGCAGTCCTAGAACTGCTGTGGGTGTCCCAAAGAACTTGTGTGTCTGCATTTGCCGCTTAACTAGCGTTAGAGATGTTTCTTGCCTTTCTTTATGTGTGTCAGCAGAGGTGTGAATACTACAGTTGGCTATATAAAAATAACTTGATGATGTATAGGGCAGCAAGTATAATACAAAATAGGTCTCCTGAAGCATTTGTGATCTGGGTTCTCCATCTATGCCAAGGATGCTGTCCTTTCTCTGGAATTCTTTCTTTTTTTCTTTTCTTTTTTTTAACATACTGTACTCCTATGTTCTTCTGGACTCTCTTCCACTTTTCATAATCTGAGAATAATAATAAACTCGTATGGCCCTAGAAACAATGTCCTTGCAACACCTGAAATAGGGCAGCTAGTATATGGCTGGGCTACCTTCTGTGTAAACCAGAGGACATCCTGTCAGCTGCTTGGTTTAAGCTTATGGTGGAAACTTTACCCTCTAGTAAAGTAAAGGAAGAAAATGATTAGACTCAATGCCATGTGGTCTCTTGTTTTTGTTCTGGTGAAAAGTTTTAAGCTTTTAGACTGTGAAATATGTTGAAATAAAATTAGCATTTACAACATAGTTATACTGCTCTTCATCATAATCAGATTTCAGGGTGGTGTGCAGCATAAAAACAAATACAAAAGTAAGGAACAATATGGCTTTCCCCCTGTTCTCCTGAAAGTTGGCAAAGCTTGTTATAACAGGACTTAATCCTGAGTAATTTTATTGGCTCCTCCATATGTGAAGAATTTGGCATACTCATTTAGCATAGTTGAGGAAGAATGCCTGTCCTGTGTATGGGGTGTGCGCATACACACACACACACACACACACACACACACACACCCTATATTCCACGTGTCTAAATGGTTATAAAATCAACCTTCTGTTCTGAACAGGGAGTTCTGAAGTGCTTTCTCAAAACTAGTGTCTTATTTTGCCAATGCTGTTTGAAAGATGTACGTATGCTAGGCCTGTGGGATTTAAGGATGGCTAGCAGCAGACACTGCAACAGGACTTCGTGAAGAATGCTGTATCCCAAAGGTTAAGGTCTGTTTATGGCAGAATGAAAATCCAGACAGATGTCCTGCCTAGAGTGGAAATCAGGTTTTAGAAAGGGGTTGAAAGTATATGGTACAGGGAAAACTGGAATGTATGCTGTACCATACTTGTTCAAAACAGGAAGAGGCTAGTTTGAATGTCGTCTGACATGAACTTGCTAGGTAGCTTTAGGTAAGCTGCTGTTCCTTGGCTTCAGTTCCCCAACTGTTATGAGGGTAATACTGGTCTGCCTTTCAGAGTCACTGTAAGGATTACAAAAGGGGTGGGATCATGGGAGTTGTAGGCCAAAACATCGGGAAGGCCACAAGTGGCCCACTCCTGGATTACAGCAAGGTTATAGATGTGAAACTCTGAACACCTGAAGATTTCTATTGGCCTTCCCCCAACCTGGTACTGTCCAGATGTTTTAGACTTCCATTTCTCATCAGCCACAGCCAGCATGGCCAATGGTCAGGAATGCTGGGAGTTGTAGTCCAAAATATCTGGAGGGCACAAGATTGGGGAATGCTGAGTATATAAATGCCAAGTATTACTAGTCATGCTTGTGGGTTCAGCAAAAACTAATTGGGTTTTGTCCCTCTGAGCTAGTCAGCTTGTTTCGATGATGTGTTTTAAACTCAGTGACTGACTCTTTTTTGTTTCCTTCCGTACTTCCTTCTCCCCCATACCTGACCATTTTGCTTCGTCCAGGATCTCAGTTTGCCCAATGGTACTCCTGTAGACACTTCAAGCCCAGCTTCTTCCTCCTCGCTTCTTAACAGACTGCAGCTGGATGACGACTTGGATGGGGAAATGAGAGACCTCTTTGTCACTGTTGATGATCCAAAAAAACATGTTTGTACAATGGAGACTTACATCACGTACATGGTCACAACAAAGGTACTATAATACAGCTTGCTTCCTATACATCGTGGCTTTTAGCTGGACGCTGTTGCTTCTCCATTCTGTTTCAGGTTCCTTCTGTTCCAGTTTACCAGTTGGAATAATTTATGATTTTCCTATTGTCTGTATCGTGTGCATTCTAACTGTTCATCTACATACTGACAGTGTTACATGACAGTATTATATGTCCCTTGTGTATATACACACATGCAGACTTCCCCAACCTGGTTCTTTCCAGATGTGTTGGACTGCAATCTCCAAGCCAGCATGGCCAATATACTGGCTGGGGATGATGGGAATTCAACACATCTGGAGAGAAGAACCAGATTGGAGAAGGCTGCACTAGTGTGTTCCTCTTAGAGAGCGATCCTATGGCCCCTAGGCAGCATCTAGAGGGCCATAGGATGCTTTGGATTCCCAGCTCCAAAGTTGGAAAACAGCTCTGACCATGAAGCTGGGGATCCGGGCTCAGAGCACCGCCCCCCCCCCCACAGCTGACGTGGAAAGAACCGTATTGGCTGTGTCTCTGAGGTCGTTAGAGCGACTTTGGAGAAGGGTAAAGGTGTTCTGGGGGGCGGAGAGGGGAGAAGACCAGCACCACCAAGATATGATGTATCCTGGCAGTGCCTCAGCCTCCTTTCCTCCCGCTCTGAAGCGCTGCAGTTAGGCAGCTGAAATCGTGGGTTTTAAATTGCTTTAAAATGAGCTGCCTGTTTATAATATGTTCATATTGAAATTTGAGCATGGCACCACTTTTTGGTCTAGTTTTAAAAATGTAAGTTAGCTTATAATTTGATGCAAGCTTCTTCACGTTTTGAATCATCCCTAATAATTCTAAGATCATGGCTCCCAATATGGGGAGCTGCCAAAATATTTCTGTGTATCTGGGTAGCTGTAACATTTGTGTATCTGGGTAGCTGTAACATTTGTAAACTATTTACCACAGGGGCCTGCTTCACATGTGTATGTACATCATTTTGATTTCTGACTAATATATACTTGATGTACTTTATATATACTATACATACACACACACACACACACACACACACTGTACTTTTTATACTTAATATATCAAGTATATACAGTACTTGATATACTTAATATATCGCACTTGATAGTCTGTGAACCAGCTCCTTGAAAAGTATTGTGTGGAAGTTTTATATATATTATATCTTCATTATAACCCATTCACGTATGCAGGCTATTGGTTGGTGCTATTCGCTAGTAATGGTGGCATTCAGCAGCAGCAAATCGTGGGTTATTAAATTGTGGGGATGCACGGAGCATGCAAGCCGCTTCTGGGTTGGAAAACAACATACGAATGCCTCATCCATAGGTTCTTAGCATGTCGTCCAAACCTGGACACTTTTGGTGGTTCGTGGGCTAAATAATCCAAAATTAACCTAAGAAATTATAGATTAACTATGGGTTGTTCAAAGTGTCCGGGTTCAGACATCACGCTAACAACCTACAAATAAGCCGATTGTTGGTTATTCTTTAAAAGCGGAAGTGGCAGGTGCATAACAACCCATGGGTTGTTTAAACCCTGGGTCATTGTTACGTATGAACCGGATCACCGAGTGGTGAGCATGCATCTGCAAACAAGCTCATAGACTGGTTAGATTGTGTGGCGCATTCTTGTTTTGCCACCACACACATTGTTGGTGGCCACTGGCACGGAGACTGTATGTGATTGTGTTTGTGTGTTTGCTGATCTATGTGGTTAGCCACTGTCATATAGCAGCATTTTTCAGTGCACCCATCTTCAGTGTTTGGCTCAGCCGTTAGTATTATTAACCAAGCAGCTTCTCTTCCTGTAACCTTCCTGTGTTGCCATTGACAAAGCAATTTCATCTTGAGAACGTAAACTCTTAAGCAGGCAGTATTGTACTATTCTGCAATGTTACCAAGGACAAATGGCTTGGATGGCATTTACTGCTGAAGAGTTAAGTGTAGTTTTACTGCTGAATAATGTGTTTATAGAGGATTCTCCCCCCTGCCCGGCCTTGGCTACATCATGAAATCTAAACATAGGAGGAGTAGAGAGAAGGGCTTGCTTTCTGAATGCACACAAGAGCCTTCTGCGCAGTAGGTTTAACACAATAAATGCACACCTGGCTGCTAATTTGTGTGTGCATGGTCTGTATGCCTTATCTGAGCATAGCACCACTTTTTTGTGTGGCAACATTACACATAGTTCATGTGTACTCAGAGTTGTTTGTTAAAGGCCTCTGTTCCTACCTATTGAGTTAGAAAGAACATGCTGCAAATTGTTTCAAAGAAGGATGTCTCATCCACTTTATTAATGCATATCTGTGTTATAACAATTTACCTAACTGTTATGACTTCTCCAAAGAATCCTGTGTTTAGTGTTGGATCCAGTCTTGGTCATATTTAGAGTAGACCCATTTCCATCAATGTGACTTAAGCTAGTCAGGACTAACTTAAGGCCTATTGATTTCAACGAGTCCAAGTATGACTAAATCTGGATCTAACCCAACTTTAAGAATTCTGCAAGAGCTCTCTAGCTTTAGTCATAGTTTTCAGGGTTCCTTGGGGAGGGGGAATTGCTTCATCAAACCACTTTATTAAATGTTTCCAGTACTTTGTGGTTAAAGACTAACGCTTGCATAGCTGTGTGTTACTGGCTTAAGATATTTTCTTGATTCAGGGATTTTGCTTGTTCTTGGTGTAAATACATTTTTTTAGAGCCAGTGTGGCGTAGTGGTTAGGGTGTTGGACTGGGACTCTGGAGATCTGGGTTCTAGTCCCCGCTCGGCCATGAAACTCACTGGGTGACTTTGGGCCAGTCACTGACTCTCAGCCTAACCTACCTCACAGGGTTGTTGTGAGGATAAAATGGAGAGGAGGATGAGGATAATGTAAGCCGCCTTGGGTTCCTTGCAGGAAAAAAGGCGGGGTATAAATATAATAAATAAATAAATATCTAGGCATTCCTGTTCTGAATTCCTCGGTTGTCTTGGCTTGCTTGGAGAAAAGTCTCCAGTAGACATGGGTTAAGGGCTTCTACAGAAGTTTCCTCATCTTGAGAACAGATAGCACACACACCTTTCCCCCCCTGCACAGAAATAAAGGACTTTTTCCACACTGTCCTGCTGTTCCTGGTGTATGGCATGCGCATAAACTTTCTGTTGGTGAAATGAGACTCTTGCCCTTCATTAATACCTCTGCTTGTCACTTCTTTGGTGTAAAATAACTGCAGGTGTCCTCTTCTATTGAATAATGCCTCTAATGTCACTGATAAGATATGCCCTGCCCTATGCTTTTCACCTTTTTTTTTTTGTTAAAGTAGAGAACAAGGCTTCCTCTTACTTCAGGAATGCTCCCTGTAGCAACTCTCTTATTGTGCTAGTGCGATGGTAGCATAATGAAGGAAATCACTGCCACCGGCCCTGAAACTGTGTAATCTCCAAGACAAGCACTGGATGTCAGTCTGGCAAAATCTTTAGCCTTTGTGTAGAAACAACACTGATGTGAACAGACAGTTATAATGTGCTGGCTTTTGTATTTCCTAGCACTCCTCAAGATTCAATGTGAGCCTTATAGAAATGCTGAGTGTTGATTTCCCTTAAGGCCATCTCGAATGAGGATAGCACTAGCAGTCTTCGAAGATGTAAGAACTTCAGTAGGCTAAATGATTATCTTAAAGTTATCTTTACCTTCCCTCCTCCTCAAGGAACATTCCATTCTAATAACTAAAAGCAGAATCTTTCATCCAACATATGTCCAAGTACAATATTGAGAGAGTTCACAGGTTGTATTATCTTAAGTTGCCAGAGGCATGAAAACTTAATTTTGAGTCTTCCCTTCTGCTATTTCCTGAATGCTTCAGCTTGTGGTATGATTTGTACATTTAGCTGCAAGAAAGTAAACAAGGTGGTCTATGCAACCTTTGAAAAATGGAAGTATTTTCTTTAGAGTAGGGATGGAAAATGTTGCCTTCTAGATGTTGTTGGGCTGCAACTCCCATCACACCTCACCATTGGCTGTGCTGACTAGGTCTGATAGAAGTTGCAGTTTAACAACTTCTGGAGGGCCACATGTTCTGTGGCCCTGCTTTTGGTGACTTCAGCATTCTTTTGACTGATCCTGACTTTTCTTGCTCTCCTACCTCTTTTTGTTCTTTTGTTCCTAGACTACGCGAGCAGAGTTTGGCTTGCCAGAGTATTCCATGCGCCGAAGATACCAGGATTTTGACTGGCTCAGGAGTAAACTGGAGGAATCTCAACCAACTCATCTCATTCCCGTAGGTAGTAAGCTAGGGCCACCAGTTGTTGGACACTTATCTATTCTGTTTTTAAAAATGCACATCTTCTGGTTTTACAGCAGTAATGGATTCAAGGTGTGTAAAAATGCAAAGCTTGATTCAATAATTCTGTGTTAGCAAACAAGCAGAGCACTCCAAAACAATCCTTTGTTGAACTAATTTCACCTAGATATTATAGTTCAGTATAATAGACCTGTATTTTACTGCTTGCCTGTGCTATTTCCTGGTCACTGGACACCATACTCTACATTTCAATGTAAAAGCATGGCTTTGGTTAAATTCCAGAATCTCCTTGGGTTCCTGGAAGCTGCACATCTTCTGTGAGCATGCACAAAGGTTTCTTGGCCTGGAAATAATCTTGTCTACTTATTTTTTTGGGTATAGGTGCTCCATTTTTGTATGTGACTACCGCCAAACTGTGGCATCTGAAAGCAGTCTCTGTTTTTGTAGAGTGAGTTACAAAATGAACGTACCTATTAGATTTTAAAAGGCCAAACTTTGCCAGCAGTGATCTCCAAGGTGTTTATTGTGCACTCTAGTTCAATCAATTACTTTTGAATTAAACGTGGTGCCTGTCTTCACCAGCCTGCTGGGCTGTTGACGATGACTGAAAATTACCATTGCTAAAAATCAAATGAAGTTTTCAGAATGCATGTCCAGGGAGTAATTGTGGCATGTGGCAGCTCACATAAACATGGCCCCTGCCTGACCATCTTCAGAGTTGGGTAACATTCTGTCTAAGTGTTCTGATACTTAACTAGGTGTTGTACTTAAATTAAATAATGGCAGTGAGTGGCCCTGCCTGTAGGCTTGCAATCTAAAATGCCAGACACAGGAGGGGAGGGAAATGGAGGGGAAAGGTAGAGGAGGGAAATCAGTCTGACAGTGACTGATACAGAGATAACTGTTAAAAGGTATCTAAATCCATCTGGCTGGTGATCATACTGAAATGCAGGTGGTACAATTACCCAGCAGCTCTTAACCTTGTGACTGAGGCCAGAATGTCGTTCCCCTTAATATGAGCTGTTTTATGTTTGTGGCAGTGAAGCCTTTGCCTTGGCCTATTTAATTGGTCAGGAAGCAAAGCTGTTTGCAGTTCAGCTTCTGTGATGGAAGGGAACTGTGGAGAAAAAAGCCTGCACACACACACACACACACACCTCATGTGTGAACCGGGACGGCTAGAGGCTGGGGGGGCGGGGTGTACATAGTTCCTCTGGATGGCGCCTCAATGTCTGCTAGGCCCTTTGAAATGCAAATGGGGTTCAGGCCCGGTAGTCATGAGTCACCCCTTCTCTGCCTGGGCCAGGTAAAGTTCATCCTGATTGGCTAGAAGCAGCGGAGCTACAGAAAGGAGGAGGGGAGGGGGGAAAAGATATATTGCCAAGGTGTGGCTTTTGAGTTTTGTCTTGGGTCGTCGTGTCGTTGTTGTGGATCATGGCAGCAAGCTGCGCGGAGGTCCAAGCCTTTGGGCTGGCCTCAGGATCCGGCCCCAGGTAGCTCCTGGTGAAATTAGCTGAATGAGGGCTGTGGCAAAGGCAAGCCTTGAGGAGGGCTACCCATCTCGGACCTTAGGGTACGTGTGGTAGTCTCCTCGGGTGGCAGGGCTGTGCTGAAACCAACCCTGAAGAGAACCGGCCCCCAGGTAACTAGTGTGTGCCTGGGAGATATAAGGAATCAGCTTTTATTGTTTTGTAGCTCTATTGTTTGTACCAAAGTGTTTCTCTATTTTGTGTCCTTCCCTCATTTCCCACCTTTTGTTGTAATATGCTACCTGAATAAACCTTCCTGGTTTTTACCCCACATGGCGTTTGTGGTTGCTCTGTTGGTTCAGCAGCTAAATCCAGGTTATAGTCAAGGGCAAGTCCCTGAACAGAGATTCAAGTAGGATTGCAGAGCTGAGGCTGGCAGTCTGGCACCTTGAGATCTCTGGGGGTCTTTTGGGTAGGAAAGGGTGGGTTGGCGGGCCAGCCAGCCCCCCTTCCTCCACAGGAACATTGTCGGTTTTGACTAGTGTCAAAACTTCATATGGGGATTGTGGAGGAATATAGAGAGGTTGCAGAAGGTAGGAAAGCTGAGGGACAGGAGGGCCAGAGGCAAGAAGCCTGAGGGAAGGGTGCCAATTAGGCAGAACCTGAAGGAGTGGAATAAGAAGAATGAGGTGGGAGGAAAATGAAGCAAAGAAAGGCACTGAAGAAACTTCACAGCACTTAAGATGAGGGTGGGTCAGTATGCTAGGAGGGGAGAGGAGCGCTAGGCAGGTTGCTCAAGAGACAGGGTGATTGAAGGAAGTTGAACAAAGGCACCTGAGGAAGCACTGGGGGTATCAATGAGGAATTGAAAATAGGAGGAGCCAAGGAAAAAGTAGGAGTGTAGAGCAAGAGTGTTTTTAATATGTTCATTTGAACTAATAGCCTGCTGTTCGACTGCAAGAATTCACAGTCATGAACTGGATGGAAACAGCATATTAAACTCATTAGCACTAGCATTCTGATACAGAATACCTAAAACTATCACTGACTTCCAGTGATCTAAGATCTCAAGGCTTTGCAGAACAAAACATTTCCATGTTCCTGAATGGGCCAGTGATTTGCAGCTTCCAAAATGGCTTTGGGAGGGAGTTCCACAGCTAACACGCCTCTATTAATGGTCTACCTGACCTGACACTTGCAGAATATATGTATTGGAGGAGAGTATGTTCATAATTCTGCAGCACCATATTGCCTCATGTTTACCTGTTCTGGGTTTGTTGGGTTGTATCCAGTTTTTGCCCTACTTAGAGTAGACCCATTGAAATTAATGGTATTTGAATAGGCATGACCAACTTAAGTCCTACGCATTTCATTGGGTCTACCCTAAGTAGGACTAATATTGCATATAGCCTCACTGTACCTAAAATCATGGTAAACTCCAAAAATAACATAATGCCGCTCCGAAACAGCAAAACTTGGCAAAGCTTTAAAATTCCACCATTGAAAAAAGCTTTCAAGAAATGAGTGAAGGCTGATTACTAATTCTCAATATATAACCAAACTACTAAAATACTGTTACCAAACATTTGCTTTGTTTTTGTAACTTGTGTTGACTATTGTGAAAGGGAAGCGTCAACTATGAACTCCCTAAACTTGATGTTTCTAGATAACTGACTTAAACAAAACATAAAGTTCATGGATAGAGAGAACCTTTCTATCTGTTATTGCAAGATATTACCAGATTAAGCTCTTTCTCTTCTTCCTCAACCCCTCTATGCCTAGTCCAGGGTAAAAATGGGGGGGGGGGGGAAGGCATAGTTGCTAGACACAGATTTAAAGCAGTGTCTTGTTTTGGTCCTTAAAAATCAACAAGAGAAGCTGGCAATTACATGAACTGTCTTAGATGCCCTGTTGGAGAGATCCTAAAATTTAGAAAAGCTGATGGCCAAGCTTTGCTAACATTTTTGATCTTTAGAGCACAATTAGTCAGAGGCTAAAGTTTGGTGACAGACCAAAGCCCAATTTTGAAGTATATTCTTTGCATAACTAAGGCTACAGATTTTCAGTCATTGAGGTCTGTACTCAACTGATCTTGGGTAGGAGATCTGAGGGAAACCTTATAGAGTTGCTTCCAGTTAAATTGTACTGAGCTCAGTGGAGATGCTCCCAGTACAACACAGCTCCTTCATGATGTAAGCTCCCTATTTGTAAAGAATTATTATCTCCCGTCCCCGTTCTTTCACTGTTTGAAGAGAGAGTTTGAAGAGAGTTTAAACAAATGTTACATTCTGATTGCATGAATGACATTATGAATGTAAATTTGGTTTCCAACACAAAGGCCTGGTTTGTATGTAACGGCAACCCAGACTATGGGTTGAGTATGGGTTATGGAATTGTGCTTTGCGATTACATGTGAACCCTGCACTATTGTTTAACTATGGGTTGTTAACCACAAACAACCCAGGAATAAAACCCATAGTTTATTAAACCATAGTGCAGGTTTTGCACATAACAACAACCCACAATTCAACAACAACCCATTCTCAACCCTGGGTTGTCATTATGTGTGAAAAAGGTCAAAGAATGAATACAATAGAAATAACTTTCATAGAATATTACAACTCCAAATGAGAATCAAGATCACGGCATAAGCATTTGTGTTTACATTTCTGTGTTTAATTACTCCATTTTTTTCATTATTTAATATGTTAGCATGCTGCCATTGTAGCCCCCCTCCCCCGCCCGCAATAAATGTTCATTCTAAAGAGATACTTGGTTATGTCTTGCACAACTCTTCTCTGGCTACTGATCTCTACTCCAGTTAAAAAATATATGTTGAAACTTTGACTTCCTGTGACTTTCTTCCTCCCCACCTCTCTTCAGCCACTTCCAGAGAAATTTGTGGTGAAAGGAGTTGTTGACCGTTTTTCAGAAGAATTTGTTGAGACAAGGAGGAAGGCCTTGGATAAATTCTTGAAGAGGATTGCTGATCATCCAGTGCTTTCTTTCAATGAACACTTCCATGTGTTTCTTACTGCCAAAGTAAGTAAACTGCATCCCTGTGTAACTTTTTCAAAGGATGCATTTAGAGGTGGATGCCTTTCTTTAGAAAAGGATGAAAGATTCCTGAAGACAATATAAATATGTTTTTTAAGTAGTACAGTTAAATTCGTGAGATTACCACTTTTGTTAAACAGCAACCTTAGGTGCTGGTATCTGATGAAGATTGTATCCTTTTAGATACTCCTTAGTAGTTAACAGAGAACATTAGGATCTAGCTGGGGTACAGGTCAGATGGAGGGAAATTGGGAGGCATACTTTGTGGAAGGAATTAGGACTGAACTGGCTTCCTTTCCATAGCAAAAATAGAAAGTGGAAATCCCGCTTTGAACAAGTTGTAAGAGCTCTGCTAGACCAGACTAAAGGCCTATCTAGTCCTGTTTCCTGCAGGATGCCTGCTTCAAGTTGCATATAACCATAATGGCTAGTAGCTTTATCCTCCATAAATTTATCTAAAGCCATCTAAGTTGATGGCCATCACCACATCTTGTGGTAGAGAATTTAGTGGAGTAGTGTGGCAGCTACTTGTTGCTTTCTACCATTCTTACATGGTATCCTCGCAGAACTGGCTTCTTGATTTATAGCTTCAGACTTGCATCAATATGGGATACGGTGTCATGGCATTGTCTGTCACATGCCTGTTCGAATTGCTGATGAGGGATTGGGAAAACACCCCTTTCATCTTTGCATATAGCACGTTAAAAAGGAGACAGTGGAAGTCAAAAGGTATGCTGGGCTACCTGTACGTTTCCTGTAGAACACGTACAGAGTTCTGACATGGCCAAGGAATGTCGTTATATGGAACAGCCCCTAGTTCAATCCTTTTTTCTTTTCTTTTTTTAAAGCATCAAGATCACCAGTGTGCTCACTACTAATAGGAGAATGTAACTTGCACAATGTTACAATGTTAGCCTCTTTTGCCTTACTAAATTTGTGTGTGGCGAGGACAGGCTGAGGCGCCTCACTGCTCCCCTCCCCGCCCACAAACCTCTGGCTCCGAGGTCAGTCTTCCAACTTTGGTGGCTGTGAGGATGGAGGGAGGGCGCTCCGAGATCAGAGTCCCAGCTCCAACCTCAGAGCGTGTTTCTGAGTTTGGAGCTGGGACCGACCTCTCCTATATGGCTGGCTAGACAGCATCTAGTGGCCATGGGATTGCACCTTAAATTGGTGTTTGGGGCCTGTATCCTGTATAGTGTTCAGAATAGCAGAGATGGAAACATCTTAATCTTTCAATAGCAAAAAAATTAAAGCATAAATCTCAGCAAGTTTGAAATGGCTGTTGCTTAGGTTTGACATCTGCATTGCTTTAACCTTGCTGCTTAGGGTTTTGTTTTGATTCACTCATTTTAAATCAGCCCACTTATCCTTTAAAGCATAAAATTTGACATTCTATGCATGCTGAAAGCTTAAATCAAAACTCTTAGAATGAAGCTACATAAATGAAGAGGAGAAATGTTATGGCTGTGTACCTCGAGTTTATTGTTGAACAAATATATATGGGAAACATAAGTTAAACATAGCCAACAGCTAATTAACTCATCTGTTTCCACCAGGATCTTAATGCTTATAAAAAGCAAGGAATGGCCTTGCTTTCTAAGATGGGAGAATCGGTAAAGTATGTCACAGGAAGCTATAAACTAAGAAGTCGACCGTTGGAGTTTGCAGCCATTGGTGACTATCTAGATACATTTTCTCTGAAGCTTGGAACCATTGATAGAATAGCACAGCGGATCATCAAGGAGGAAGTGGGTGAGTAGTACAGTACATGTAATTATGTACTGCTTGACGTTTCTAAAGTAAGGAATGGTGAATGGTATTCACATCCATTGTCTCTTGGATGTGACAATACAGTATTTTTCCATGTATAAGACTATACTTTTTCCTAAAATTGTTAGACTAAAAATTGAGGGTCGTCTTATACATGGAAGTAAGCCGAGGAGAGAACCGCGCGGTTGCGAAACTGCCCAGTGGGGGTCGTCTTATACATGGGGGCGTCTTATAGACGGAAAAATACGGTATTATCTCATGCTTCATAAGAGCCAGTGTGGCGTAGTGGTGAGAGTGTTGGACTGGGACTCGGGAGATCTGGGTTCTATTCCCTGCTTGGCCATGAAACTCACTGGGTGACTTTGGGCCAGTCACTGACTCTCAGCCTAACCTAGCTCACAGGGTTGTTGTGAGGATAAAATGGAGAGGAGGATTATGTAAGCTGCCTTGGGTTCCTTGCAGGGAAAAAGGCAGGGTATAAATATAAATAAATAAATAAATAAATAAAGAAGCCATGTAAGAGGATTACTGATGGTCACGGAAAATGCATTGGGTTGGATCCAGGATCTGCCTTCTGTGGACGGAAGGGCTCCGTTCACAGAAGGTGCCTCTGCCTGATGCTTCAAGGATTGCCTCCCTCACCCCCTGCACTACAGCTCACCAGGACCGGTGCAAGGCAGTTTGGTGCCCTAGGCAAGATCAGATATTTAGCGCCCCCCCTTCCCACTTGAGAGCGCTATATTTTTTTTCAAGGTGTTTCTGGCGCCCCCTTTAGTCCTGCGCCCTAGGCAGCTGCCTAGTTGGCCTAATGGTAGCACCGGCCCTGCAGCTCACTCCATTCAACAGAGTCTGTGACCCTCTGTGGAGCTGAGGGGCTGCCATGGGGAGTGGGTGGAGGCGGCTTCTGCCAACCCATTTGCACACATCTGAATCTGGATCCAACCCACTGAGTGTCATTCAGAATTACTTTAATTCTCCATACTTTTGGTTCATACCCTTTCCCTCCATTTTCCATTGTAATACATCCTACAATTCTGACTTTCTCCAAAGCTTTTGGACCTTCCTTTCCAGGTTCCAACACTTTCTCTTTGGAACAAAATCTTGCCAAACATTAGATTTTTCTCTCCTGAAAGTTAGGCTTGTGATTTAAAACAAAACCAAAAAAACACCCCTGTTTGAAGCTCAGAAATTGGAACTTTCTGGTCCTCTTTTTCACACCATGGATCTCTTGCAGAATACCTGGTGGAACTCCGAGAGTACGGTCCTGTTTACTCCACCTGGAGTGGGTTAGAGAGAGAACTGGCTGAGCCTCTTGAAGGGGTGTCTGCCTGTGTTGGGAATTGTTGTACGGCGCTTGAAGAATTGAGTGAAGACATGACGGAGGACTTCCTGCCCGTTCTAAGAGAATATATTCTGTACTCGGAGTCCATGAAGGTAAAGTGGAACTTGTGTGAGGCACAGATGCTTCTGTTAAACAGCTTTCCAAGTAAACCTTATGTTCTGTGGGTGGCTGTTAGGGATGTAGGAATCAAATTGTTTTCTTTACAAAGCAAGAAGTTTAAGAATGTCTTGCTTTGTAAAGAAAGTAATTTGATTCCTACAGTGCTTGAAGTCTTATGTGCATAAAAAAACCCTCTGTAGCCTCTTAAAGAATGCTTTGTGTGACATGTCTGTGTGTGTCATTTGTCATGCTTGCACAAAATTGTTCTAAAAACGGTGCCTTCATATGAAAACAACTGTTCAGACACCTGGTGCAGTTGTAACTCTGGCTTCCTGCTAACCATGATTGGCAGAGTCAGAGCTATTCTCAGAAACCTGTGCTTTCTTCCTGATACAAATTCTCTTTTCTTCATCTCTTAATATGATAGGCTTAATGATGTTTAAGGCTCTCCAGGAGTCACTCTAATGCAAGATCTGAAATCCGCTTCATACTGTGACTTTTCAGACCCTGGTTTAATGGAAACCTTTGTTAACCATGACTAAGCTCAGTGTGAACCATACTAAGAGGGTAGGTGGGAGTTAATGTTGGTGCCCACTGATTGCTTAATTGTGAGTCAAGGCAGAGGGTATACTCTTTTTTTCAGAGTGCATGGAGTACATGTTCCACCTCCTGGTTCTCAAGTTTTGGCTAGCCACAGTTTATACCTGGTGGATGACCTTTCTAGCATGCAAAGAGTGAGTGCGTGTGTGTGTGAATTTTTAAAAATCCTTATCTTCAAAGTATACCTGTACGTAGTTTGCTGTCTATGAAACTGATCAGAGTGGGCAGTTAGACTTGCAGCTAAAACTTCCTGCAGGATTTTAATGTGTGCAATGCATATAAGGCAAGGGTATGCAGCATTACACAAGAGAGATGCCCCTCTTGATGGCTAGCCACAACACCTGAAGCCATTATGCTGCCCTTAGCCATGAAGACAGGCATATCTCTTACGGAAGGTTACATACCCTTGCCCTTGTCTCTGTTCCATATTTATTTTACCACAGTGCTTGTAGCCTTCACTGCCACTGAGGATTCACATATGGCTGCTGCTTGACAGGCTCACCCAAATTTGTATCTCTAATTCTCCAGTTATGATATATAAACTGTGGGAAGGACAAGAGAGCCTGTTACGTGTCATCTTCATGCTGACTGCTATTAAATTAAAAAGAAAAAGCAGAGCAGGAGGAACGGCTGCGATGAGACAGAACATACTGGGCAGAGTTAGTACAAACAGTCCCCAGTGGAGTGTTTGAATAGTAGGTAAATGGAGATCACGTTAAATATTTATAATTGTTCATGCTAGAGTAGCTTCAAAGGGTGGTGAAGTATGTGGGCATGTCCACTCAGTTTCCTCCTATCGCTTGAGGAATTGCAACATTTTTGTGTGCCTTTGTAGAAATGCCCTCTCTCTGCAGGCTGTTTTTTTTTTTTTTTTAACTTGAAGTTACATTTAGTGGCTTCAGAACACTGTTGGAACATAACATATTATAGTCATACATAACAATACATTTTTTCAAAGTCCCTCTTTGTAAATAGATGGAAATCCCTGACCCAGGTTCTCTCCCGCTGCCATTTAAACTCAAAAGTAGCAGCCTCAGTAGAACTACCTGATATAACTCTTTTGGAAGGGCTGTAACTCAGTGGTAGAGCACATGCTTTGCATGCAGGAGGTGGCAGGTTCAATCTCCAACATTGCCAGTTATATATATAAAAGCTGCGGGCGGGGGGTCGAGGCTGGGGGCTCCAGTGTCAGAGGGGCTGTGTATCCACTCCAGATTTTAGTCTGAACTTTAAAGAAGCTATCCATGGTCCTGAACCCTATCTCCAAAATGGCTTTGGCATCATGGATAGCACCTTAGAAGTTCAGAGTAAAACCTCTGCCTGAGACCTCTGCTTGAGAGCTGCTGCTGGTATACTAGGCTAGATGAACAAATAGTTTGGTCTTTTATAAGGCAGCCTATATTGCATTTCTGGTTTTCTTTCATTTACTATGAGGGGTAGCTTAAAAGTCCTCAGCCCCAAATAGAACTTAATTCTGTTTAACCTGAGAACAGTTCAACCACCTAAACATATCCTGCAACATGCATAAAAATTAGGAAGTGCTGAAAAAGCATTGAAGATGTAAACCAAAGGAAAACTGACTTTAGCACAAGTAGCTTACTATCCAATGGTAGAATTGATAATAAATCTGCAGTTGTGCTTTTATTTAGAAGGTAACTTTGAGAAAAGCAGTGGATTTTTTTTAAGTATGTATGTGTTACTTTGAGTTGGTTACCTGTGCCTCTGATTCCTTAGCTTGCACAGCTGAGGATGGGTGGGGTGGGGTGCAGAATTAAGCTGCCTCTGCATTGATGGGGTGGGATGTTAAACTAGAATTCCTAACTACCATGATGGAAAAACACTTAGAAAAGCCATAACACTCCTGCCTCTCCTGTAACATGGATAACGGTTGCCGGCCAGATGGGCGATTAATAAATGTAAATAATAAATAAATAATAAATAATAATAAAAACTTGGTTGGAAACAAACATTTGATATGTCCCAGGTCTATGCACTGTGGTGTGTGTGTGTGTGTGTGTGTGTGTTGCTAGTCCCATGCCCTCCTAATCTGACTGTTAATGATTAATCTCTTAAATGGAGTCCCAACATATTCTGCAGGCCATCTTATTTTTAGCCCAAGGCAGGTAGTTCATTAGAATTTTACATACTTGTACCAAAGTAACAATACCTGTTCAACTGGAAGTGTGCAGCCTTAAGTACCTAATAACTAAAGGAAAAAGGTTGCACATAACTACTGTGATGAGAATGTCTTACAGAGCACAAAATCCCTAACTGCAGAAAGTGAGCATGCTCCCGGTTCTATACCTCACCTCAGTGGCTGTCTCCTCAGCAGATTAGAAGATACAGATCTTCCAGCTGTTTAAGCACTTGAATCATCATGAACTCAGTAGGCAGTACTATGGCCAGACTTCAAAACAAAACGATTTGGTGCAGTATGGCCAGCTGTAGCACAGAGTCCCTGACTTGCCTGCCTGCCTTAAAGTGTCAGTGTAAGGTTTCACACACAACCACTAAAAATGTAATTTCTTATGGTAGTGTGGCTAAAGCTGTGAACAAAGTTAAAAGCTGTCCTTAGCGTCAGCTAGCCATGGGTTTGAATGTGGATATTAAGTTTGACATAAGCATCACTGGAATACCATAAGTAGTTCTGTTTTGAGTTAGGGATATCAATGCCCTGTTGCTCATGTAAAATAGATTCTCCATTTTCTCTCCTAGTACCTTTTCCAGAAGTGCTATAAAATCTCTGTCATGTATTTGTTGTGTGCTGTCATCCTGCAATTTTCTTTGCTAATTAGTTGGCAATTTACTACTTCTAAACTAAGGATGGTTCTTAAAATTGTGACTGCCAGCTGTCTTTGTATAAATGGTTCCAGGGGACTTTACTGCCAATGAAGTATAATTGGGTGAAATTGATTTTCATAAGCGAGTTAACAAGTTAAGTTCAGTGCATTTGTTAAGGACTCTTCTGCCCATGTGCCTCTATATTTGGGATCATGTGCTCCCGTGATTGCTACCACTGTTGTAGCCAGGGCCACCCATCTGTGTGATTGTATGTTGCTTGCTAGATCTGCTTCTCCTCATATTTTCAGTCTTGTGGTGGGTAGCAAACCTGAGAGTGATCACTAGCTATCCCAAACCTCTTTTAGAGCATCTTGGGAGAAGAGCTTCATCGATAAAGCATTTGATTTGGGAGACATGCACATTAAATAGAATGCCTTGCTCTTGTGCAGGTACTAATGCAGCCTGCGGTACTTGCAGATAGGGGTCATCTGTTGATAAGTTTACAGTACTATGCAAGCATTTTTCAAGAGCCAGTGGAAACATTTGCCGGAGACCTAAAAGTCAGAAAAGTTTGTACTTGGGTTTTAAGCTGCATTCTAAAGTCTTGCAAAATCTGTATTGGGGTATGAAATGCTTTTTTTCTCCTGGTCTTCCTTCAAGGGGCTTAAAATGGCTGAGCTTCATAGCTGAGTGATGACAACTGAACCTGGGGTTCACAGATTGCAGCTGCTGGGTTCCGTATAATAATAACTTCTGAAGGGTGAAGATGATCATGGATAGAAACCAGAGTTTGTTTCTCTCTTACCAGTGAATTGGCAATCAATATTAATGGTCCTTGGGAATCCAGAGATCCATCTGTGGAAGGTGACAGGTGGAAGTTGACTTTCCTGCCCCTTACTCTCCCTGCCAGTCAGCTGTGGGTTTAACAGGCTGTCAGGAGTCCAACTGTGCTGGGGGAAAGTGTGTGGTTTGGATCTGGAACCATCGTCCCACCAGTGGCAGGATGCAGCTTGCGGAACAGGGCTCCCCCATCCTCTTCTCCCCCGCTGCAGCCCTGCTGTGTGCCCAGGGGATGAAAAGACAGGGAAGTCCTGTTGGCTGTTGCACAAGTGGTATCCTTCCAGTGGCAGAACGAGTATTCTGGATTCAGCCCTTAGTGAGGAGAGACATCCCCACAAAACCTCTTCAACACAGTTGTGGTAGCAGCAGTGGCACAGGGGAGAGAGGGACTTCTGGCAGCTTGGACACCTGCAGGGGGCAACACAGGCAACCTCTGAGGCCTGCACATGGTATAATACATATGTGGTGTACTGCAAGAAGACAATGTGATCTCCCTGCTCCCTCCCCAGCCACTAGACCTTACCAGTCCACCCCAAGTGGCACTGGTTTGCATTTGGCTTAATGTGACTACATATGAAATACTTGAAAAAAACTTACAAAAGCTGTAGCTCATCTGTCGCAGATAGGGGGAACTTGATGCGGCTCCTTTAATGGAAGAATATGGTTTCCTCCCTTTAGAATGTATTGAAGAAAAGGGATCAAGTTCAAGCAGAATATGAAGCCAAACTGGAAGCTGTGGTCCTAAAAAGAGAAGATCGCCCAAAGGTTAGTCTTTTTGGAGCCAGCTATTGGAGGGGAGGGAGATCTCTTGCTTCACATGCTAAAATTATCCTGTTGTCTTCACATCACTTTTTTTTGTATGGCGTGTAAGGCCCACCAGTGTGCCATAAATGTTGGCAAGTGCAACCTAACATGTTAAAGCCATTTCTTGAAGTCTCAGAATTCAGTACTGTGAAACTCAGCATCAGCTAAAGGTAGGTCAGGACTAGTGAAAGGAAATACTTTGCACCATGTGTAACTATCCTTGTGGATAGTTTAAAAACAAAACAGGCTAAGCACATTCTCTCAAGAACTACTCGCCCTGATAGTGAAATAGAACCTTTATTTGCAGAAACAGTAGATATCTGCATACCAGATCCCAGATGCCAGGTCCATCTGGTAACCTGTGTCCTCACTGTGGGAAGCTGTGTGGATCTAGAATTGGCCTCCACAGTCACTTATGGACCCATCGCTAGAGCCTACACAATTTTTAATAATTTTCTTTTTATAATTTTCTTTTTGTAATTTTTATCCTGGAAGACAATCTTACTCGGTCGCGAGTGATCGCCTACTACTACCAGATGCATTAATGGAGAGCGAAACACAGTAGAGGGTGAACTGTTGTCTTCATATCCTGCTTGTAAACTTTCTAGAAGCATCTGGCTGTCCACTTCTGGAGAGAGAACACTGGATGAAATTGTCTTCTCAGTCTGATCAAGCAAAGCAATTCTTATGTTCCTATTTATGCCTCATGTGCGGTAAAGCTTGTCTTGCCCTTTGCACATGGACAGTAGCTAGGATTTTGGTAATGATTCCCAAAGAAACATATAGACCAGTGTTCTCCAACCTTGGGTCCCCAGCTATGCTGGCTGGGGCATGCTGGGAGTTGTAGGCCAAAAACATCTAGGGACCCAAGGTTGGAGAACTCTGATATAGACTATCAAGCTATACATCCTTTTAAAAGAATAGTAAATGAAGAAGGACCTTTGGCAGCCTGCCACTGGGAGTAAGTTCCACTGAACTTGGTTATGGACTCCTGAGTATATTCATAGCAGTATGTTATAAATTTATTCAGGACAGTATGCATGAGTAACTCCACTGTATTAGTTTAATAATTGGTTGAAAGATTAACTGGGCCAGCCAGTGAGTTTCATAGCTGTGTTAGGGAATTTGAATCCAAACAACCCTGGTCCAAATCCAACACTTTCTCCACTCTACTGTACTGTCTGCACTAATCTTAACTCAAGATCTCTTGATGGCTGGAGAGCAGAAAGAGACACACACAGAGAGACAGAGAGAAAATAAAAGACCCTCATTTGTACTTTGCATTTGACCACTGGATAACTGCCAACATTAAGTGATGACTTGGATTTTAAGAACATTCCATCACAGGTCAAACAGTCTGTAGAACGTTTTCATATCAACACATTTGATGGCGATAAATCCATGTGGTATGTATGCATATACAAACCATTCGTTAGTCTTTTTAACAAGTGGGAACCAGTCTTTTTCCATTTGGCTGAGAAGATTTAACTTATTTCCACGGTAAGTGCTGAGAGATTTCTTCTCTGTCTCCAGGTGCCCACAGATGTGGAGAAGTGTCAGGACCGAGTGGAGTGCTTCAATGCAGACCTGAAAGCAGATATGGACAGATGGCAGAACAACAAGCGACAAGACTTTCGGCAGCTACTGATGGGAATGGCAGATAATAACATCCAATATTATGAGAAGGTAATTCTCTAAGGTTCTTATTGAATGCAGGGAAGCAGCTGAGTGTGATTCAGTGACTGCCTTGCTGATACAGGAGCTTAATTCACTTGAGTTTGAACATGATTGAGAATGCTTTCGAATCGGTATAATTCTTATTTACTATGAACCTGTTAAATCTCTAGCTTTTTCACTATTTAGTCACAATTTATGTTGAGGCTGGAAGGTGTCCTAGTAGGTAAAGCAGTCCTGATTGTTAGGAAGGCTGGTTTGGTTGGCCAGTAGTTGTGCACCATGCTGCGGCCTACCCAGAAGGATCTACACAGCTGTTGTGAAGTGTTTGGATAGGACAGGGATGAGGAACCGGTTGCCCTCCAGATGCTGTTGGACTGCAACTCCCATCAGCCCTAGGCAGCATAGCCAGTGGTCAGGGATGATAGGTGTTGCAGTCCAACGACATTGAGTGGGCCACATGTTCCCCATTGCTGGGATAGGATCTTACACAGCATTATATGTTGCTCAGTGGTCAAGCACACACATACATAACAAAGTGATGGAGATCTGCTTGGCAGTGCTGGGCTGGCTGGTTTGTTGGTCTGGCTCTTTCTGCAAGGCAACTGTATGGGGAAAAAAACGAGCCCTGTCCTTTTATTCCAGATAGGGTTTGAAGCTTGCTCTCTCTCAAGGGTGCAAAATTCCCAATTAAACAGAGACTGTTGATTCTGCAAATACATAACATCCATTCAGCAATGACTGAAATGGCTTAAGAGTCAAGCCGCTGCAGAGCTTTCTTAGAGCTGATTTACGCAAGATGCGGGGCACGGGCAAAGCCCAAACATCTCATTTAAAAGTGTTGCATCTGTGCACTTTGCATGCACCATTAGCATATCAGCGATCTATTGCCCATAGTAGTGTTACATGCAAAGGAGCCAATGTACAGATTAACTGAGATGCCAGGCCATGTGAAAGATGGCACCGCTAAGTGTGTTGCGTGTGCCCTGAGGCTTGCAGGTGTTCACTTCTGACTGGGTTTGCATCCCTTTAAGTCTCTAGGCATGTTGGGAATAAAGGATGAGTTTTTGGGACAAGTCTTTGGGATGAGTTTTTTTTAATTCATCTGTTTTGGGTTTTTAAACTGCTTTTGCTTGGCAGATACTTGCTCATGCTGTGTTGCTGCAGACCTGACAGTGGCACTACCAGACATGGAAATGCCTTTTGGGGGGAAAAAGCTTCCATTGGGGCGCAATCCTATGGCCGCTAGACAGAGCCATAGGAAGTGCTCTCCGAGGTCAGAGCTGGGACTCTGACTTCAGAGCGCCCTCCGCCCTCCCAGCCGGCATGGAAAGAACTGCACCGGCTTCAGCTCCGAGGTCATAAGACCGACCTTGCAGCCGGAGTTCGGTGGACGTTCCAGGGGATGGGGAGGGGAGGAGTCAGGCCCCACCAGCATGTGTAGTGTCCTGGCGGTGCCTCAGCCTCCTCTCCTCATGCTCCGTGGCAAAAGACTTACAGCCAAAATCAGCTGTCTTCTGCAGGGCGGGAGGAGGAGAGGCTCCTTCTGTCCTCCATAGGAGGCCCATAGTCTCCCAAGTTTGGAGGGTTAAGGGCAGCCACCTTGGATTGCGCTGTTAGTCTATTAAAGGCACATAAAAAGCTCTTGGCAACCTGGTGCCCTGCAGATGTTTTGGGCAACAGCTCCCATAGTTCTTGGCCACTGGCCATGTGGACTGGGGCTGAATTGGGAGTTGAAGGCCAAAACATCTGCAGGGCACCAGTTTGGGGAAGGTTGATCTTGACCTTTCTTAGAAAGGCTGTTTATTAAAGAGATGCCCTGTTCCATGTATGAATAGATCTCCGTTGTGAAGGATAACCAGAGCATTCTCCATAACTTAAGGTGAGAGAGTCCCATATAAGCAAAGGCAGTGCCCATAAAGTGTATAGGCAGTGCCTATTAATAGAATTCATTTTGGGGCTTTTATTACACAGTTGGTGTTAAGTTAAATGGAGCTGACAGCTACGGTGTGGTAATGTAGACATTGTTGAGGAAACACTTTAACCCACCATTTGCATTCTTGGGGCCACCTTGGGCTGAAGGGGTCTGATTTTAAATGGCAATACTGTTTGGTTCATTTACCGGTGTGTCTGTGTCTTTGGTTTAAATAGTGCCTTACGGCGTGGGAGTCTCTTATACCACTGTTGCAAGATAAGCCTGAGACCAAATAAGAAGTCACATCTTCCCCCACCCTCCTTCCCTGCACCATGGACCTTTGACCCAAGTGCACAATACCACTACCACTAAGCATACTGGAGATACGCTATGCACAACTTGGTGTAAGGTTCCCCCCCCCCCCCCGGAGGAACACCACCTGTGCTGAACCTTGAGACTGCTCAACTTGAAAATGTTGGAACTGTACATTTTTTTTGCCACCTTTTTATTAAACCGTCTGAGTTGGCCTTGAACACTCCTACTCTGTGATCCTTGGCTAACAGCAGAAAACGCAGGGACTCTTTCTCCTTTTGGACCACTTTATATTGAATGAAATTGATGAGTGGAACACTAAAATAATATTAATATTAATAATAATAATAATAATAATAAAAAAAAACCCTCTTAAATGCAAGGTGCAAACATGACATCTTTATTGTCCTCCCTTTTTCTTGTGAGTCAAGTAAGGGGTGGTTGACCATGGAACAGCAGAAGTTCTTTCTTCAAAACCTCTTGGTTCTCCCTGCTCCTTCATGTATGGAAAGGGAATATGACTGTTAGAAGATACTTGCTGGATTCCGTAAGGCCACTTTGAATTAACCTGGGCTCTTTGTGTGTGGAGTGGGGAAGGGCAGGTGGGGAGCCAGGAGTTGGTATAGTCTTGGTAGAATGTGCTAGAAACTTGTAGAATGTTCATCTTTGTAATGTGACCTGTGGGTATGGTGTATAGTCCATATTGTTCTGTGGCCTTGCCAGCCATTTCTTGGGAATGGCATGGGTTGGAGAAATGTGTGTGTAAGGAAGAAAAAGCAGATAAGTTTTTTGTTTCTGTTTCTAGAATTGCTGGTGAGTTTGTCATAGGATAAAGTTTGTCTTTCGGTGACCCAAGTCATGCAAAAAAAAAAATATCAAAAAAAATCACTGCAACACTTACTTTTTACTGTGAAAATGATCTTAACATTTTGGGGAGAGGGTAATTAAAAAGGCAAATGCCATTTATGAATACATTAACTGCATCTTTCATTTATTGACCAGCACTGAAAGAAGCTCTTCATGTCATATTTGCGGGATGACAAGATAATTAATTGCTTTTTAACCCCAAACTATCAGCTTAACATTGAAGCACTTGTGTAACATGCTTTCCTTGTTCTCTCAAATTCCATATATTCAGTTTAACTTCTTTTTCGGCATTTTGTGGTCATTGCACCTTTGTAAGGAAGAAGTGCCCCTAAAATTGATGACTGATCTGGCATATCTGCTCTGCTTACCTTGTAAGAATTCCTTGGCTTAATCACTGTCAACGTAAAAGGCATTTTTTTAAAGTGTGGGACTTTTGCTTCATATCAAAAACAACAAAGTCTTGTGGCACCGTAAAGACTAACAAATCCGCAAAAGCGTATGCCATAATAAATTTGTTAGTCTTTAAGGTGCCACAAGACTTGAGGTGCAATGCTGGCTGGGGAATGCAGGGAGTTATAGGGTTTTTCCCCCTGTCTAAACATGCACAGGATTGCACCCTTAGTCTATATTGCAGGAAAAACAACATGCATGGCTACCCCTCTGGATTTTGCTGTATATTTACAATGGCACATGTATAAATACAGTTGTCTGTTTCTCCACCACAGTTGAGTGCTGTTTACTCTCTTGGCAAGAATGTTTAAACTGTTAACATATCAGATATACAAAGTGCACAAAAGGCAACTTTAAGCTTCAGTTTTATAGTGTGCACCACAGTTGGGTTCTTTTCCTTTCAGCAGTTTAGACGCCAATCTCCTGAACTGCTTTTTAACTGAGGAGATTAAAAAAAAACTGGTGTGAGGAGATTTGCTGAAGGGAAACTTTTCACTAACAACCATTTGTCTTTTTTTAGGTATTTGGCCCTAAATTGCATGTGTGGTTTCTGACTCCACTGAATCTTGAGGCTAAATTAATTCACGAAGAGTCAGCAACCTAAGTTTGTTGATGCATCCTGCTACATGAATTCCTCAAAAATTCTGGCAGGACTGGGCATTGGACAAGTGCTGTAAATAATTATGGCTGTTGTCGAATTAAACAGCTCCTCTTTGTTCCATTGTATGACCTTTAGATGATTAGATGCCTAAATTAGCCTATGATTAAGCAATAGTCCCAAAGGGGGAAAATGTATGGGTGTGTGTGTGGTTGGGGAAAAAAGTACTTCTTTTTGGGGGGGAGGGGGATACTTTGTTTTTAGATAATGCTTGCATGTTTCACAGTAGGTACTACTTCTAAGAGCCATACTAGACTTTATGGAGAAGATGTGAGAACAATATTTTGATTGGAGTGGGGAGATATATGTAACATAGCTTTGTTTTTACTGGAAAGTAGCCTCTCAGGAAGAACACCAATGGGCTGTTCTTTTTCTTCCTGCCACTTAACCACTCTTTCCCACCATGCCCTCCCCCGCCGCTTCTCCAAAACTGATTGCTCCATCTATGGGGGGAAAAGATAAGGGTTCACTCACTATATCTTTTTGCCCAGTAACGGCAAGAGGGAAAATAGTTAAGCAGCCCCTTATTCCCCCACCCCTTCCTCTTCTCCAGCCTTCCCCAGCCTGGTGCCCTCTGGATGTTTTCAACGGCAGCTCCCAGCATCTCTGGCTGTCTGGGGGATGCTGGGAGTTGTAGTTCAATGGATGTGGAGGGTACCAGGCTGGGGAAGGCTGCTCTAAGCCTGGTGTCCTCCACATACATTGAACTACAACTCCCAACATTCTTGACCATTGGCCATATTGACTGGGGCTGATGGGAGCTGTCATCCAAAATGTCTGGAAGGCACCAGATGTGGGAAAGCTGCTCTGCTGAGACTCCTACCACTGCTTTTCTTTTTCTCAGAAATAAAAATGGGACTCTCCACATGTCTCATGTAATGCCTACTTTTTGCCATCAGATGGTGCCTCTCCCCTGTAGCTTTAGTAAGTACTTGTCTTACATCGTTAAAAAGAAGTCTGTTCCTCAGTTAATCAGGACACTATTTAGTCCATCTAACCAAGTCATTGAACTTGGTTCAAATATACTGTGCCAAAAGCTCCCAGCTAGACTTCATTTCATGAAACGGTAACCCCATTTCTCCATGAGCATACTTCGTTTGAACTTGTTACGGGGGGGGGGGGGGTGGATCTCCAGGTGGCAGCACTTACAAGAACAGAAGCCTATAAGCGGGTGCTGCATAATTTGTGCTCTTTCTGCTTTAATCTACTCCCCCCACCAATTTGAGAACTAACTGAACAAAAAGAAAACAAGACACACCTTTCTCTTCCCCGCACTTTATGTTTCATAATTGTGTGAGAGATAGTGTAATGGCTAGCACTATTAGTCTGAGCTATGAATTGACACGTTCTCAGTTCAAATTTCAAGTCTGCTATGAATTTGCTAGGTAAACTTAGGCAAACCACTACTCACCAGCCCCGTTTGTCTTAAGTGGATAATACTGGCCTACCTTACAGGGTGGGTTGTAAGGAATACTGAGATTGTATGTGAAGCTGTTTTAAGAGTGTTTTGAAAGAACTAGATAAAAGAAGTATTGATACTTGGAGTAGACAATAGTAAGTGGATTTTATTCAACTATACAATTATTTTCATCTAGCATTTGCGATTAAGAATGAGCTTATTTCTAATGTAAACTAGTTAAGTTTAAGAAACGATCCCAGAAGTAATTGCTGGTGTTGAAAACATCAAGAAATACTTATTTGTGTCAACTTGCAGGATCAAGAATATGTAGCAGCATATGGAAATTGCCAGTATATCATCTAATACCTTTCAGGGTACCAGGAACATGGATTACTGTCTAAAAGGGATTCTGATATTGCACTAGTTCAAAAGATCTCTTTTAATTTCCCAAAACATGGCCTTCAAACCTCCTTAAAGTTCGTTATGTTTGACCTATGGCCATGAGTATCATCTGTGGCAAGTCCATTGAAATGAATGAATAGTTAGATTAATGCCCCATGTCCAAGGTCAAAACCAAGGGGAGTCTGTAGATGACGGAAAAAGCGATTTCTGAAAACTAACAAGTATAATTTCTATTGAATGGATAAAAGTGTTCTAGGACACAATCCTATGCAAGTTTAGACAGAAAAAAGACCTACAACTCCCGACATGCTGGGAGCTGTAGGCCTTTTTTCTATCTAAACTTGCATAGGATTGTGCCTCTAAAGCAGGACTCTCCAACCCTGGGTCCCCAGATGTTGCTGGGCTACAACTCCCAGAATCCCTTGCCATTAGCCATGCTGGCTGGGTATGCTGGGAGCTGTAGGCCAGCAACATCTGAGGACCCAAGGTTGGAGAGCCCTGCTCTAAAGGTTTTGTTGAGTTCCCACTCTATCAAAGTCTCAAGTAAGAAATGGACTGTTTTACATTTTCCCTACACTTCCCAATAAAATTGGATGTTAAGAGGAAAAGGGGTGAACTCACAAAGCTTAATGAGACCATGCTTCAATCGATGGTACTGTTATTGATAAGCTCAACCTTAAATTGTAATATTGCCTGTTTTTACTTCTGAAATCATGCCTTGCAAACTTCCAAGCGCTGAAACCTGTTTTCTTGGCTTCAGCATCTTTCTGCCTGCCTGTTTTACACTGCTGCAGGCCGCGGAGCACAGCCTGCAGGTTCTGTTCTTTGCTTGCCCCACAGTTGGAATGGAAGATGCCGCCTATCAGGCTGAAGATGCGAAGCTTTAGAAAGAGGCTACGGTACAGTTATCATTGTGTTCTGCAAAGTGCTCTTGCTACATTCCAAATAAAATAAATTTTAAAAATTTGGTCATCACTCTGTTGCAGATGTGGAACCCAGCCTATTTGAATTGTCTGTTAACACCTGAGGCTACACACTGATCTGCATTAGAAGGAGTCTGTGTGAATGCCTGGCAAACAGTTGGTTGGCCCAGTCAACATAGCCCACATCCCTCCTAAACAGTCCAGGCCTCCCCCTGAAAAGCAAGGAAACTGGCGATGTTGAATCTGCACCAACTGTTTAAGGGGCACAGCAGCGAATGTGTAACCCACTACAGCCCAAGAGGAGTGGAATGAGGTGTGTGTGTTTGCGAGTAAACATTTTTATGATCTCAAGGCACTCCAAAAAGAGAAAGGCCTTCAAATTGTGGAATGCCTGATTCTGGATTGTGTGAAGCAGCTTCAGGTTGTGTAAAACCCTTAAGCTTTTTGTGTTAAGCTTGTCAATATAACAAGTGCTTTTGATCCCATAAGCTCATGGATTTTAGATTCCTCCTTAATTATATGTTCACTGCTTTCCCCTTTCACTGTTTTTATGTGCATGGTTTCACTAGCTGGATCTTACAGGTTTTTGACAACCCTTTTCTTATTTGAACTTCTTTCAACAGAAAGTAACATCATTTCTAAAGATAGTAAACAAATACTGTTGTTGCTTTTGCCAAATATTTTTGTAAATGTAAAATGGGAGTGTGTCTATATGTGTTTCTCCTGACTCATATGTAAAGATGTAAATGACTAAACATTTTTTAATATACATTAAGGTCAGTATTAAAATATAATGGTGTTGACATAGTGGTTCACCACATTCCAAACAAGGATCTGGATACTGGGCAAAACCTAGGCTTTGGATAACCCATCTTGTCCTTTATAGGTATTCTTAAAGCTGTCGTTTAAACTTGCATTTAATGTCCACAAATAAAAATGGAGGTGTGTTGGCTTCCCAGTTCCAATTCTTATCCCAAAGACATTCTACAGGTGCAGGTTGCCTGTCCATTTAAGTCTGCTTGTGCAAGAATCTTGGGCACTTTCACACATGATGTTTTAAAGCACCTATTGCTCCAATGGAGACTGCAGTACAAACGTTCATTAGCCAGAATACTCATTTTTATTACAAAGACACTGCCTCTTCTACACCAACAATGGTCACAGATTTTTTTTTTTTAAAGCAAGCAAGCAGGAGGCAGGCCCTGGGGTGACTTAAGCTCAGTGTGTGAAAATGCCCCTTTGCCATGCCGTCCAAATCATTGATGCAATTGGTGGTGTCTGCAGAATTGTCAAAAGTGATGGTAGTGGACACCCTGGCTAGACATTCCACTTGCCATGTGGAGGGTTCAGACAACACGATAACTCAAGGGTTGAGTATGGGTTGATTGTGGGCTGTCGTTGAACTGTGGGTGGTTATAGTGTTGTCTGAACTCAGCCGCAGTAACAACCCACGGTGAATAACTCACAGTTCACAACCCAACAATAAACCATGGGTTCTCTTCATGGGTTGTTTGTGGTGAACAAGCCTTGGCTTGCTAGCGCAGCTGCATTCAGACAGCATGATAGCCCATGTTTCAACGGCAACCCACACTCAACCCATAATCAACCCTTGAGTGTGGGTTATCGTGTTGTCTGAACCCAGTCAGAGTGAAGTACATGCATTCCAGACAGCATCTTTTTCCTTAGGGTGGGCTTTGAGCCATGCTCAAGTCTGAAAAGAGTGCAAATGCAGCGTGAGTACTACCATAAATGCATTGTTGAGAATGTGCTCTTTGAGTTTCTGCTTCAGACTTTCTTGCATTTTGACTTTGGGGGTAACACTGAGATGAGAAGAATCCCAGTGCCTAGCTGAATTCTTCCTGTATCCTTGTGTGTGCCAGCCAAACTAGTGTCTATGCAGCAGGGGAGGTTTCAGGGTGTGAGTGCCAGTGTGTTCAGTGCTAAAGATGTACAGCTCCAGGAGGCATGTCTCCACTGCATGTTGTCAACCACCTGGACACACACCTCCCATTCACACTTTTTAAAAAAAAACAACACAATGTTTAGCATTGGAGTACAAAGCCTCTGGACATGTGAAGTATGACCGTGCACTCTTAATGGCTGCTATTCAGGGGGACTATGCCAGATGCATGGGAGGGAGGGAAATGGCCTATCATGTGAAATGTTCTGCAGCTCATCTGTTAAAGAGCAATGTATAAGGAGGTGTGTGTGTGTTCTGTTTGTGTGTTTTTAAAAGTGCTGGCAGAAGTGAAAATGCAGCTGATCACATAACGGTATGGAATATGTACTTGCCACCTTTCATTCTCCATCTGTGTAGTTTTTAAAAGCTGAAATGAAAGTGGCAGTGGTTAAAAATATATGGCTGAAATGAATAAAGAATCACAGACCAAAGTGACATCTTTAGATGAATCATTCTAACAATTGCAAAGCACAACAACCAACCTAAAAATATATGTGGATCAGGGTTTTTTTTGGGATTGTATATTAAACTTTGGCAGCCAATACTGAAGTGGCAAAAAGGCTCCAGTTGTATACATTGGTTCTCTTTTTCTCCCCCAGCCACTTTCAGTTTACATATCAGCCAAGCACATAAACCCATTTCCCTTTTGTTCACATTTCTTGTGATATAAGGGCATATTCCAGCAGGAGGTTCTCCTACGCATGCCCCAGTAAGGTGAATAGCTTTGCACGAACACTGTGGAGTTTGCCAAATGAACTTCCCAGTGAATTGTGATCGACTGGTCTGTTGAGGTGCTAGTACTGTCTGCTCACCCTTTTTTATATGCCATGTACAAAAACAGTATTATTGTGGTGTGTTTGCTATGTAGTTGAAAGCTTTTTTTTTGGAAGCAAACTAATTTATAATGCTTGAGAAAACTGTGTACATTTCTGAAGGTAGTTTCTTTTATCTTGACAAAGGACTGGACCAATAAATGTATTAAAGTTTTCTTTATCAGTAACTACGATGCTTTGATGTGTGATGTCTCAGCCTATATAATGTCTCAAATACTTTCAACTAGCAACCCCACCCCAAGATCTTGGGGCTCATTTTAGAAGGTTCACCAAAACACATCAACGCTCTGCTGAACAGTGGGGAGGGGAAGGCAAATCCAGTGTTTGATGTCATTGGAAAGGGTTCTGGAAACAGAATATGGCATATCCACATTCAGAGAACAGTGTGCCATTCCAGTGGTACTATCTTGGGATATACTAGAGCTGGACTGAAGGCAACTAAAGAGGACTTCAGAAACAACCAGTCTGGTAGATTGGATTAGAAACCTAAGCTGCGGGTGGCAGTTCCTGTTTGCTCAGGAAATTGAATTTTATTACTGCTGTTTTCAAAGGCTCCAATTCTACCAGTGTGTCCAACTTGTGATGATTCAGTTTAGGGTTAGTGTGTAAGCTTATTGCTTAGGCTGGAGGAAATGTTTTGAAAGGAATTCCTGTGGCATGGACTCATCTCTCTTGTCCCACTGCTGCTGTTCCAGGGTTTTCCCCCCTTTTTGAAGCAATATAAAACCTTTATTTTCCACCTCAGTGCTGCAAACATGAATGTTTGTAGCTCTTTCAAACCACCTTCACATTTTTTTCCCAAAGCCATCACCTGTTGCTACCGTAAACTTTTAATTCTAATACAAGTCACCAAAAATAAACTGGTTTCAAGTTTTGAAGTGGCTGAAAGTGGTATCTCAAAGCGAATCATCTAATTACAATGATTTAAAAACAAAAAATGGATATTGAGATTCTCTTTCCATTGAACTATTCCTAACCCGTGCAGCTGCCACTCAAAAGAACAACAATGTAAAACAACCCTAGTGTTGCTGTTGCATTGGAAAAGGTTCTTTGAGCTGCAGGGAGGGTGCCCCTGCAGAATAGGATGTCTTGGATCTCTCTCCAAGGGCAAAGAGAGATCTCTACCCTCAGAGCGGAAATCCAGCCATGGAAACCTCCCATCCTTATTAATGCCGGAGCTTCGGTGTCAGTAGAGGCGAAAAAGGAGGCATTCCGTGGTTGTGTCAGGGAAGGACTGGGGGGGAAGGCTTGGATCTGCAAGATCCAAAGCCTTCCCATTGCCCAGGCATGCCCCCAAACTGGCAGCAAATTTATACCTGCCCTGGAATCAATGGGAGGAAACTCTGAAGAGGAGAGAAAAAATGGCTCCCAAAGGGGGGGAACCCAACCTAGTGAAACACCTCTGCTCCCCTCCTTTCCACCTTGTCAGCCTATGCCTGGCAGCACTTTCAACATGGTGGATACTCCGCCTTAGGTTCTCTTCCCCGTGGTAGGACCACTGTGCCAATGGAACAGGGTGTTTGTGAAGCCTTTTTAAGTATTTCGTGTTGGTCCAGAATGGGATTTAAATTTCCTTCCTTTTCAACTTTGGCAATATCTTGCCAAAACTGAATGATTTGCTATCCTACTGATTGCTGTGGAGCAGGTGCTCTAGTAAGAGCCCTGTTCTTGCTATAGCACCAACATAGGCTAGCTGGCCAAGGGATGGGTTGCTGCATTCTACAGGGATTCTGTGTCCCTTTCCAGGGGTCCTGGCTAGTTAAATCCCAGTCTGAGAGGCAAACTACATGTTACACTAATTGCATAGCATGTAGTGTGTAAATATTTTTATTTACTGTAGTGTAAGCATGAGTGGCCCCAATTTGGATCAGGACCACCACTTTCTGCAAGAGGATTAACATCCCCCCTGTGTTTTTCCTAGAACTCCACCCCCACATCATTTTTTCTTTCTGCCCCCCCCCCCCCCGCATGCTCAAGTTGGTGGTGGTGGGGAATTGGGGGGAATGCTAAATACTGCTGCTGTGACTTCAGTAACACTGAATCATAGAGTTGGAGGGGGGCAACTTGTGGCCCTACAGATGTTTTGGCATAAAATTCCCATGATCCCTCACCATTGGCTATGATGGCTAGCGCTGATGGGAGTCACAGGCCGAAACATCTGAAGGACCACAAGTTACCCACCCTGTTGTAGGCCATCTCGCCCAGGTAGATCTGGATCTACTGGTAGATCTCTGGGTGATTTGCAGTAGATCAGTAAGGATTTCTCTGGCACAGTTATTTAATAGCTGCAATGAAATGGCTTCCCCTTGTTCTAAATTATATGCTGAAATGAAGAAAGCTTTGGGGAACCAGAAATGGATTTTTGCATGGAAGGGCTGTGAACTGTGTTCAGTTTTGGTACTCAAAACAAATCCCTGGGCTCACCATTCTTTAATTCTAAGTGTAAGAGTTTTGCACCAGGCTGTGGTTGGTGCATCTTGTGGAGCTAGTAAAAAACGAAGTAGATCCCACACGCTCCATATTGGCCACTGCTAATGTAGTCCAGCCCCCTTCCTCAGTGCAGGAAATCCAGAGCTAGTGCATCCCAACAGATGGATATCCAGACTCTGCTTGAAGACCTCCAGCGAGGGAAGCTTTGCTCTAGGAAGAGGATACCTTGGTCATTGGGGACATTTGCTTTCAGAGATGGGAGAGATGCAGATAGGAGATCAGAGTTGGGGACCACAACGTCTGAGTGGAAAGTAGAACTGGTTCTGTGTAAAGTGATTCCAGTAGCAGCTCTGGCAGATAGAAGAAGCAAGGACAATGGCAACTGCCCCCTGTAAATACTAATCTCATTTGTTCTTCAGATCCTTTTTTTTTTTTGAGCTGCTGTACCATCCCACACACATGGGTCAATACTGAGATTAGTTCCTAAAAGTTAAGCATCTCTCACAGTGCAGTCTCAAGACCGAGGTGGTCTTTCATGCAGTCAATCCACCAGGCTGCTGGATCGTGGAATTGCTTCCAGTCCATATGTCTGCTTCTGGAAAAGCTCTCTGCTCAGTTGGTTAAAATCTCCAGTGAGCCAGACGATATTTGTTGCTTGTATGCTATGATACTGCAGGGGAGAGAATAAAGAAGAAAAATAGAGTGAGTGAATTTGTACAATCGAAAGTGCAATGGTTCCACTGACCCTTTTCACAGGCTTCAATGTTTGTTCTCCCTTCCCTGGGCTTGAGCAATTTATGCTTCTCTTATTTGGAAGTCAAAGCTAACACACCTTTCGTCACAAAAAGAACCAGCAAAACAAGTGACCTGATGGCCTTCAATGAAATGTTGTAGTGTGGATAGTCTAGGTTCCAGCCTTACCTTCTTTCAGGATACTCCATTCCATTCACCCTCTCATTTTCTGTGTTCCCCGCCTGCCAATTCTGTAGCCACTGGGCATGCTCAGTCTTTATTGGGCTGTTTTGGGGTTCCACCCAAGTGTGGCCACATGTCCTCATTTACAAAGACCAATCCTCTCTCTGACGGCATCTTCTGTTTGAAGGACTGTCAGGTCCAAATCCAGTTTAAATATAAAGAACCATCAGAAGGGAGAGCGGCCACGGCCTTGGAGTTGCCCATCCACAGCATTGGGCAGACTGAGCAGGCACATGGGTCTCCTGGTCACAGCCCCTATTGTGGTGAGAAGTACTGTATTTCTAGTGGGGTGCAAGCACTAATGTAAACTAGCATAAAGTATGCTAGTGCAACACCAAATAGCATGAGGTGGTGCATCAGTTTCCCCAGTGAGTTTCATGCCTGAGTGAGGATTCGAACCCAGATCTCTCTAGTCCTAGTCCAAAAAACTCTTAAGCACTAAACCATGCTGGCTCTCAGTTTCTTTTTCTTTTTAACATGCTTTTAATGCAGGATTCTTCAAGGCAGCTTACAAAAATAATAGGTTAAAAACAGTAATAAACCACCTAAAACTTACTGGTAACAGAGCAAAACAGGACAGCACACTAGAGTAAAAACAGAGGCTAAAATCAGTTAAAATCCCTGAGCAAATTGAAAGGCCTTATGAATCCATGCACACTCACACACACCCCTCTGAGGACAGTAAGTATCTCAAAAGTAGCAGTTTGCCCTTTGTTTTGCTTACCTGATGGGGATGATGCTTAGGCAACCTATGCCACAGGACAATAGGAAGCACAACCCGTTGAACCAGTCGAGCGTTTTTTGGTAGATTTTATTATAGGCTGTTAGTGTCACAGCACCTGTGATCACTAGTGTCAGCTGCAGTAGAACAAACACCTTTCCTAGAAACAAGAGTGGAAGTAAAATACAACAATGTATCACTTAGGACTACTTTAAACAGTTACCCACTGTATTGCTTCCCCCCCCCTTCTTTTAAAATGACCAGCATGAATAGGCTAAGAGCGAGCTTAGGGGCTCTCATCAGTCAAAGCAGAGGAGCGACGAGACTTGTGAAAAGTGATCCTAGCAGTTTGATTGTCTCAGTGATGTAGAGATAGGCGGAATTCGGAATGTACTGCAGAATTTATATTCAAACGGTATGTATGCATATGCATGTCTATATATGTATATATATCCCTTGCATAATCAGCTCTAAAACAACTTCTTGAACAGCTTTGTGAGTGTGTCATTCTGTAAACAAGCTCTTGCAACCCAGAGGTTTTCTTACTATTAATAGGACAACCAAACACAATTCAGTTCTGGAAACCCCTATACTGCAAAAGCGTTCCACTTCCCATGACGAGTCTGGCAGTAATTTGAGCTTGGAGAGCAAATAACAGAGAACATGAACTTAAAAACAATACCCTTTGGGTTTAGGATTACACAATCCTTATAGTAAAAACAGCAGATTCCTGGGGTATCTTAAAGACCTCTCATGGAGGGTAAGGCCATCAATGGCTACTGGTCATAATGGCTGTATATTACTTCCAGTGTCAGAGATAGTATGCCTCTGTGTACCAGTTGCTGGGGAACACAAGTGGGAGGGTGCTATTGCAGTAGCAGTAGCAAGTATGCTAAGTAAGAGCCTCAACAGTTTACCTTCTGTGAAATGTGTGTTTTGGAGCTCAAACCCCACCTCTGCCATTTTGTGAATGGGCACGGTTTGCACATGGCAGCCATTTTGTGAGAGTGCCCACAACACTCACAACATTCCAAATATGCTGACTGACCCCCCAAAAGGTTGGGAACCCCTCAACAAAGTGCAACTTGTTCTTAATGAAGTAAGTAACTTTTGGGGGGGGGGCATTTAAAGAACACTGAGCTCTTCAAAGCAGCTCCTTACCATATGACGATCCTCTTACGTGTTTGGATAGCAAAGATCTGATGGTTGGCAAGGGAATGAGGGCAAACAGCATCACTGCACGAGCTGGAACAGAATAGAATAGAACGGACAGGTTTCATTAAGCATCGGATCAAACTTCCAATGCAGCACCTTAGTTGAAGTGGAACAGGGATGTTGAACTTCAGGCCAAATTTGCTGTGCCTGGAGTCCCAATCTGGCCTTCCAGGGTTTCCCAAATGGCCACATCTCCCTCTCCTGGCTCCACCCCTTTCCCTCTTACCACCGATCATTTGCTGGTTTCCCAGCTGTGGCAGTTTTCCCCTTCACTCTAAAAGGCCAAAATGCCTCTCCTAAGGCTTAGGTAGCAGCAGTAAGAGCTTTAAGCTACAATATGCTGGTAGTTTTGCCCCACCCTTCTTGCCTTTTGCCCTGCCCCACCCGCCACTGGAATGCAGTCCTCAAGAGCTTCTCCAGAATTGAATTTGGCCCTCGAGCTGAAAGAGGTTCAGCACCCCTGACACAGTAGCTTAGAAGCCCCTAAGTCAGATTCCAGCACAGACGTGAACTAAGCTATGCTGCCTAGGGCTGAAGGAAATTGCAGTCCTACAAGGTTGGGGGGGGGGCACACTTTCCCCATCTCTGAACTAAGGGGTCTTAAGGCAAGTCACTCTGAGCATAGCCTAAGCCCCACATGTAATGCAGGTAGAATAATCCTGGTTTGTCTTCCCTACACAATTGCTGTAAGGATAAAGAAAAGCTGCTTCCTAGATACCACAGGATTGTGTGTGCTCCTGAAAAATGCTTCCATGTGGTGGTGGAGTCTCCATCAGGATGTAACAAGGTATGTGAGGACTGCTAGCCACTGCGATGACTTGCATAGGAAGGCGGTATTTAAATGTTGCCAAAAAAGCAACCACTGCAGCTGTAGCACACAGATGTATTTGAATCGGCCCTAGAACAGCTTCTGACAAGTGCTTGTATCCCATGCTTGAAGATACTAGCACCACCAGGGCCATAGGTGAAAGCAAAGCTGAATGTATCAGGTTTGAGTACAGCTAATGGGACAAGCTGCTTTAATAAACTGACAGCTGATTCACACATGCATGATTCACACGTTGATTCACACATGCATGCTCATACTTAACGACCCACAACTGGATGTGTGAAAAATACAGTGTTTGAGGTGACACCGGTTGTGCTCCATGTATGGTGAGCTAGTGTTGTGCTGAAAATTTCTCTCACATCTTTTTCAACCATTCTCACTCAATTCAATAGAAAAGAAATTGCTTTTAGAAAGAAGAAGAAAATCTTGGGAGAAATTCTCCTGGGCTGGGTTCGGAGTTCCTGTGCTTACCTTACTTCAGAGTAGGGATGTGTGTGGAGCTCGATTGGGGGGTGGAAATCCGGCGAACTTGCCAGGCTTGACTCCCCCCCCCCCCTCCGAGCTCTGCTTGGCCTACATGCTTCCCCTGGCTTGACTCATGTTCTTGCAAACCGAGCCAGGGAAGCAACTTCTGGTACGCTTTTTCCATAGAAAATGGCGTAAGATAAATAAAGACGGGTCTCGATTTGCACAAGTTATGCAAATTGCAGCTGCTTTTAACGTATCTTACGCCATTTTCTATGTAAAGAAAGTCCAGCGAGCACCTCAGCTGGCGCTCGCTTTCGGCCCAGCTTGGCAGGTGCGGTGGCAGCACTCACCGAGCGCCCAGTGAGTCCGGTGGTGGGTAGATCGCCCACCCCTACTTCAGAGGTGGCCAAGGAGTGTGCGTGAGTGTCCTGTCTTTCATTGTGCAATCCTCTCTCTGGCAGCCGGTGGGCTCCTCACACTTCAATTAACTTTATATGGTGGCCGCCTTCCCTCTCTTCCGCCACAAATGCCCCAGAATGACGCTAGGCATGGGCCATTGTGGAGGATGCAGAATGGGGGCCAGGCTGCCACCACAGTTGCTGCTGTTGCCACTTGCAGTGGCAGCAGAACAATTGCTCCCCTCCCCCCCCAAAACCCACCCCACCTTAGGAAAGGAGAAATAGGCTGTGCTATAACCCCTTCCAATGGTTAGCCCTACCTGTGAGAAACTTTGAGAATTTCTTCTCCCTCTGGAGAAATTCAGTGAAATTGTCTCCCCAGTTTCTCTGCCCACAAATAGAGTGGAGAAGTTTGAGAGGCCATTTGAGCTCTAATTGTGACCCAGCTGGGACGTTTGTTTCACACATCCAGGTTATCACAGTGTCATCACAGGATGGGCGTGCATGAATGCAGAAACTCTGGCAGCATCGTACTCTATTCAAGGGTTATTCTTAAAATTAGTTTTAAATAGGGCTGCAGGTGTTTAATCAAGGTGTAGTGTACTGGCCCTCCTGGCTTGCCATACCAGGAAGTACCTGAGTCAGCTCTCAGGCACTGTTGCTTTCAGTTTCTGTTCAGTCTTGCCTGCAGCTGTATAGCTTGTCTTCAATAAATCTTATTTATAAAAGTGGTTGTTGTTGGTTTTGTATCCTCTGTGTGGCCTTCGTTTCATGATATACTCCACAATTCCTTGCCAACCTGGTGACCTCCAGATGAGTCGGACTACAACTCCCATCATTCGGCTGGGAATGATGGGAATTGCAGAGGGGACCAGGTTGGGAAAAGCTGCTTTAGGGAACAATCCTATGCACTTTTAGACAGAAAAAAAAGGACTACAATTTCCAACATGCCCCAGCCAGCAGAGCTGGCTAGGGCAAGCTGGGAGTTGTAGGCCATTTTTCTGTCTAAACGTGCATAGGATTGTGCCTTTAGAGACTAACACATGGGCAGTGTAATCCTATGGCCGCTAGACACAGTCTAGACAGCCATAGGTTTTTTTTGGAGTCCAGCTCCAGCTGGCACGGAAAGAGCCGTGCGGAATGCAGCTCCGAGGTTGCAAGAGCGACCTTTGTGATGGCATTTTGGGGGTGGGGAGGGGAGGAGACAGGCTCCACCAGCATACAAAGTATCCTGACAGCGCCTCGCACTCCTTCCTGCCCGTTCCGAGGGTGACCGCTTAGTTGGCCAAAATCAGCCGTCTAAGTGTTTTGCGTGGCAGGAGGAGTGTGGAGGCAAAGGTCAACTCCGCCGCGCTCCTCCCGCCATGTATAGGATGCCCGTAATCCTAGGAGTTTGGAGGGCTACGGGCAGCCTCACTGGATTGCACCCTTACTGTGGCATGTGTTTTTGTGGACTAGAGCCCAGTGGCTGGCATTAACATTGGTGGCAGAAAATATTTTTACTTATGTCACTGAAGATCTCAAACCAGGACATGTGGGTGTGGTGGATGCAAACTTGTTTCCAACAGGTATCACATAGCAATAGCAAACTATGCACCTACGCAGGCATTAAAAACAAACAAACTATTACATCAGCACAAGACTATTAATACCTTCATCAAAATTGTTGCTCAATGCTAAAACAAGCTCTAACTCTACACCGAGGCCTTTCTCCATATGGAACAATAGTCCATAATAACAGTCTCCTTCCTGGGTGCCAGCTTATCATTGTCTGATCCAGTTTTGCTTGACTGCAATCAATAGACTATTATTCCATATGGAGAAAGGCCTCAGTGTAGAGTTAGAGCTTGTTTACTGGCAAAATGTTAGCATTTGCCAAATAGTAAAGTGATTACTTGACTGAAGAAATCATACAGCATAATCCTGAGAACTAAATCCCACTGTGTTCCATGGGGCTTGCTCAAATACATTTGAATAAATTAATCAGCTAACTAAATTTGAATAAATTTTCATATAAATAAAAACAATTCTGAAACAAGCATACTTTCCGTGTATTTTAAATTATGCTTGTGTGCATTGTAGCAGTACTTGTAGCAGGTGGGCGCTTAAGCACTGGCAAAAAAAGAGCAAATGCATCCACAAAAAAAGAGGACAATGTCTTGCATAACATTTGCATGTGCAAATGTATACGTATAGGTGCAAATTTATCCACCAGCTGCTCAAGCACCAGCTGCACAACAGGGGATTTAGTGCTTCTGACAGGAACTAGAAGCCAGCAGAAACTCTCACTTCTGGAATGGGACAGATCAGCGGAGCTCACACAACCGAGTTCTGCTGACTGGTCCTGATCCAGAAGCGAGCATTTCCACTCATTTTGGGGCTTGCTTTATGAAGTGCAGAATCCCCATTGCGCAAGTGATGGGCCCCGCTTGCGCAACGGAATTGGCAGGAGTGCAGCAGCAGCCCTGTTGGATACTACCCAACAAATATTATCTAAATAGAAATAAATAGAAATACAATACATTTCCCCATGGCAGGGAAGACTATGACCAGGTGTCCTGTGTGCCTGCTCAGTCCGCTGTCCAGGTGCTACCCGTGGATGGGCAACTTCAAGGCTGCTGCTCTCCTTTCTGATGGTTTGTTTTCTTTAAACAGGACTTGGACAGACAGCCCTTCACATAGTGGGATACCGTCAAATAGAGAATGCTCCTCTGTCAAAGAGGACACATGGCCATAGTAGGGTAGAACTGAAAACAGCCCAATGAGCATGCTCAGTGGCTACAGAACAGTGTAAATCAACACTACTGCAACATCAATAGTACTTGCTAGGCAAAGGGGAAAATCAGTGATTTGCCACTGTTTTTGGTAGTGCGGTTGGCGGCCACTTTCCCCCTTTGCCTAGCAAGTGTGAATGACATTGTGCTAGCGCTGTGACCACATGGGATACTGCTCCATGCTGTTAGTCATGACTAAATTTAAGTCCCACTAATCAGTGGGTGTACTCTAAGTATGACTAAGTCTGGATTCAACCCCTGGTGATTATATTTCCTAAGTATGCCGCTTTCCACCGTTGCTAATAAAGTAGAACTCCATAGAGACATGAGTGGATTGTAGCCCACAAAAGCTTATGCCATAATAAATGTGTTAGTCTTTAAGGTGCCACAAGACTCTTTGTTGTTTTTGCTGCAACAGACTAAGACAGGTACCCCTCTGAATTATCTATCTATCTATCAATCAATCATGCTCTTATCTGGTGATGGAGGAAGAGATTCTGTCACTCTGTTTTCAATGTGCATGGAAATAGAGCCCATTGGGTTCAAAGGGGCTTGCTCCCAGGTACATGCATATAGGTTTCCAGCCTAACCCTTCTAAAAAAAATTAGGAGGTAAGTACAATAAACAAATACCCCATTTGAGTAAAAGGTACGGAACAGCTCTGACTCACCAATGTAAAACAAGTATGTCTGTCGCACAAAGGCCATGATGAGGATGCCGGCTGAGAAGGACAAGATCCCCATCATGATAATTGTGGTGTCTCTTAAAAACCTGGAGAACACCAAGACTCCAAGGAAGCTGGTGATGAAGATCGTGTAGCCAGCGGCATTGGCATAGCCAATATATTCTGGTCCCCACCTCAGGGGTTCCTTGAGCATGAAGAGCGGCAGCACATCCATGGCTCCTGCTACAGCTAAGTCATACATGATGGCCCCCACAAAGAGCATGACAATGATGAGCTTGGAAGGGACCATTGGGGGATTCTTTTCCGTTTCGTGGAAGATGGAATCTCTGTCATCATCACCCAGCTTGTTCTCAGGATGGTCCACGGCCACGGAAGCAGCTGGGGAAGGGGCTCCAGGCTCGGGGACTCGGAGGACGATCATGCTGTAGAGGAGACAGAAAGCGTATAAGCCGACGCTGGAAGAAACCAACACTGTGCCATGCTGGTAACTGAGGTGGTAGCTGACAAAGAGGTGCCCAGATGCAATGCTCCCCACGAAGCCAGCTATGCCATAGACGAGCTCAATAATGATGAGGCGCAGTGTCCTCCTGCTCTCGGAGGAGCCCTGAGACCCCACGGCCATGACAGCGGCCCAGTAGGTGGCATAACCTCCGGCCAGACCATGCCAGGCTGCAGCCCCGTACATCACCTCTATGGGCCATGAAAACAGGATCAAAAGGAGCAGGAAGAGCCGTGAGATCAAATAGCCGCCCAGAGGCACGCAGATGGCGATCTTCTGGCTCTTCTTATCACCCATCTTAGCCAGGCTGTAAGCGGACAGCAGCGGGGTCAGGCCGTCAATGAGTTTGTAGATGATGTAGAAGTTGGAGATGGCTTTCTGCTGTGCAGCCTCACTGGAGGAGAAGGAAGAGGAATTGGTCTGGTTGTAGTAATTCTTCACCACCACCAGCAGCCCCGTGTCATAGAAAGCACTGGCAAGCTGAGCCCCAGCAACAACGGGCTCAACCCAGGTCCTCATCTCCATCACACTAACCATGTTGGCTGGGAGTCAGTGTTTGTTAATCCCTTTGGTAAGGATAGGAGAAAGGGAGGCTGGGAACCAACCCAGGATTTCTGATCTTGATCATAAAAGCGAGACTCGCTATCCTAAACACGGAAGCAGAGAGCGCTGTTCAGGGCAGACGCTGCTTTTTTCTGATATCTCTGCTTCCTTGAACAAGCAAAGTTCTTCTTGTTTCTCTCTCGCGCGCGCTCTCTCTCTCTCCTCTCATGCTCAGATTACCTTTATGTGCCTGCGAGTACGCCTACACGCTGTCCGCCCCTCCTGGTGTGGCCTGAAGAAGTCACATGGCCTTGGCCGGGAAATTCTCAACCTCGTTTGGGAAGTAAAAGTAGTGTGTGGTCAGTTTGTTTTAAAACAGAAGTGCCTGAGATCAAGGGACTTACTCCCCCCGCCCGGGTTTTTAGCTCCAGGCTTCTGTGTGTAAGGTTATGAGGCTGTTTGGAAACATACAGACAATAATGGATGGCGGCAGCACGCACAGGGGCAGCAAGAGGCAGCGTGCTCTTAGGCGTTTGGTCCTCTCTTTCTCTCTCAACGATACTTCCCAACCCAGCTTGAGTAGGACAAGCAGCGGAGAAAAAGAAGGGAGAGTAAGGCGAAATTGGTGTGAGGGAGAGCTGGCAAGCACATGACACCACTTGTGAATGAGTGTGTGTGTGCGTGAGGGAGAGAGAGAGGAGTGGGGTGGGGTGGATAAACACAGACAGCCATTTGTCCTGAACGGGAAGACAGCTGTTAAATAAAAAGACTGAGCTCACGTCGGAGCCCCTTCGGTGGTGGGTAAAACCAGCTCCCCCCTGCTTTGCAACAGATATTACAAACATGCACACCAGCAAATCAAGTGTTATCTCATCCCCCGCCCCCGCAGCCGCCCCCTGACTTAACGCTGTCCATCTTTTGTAATTAGTAATTTACAGAGCTTTATCTGGCCATCGGTTTGTCATTCTCTGTGTGTGTGTGTGTGTGTGTGTGTGTGTGTGTGTGAAACTGTTTCCCAACATTTGAGAGGTGGCGGGTTACTTGGGGACATCAGAGGCACCACCAACCAATCAGCTTTATGCATATCTGGTTTCTGCTACAATCTTGCAGAACCCTGCACCCCACCCCAGAACTTGACCCCCGAAGAGGACGGTTCAGATCCAGATTTACTCATAGGAGGCCCATTGACATCAATGAGACGTAAGTTAGTCCTGACTTACTTGTTGCATTGATTTCACTGGGTCTTCTCTAAGCATGACTAAGCCTGGATCCAACCCCCAAAAGTACATTTGGAATGAATGCAGGGAAGGGACTTCCAACACAGCCCCACTTTGCTAAAAAAAACCCCAACCCAAACCCTTTCCAATGTGTGTACGCAACTACTTGGGTAAGCGGTTAGCGGCCCAAGTCCTTGTGCTCTGTGCAGTCCAGAGTTAGCTGCATTTCTACACTATCTCCCCAAACCCTGCACGTTCGGGGGCGTAGACTTCTCAATTTCCGGGGGGGGGGGGACGGGACGGGCGACACATGGAGCCAGGACCGGTGCAGGGCAGTTTGGCGCCCCAGGCGAAAACCTATTTAGCGCCCCCCCCTCTCCAAAGCAAAAAAAAAAAAAAAACCTGCACCTACCTTCCCCCCCCCCCCGCCCTGGCTGCGGCGGCGGCGGCTGCTGCTGCTGCGGCTGCTGCTCCTAAAGTGACGCGCGACGCGACGGGACCCCCCGCGCTGTTTTTTGCCCGCGACGAAGGTAGGTGACGGGGGGGGTTGGGGGGGTGGCGATGGCGGTGGGAAGTAACAGCTAGTTGCCTGGCGGGGGCTTTGCCAATTCTGGGAAATCCCAGAGGGGGCTTGAGCCCCCCCCCGTAGTTTACGTCCCTGTTCTCCCCCTTCTCTTCCCCCTCTTTGCTACACTTTCTTCCACCACCACCCCTCTCTCTCACACACACACTCGCTGGAGGTAATTTAGATTGCCCCCCCAAACACGCAACAGCTGGATGCCTGGAGGGGGCTTTGCCAATTCTGGGAAATCCCGTGGGGGTATTGCCCCCCCGGGAAATCCCAGAGGGGGCTTGAGCCCCTCCCATAGTTTACACCCTTGTGCACGCTGTTTCACCAACAGAAGCTGTCTCACGTGGCTTACGCTGGCTCAGCTTGTCTGAGCGTGGAAAGCTAAGCAGGGGCAGGCCTGGTGGTTACTTGGATGGGAGACCCCTCCTCTAGTTCCCTGCATTGAGCAGGGGGGGGTGGACTCGATGGCCTTGTAGGCCCCTTCCAACTCTATGATCTATGAAAGACCCTGCCTCATTACCCCTCTTCTTTTTTGGGATCAATAGCTGTCTTTGCTACCCTGTCCGGTGATCATAGCTTGCCACTCCTACAAGTTCCATCCTGATTCCATAAAACATTTGAAAGAACTTCTTTGTCAACAATGGACAAGGTGGGGGCGGGGGAAGACCTCAAACAGGCTTGCGCGCGCGCGCGAGAGAGAGAGAGAGAGAGAGAGAGAGAGAGAGAGACCGACCGACCGTGACCTGTATACCAACAGACTAGCAATTGCCAAACCAAGGCCAGAGATAAGGATCGATTGTGATGAGCCATAACATACCAGAAGGATGAGTAGACGCTCAACAGAGACGAGACTGATGGTAATTGCTCATCTGGGAGGAGTGATACCAAGAACCTGAGGCTCAGGTTGCCTCAGTGGCACCGAGCGCCTTCTACCAGCTTCAGCTGGTGGCCCAGCTACACCCCTATCTGGACAGGGATAGCCTGGTTTCAGTAATCCACACTCTGGTAATCTCAAAATTAGACTACTGCAATGCACTCTACGTGGGGCTGCGTTTGAAGACTGTTCAGAAGCTGCAGCTTGTGCAAAACACAGCAGCAAGACTAATCACTGGGACCAAAAGGTCCCAACATATAACACCTGTTCTGGCCCACTTGCACTGGCTGCCTATATGCTTCCAAGCCCAATTCAAGGTGCTGGTTTTAATATATAAAGCCCTACATGGCTTGGGATCACAATACTTGATGGAACATCTCTCCCAACCACAATCTACCCAGACACTACGTTCAACATCTGGGGCCTTCCTCCGACTGCCACCTTTGAGGGAGGCTTGGAGGGTGGCAACAAGGGGGAGGGCCTTTTCTGTGGTACGTCCCCTCTGAGACCCGCCTGGCGCCAATCCTACTATCTTTTTGGCACCAGGTTGACTGCCCTCTACGTTGAGGCTTTTAACAACTAAATAGTATGCGGCAAGGTGGTTAATTTTTTTAGAGGTCGTGTTATGTTGACTTGTTTTTAGTTATTTGTGACTTTTTAAAAATTGGTTTTAATTTTTTATGTTTTTATTGTATATATTTTATATTGTTTTATTATACTTTTAATTGATTGTTGTGAACCGCCCAGAGAGCTTCGGCTGTTGGGCGGTATAGAAATAGAATGAATGAATGAATAAACAAACAACAAACAAACAAACAGCAACAAGAGGCTGGTAAGCACGAGGCTGTGGTCAACCAACATATCACAAATGAAAAGCAGCAGCGTTCTTGTGCACTTGTAAAACTCCTGTTAGAAAGATGGGACACTACCTCATACCAGATCAAACTTCCATCCAGTATCATCTACTCCAGCCTTCCCCAACCTGGTACCCTCCACATGCATTGAACTACAATCCCCATTATCCCCAGCCAGCATATCTATACGTGTGCATATCTATGTATCTCTATACAAGAAACCCTTAGCAACAGGAAGGGAAGCTTCTCTCCATTTGTGCCAGGGAGTGTTGAAGCTGGAATTGGGGTGTGTGGGGGGGAATTCCATCAGAAAATGTCAGATTTCAGAGTATGTGTAAGAATTTTTCATTAGTGGGCCTATTTTGAGCCTAATTTTTCAATAGGGGCCATATTTTGAGCTGAATTTTTCATTCAGGGCATATTTTGAGCCTAATTGTTCTGCACATCTATTTGGATCAGCCTGGCACGAATGTTTTCACAGGACCCCAAGGGTAGCTTTACATGGGTGCTTCCCACAACAAACACATCAAAATGTGGGCAATATAGGCATGTTTGAATGTGCACATTTCTAGGAACCCTAGGTGTTAAAGGATGGATCTTTCAAGGATGTATGTATGTCAGCTGCAATTTACGTGGTTTCTGTGGGGAAATTGGTGTGTATACAGCAAGCACATTTGCTGTGTGATGTGGAGATGACTTGAGGTGCTGCTATTGCTCTCAGGAGTTAACTTTTACTGAAAAATATAACATCCAAACCAGAATGCAAGGAAAAGTGGGTTGAGGAAGAGGAGACCAATGTACAGATTCAGATCAGCTGACTTTGCACCCTACTCATTCTCCCATCTATTAATAAGGTGGAGGCCTAAAACAGCCTTCCCCAACCCGGTGCCCTCCAGATGTGTTGGGCTACAACTCCCAGCATGCCTTAGCCGCCAGGTTGGGGAAGGCTGGCCTAGAACAATGATGTCCATTTGGAAAGGAGATGGGCAGCGTTGGATCAACTGCTGGCCTCCTGTCTCTATGGCACAGTGTGCAAAACAGCTGGAGGTCCAAAAGTTGGCCACAAATTGGCATAACTGTGTAGAGTATTTTTTAAAAAATAATAATACATAAAGGAGTTAAGGGAGGAATGCTCCTGACGGAACTACATTGTGTGGCTTATGATACAATATTGTACCTCAGCTCAGTCCAAAACTGTATGTGTTGCTCTAGATTTTCACTTTCCAATTATGAACTATGACCACCCCCCCAGCACACACAAAACAATTGTGTAATGATGAGGCAGATGCAAACATGCCACATGTTCATTAGCGATCCCTTCCTCTACATATCAGGGTGATCTACTACAAATGAACAGAAAGGCATCATTCAATCCCGTCCAATGAAATTCTTTGGACGGTTGTATAAATCAATAAAAATGTTTATTCCCAGCATTTCCCATACTTCTGATAGCTGATACTTCTCCCCTCTCCACAAATTAGAACTGGAGGCTTTTACATCCCCAAAAGATGATTTTTAGAGCAGGGCTTGTGAGATATACTTTGTCCCCCCCCCCCCCCCGAACCCCATGATCCACCAAGGTCTAGTGCAGAAGACATATATGTAGAATGAAAGAATTATGAACACAGGAATTTGTTTTGAGCATCAGAATGAAATAGAATTTGCAGTCCTTCCACATAAAAATCTACTCTGGTTCAACAAGCTTTCTTTTCAGTGGTATTAGGGGGTGGGGAATCATTTTGTTGCTGCTCTGGTTAAATAACTGGGAGTTAGAAATCCTTGCCAATCTACTGCACATTTACAAAATATTTGTAAAATATTGTTGTAAAATATTGTTTTACAAAAAAAAATATTTTTTTTCTTGGTGCATGTTAGCACCTTTCTCATAGTACTACACTACTGTGTTCCTTTCCCCTCACCACAATTTGGGATTTGCTGCCTTACTCAGTGCCCACCTCCCAATGCTATGTGAAGAACACATACCCCTTTCTTCTCTTCCACGTGGGTACAAATGATACTGCCAAGCGGAGTTACAAAGAAATCACGGTAGACTTTGAAGAGCTGGGAAGGGAACTCAAGAACTTCGGGGCCCAGATAGTTTTCTCATCCATCCTTCCAGTACTTGGAAGAGGCATAGAAAGGGAAAGAAAAATACTCTGAGTGAATGACTGGCTACGAAGGTGGAGCCGACGTGAGGGATTTGGATTCTGGGACCACGGGCTACACTTCCTGGAAGATGGACTGCTGGCAAAGGATGGGTTGTACCTCACAAGGACTGGGAAGAATGTGTTTTGCCACAGCATGAGGAACTTAATCAGGAGGGCTTTACATTGAATCCAACAGGGGAGGGAGACATAAACTCGGGGGTACCAATGGAAGAAGGCCTCTATGCCACAATGGAGAGAACAGCTCCAGCGGTGCCCATTGATAGTCTACCACAAAATGTAGGGAAAAAGTCGGACTATAAAGCACATAGTTTTCGATGTCTCTATACGAATGCCCAGAGTATGGGCAACAAACAAGACGAACTTGAACTCTTGATACATGAGGGTAAGTACGACTTGATAGGGATAACTGAAACCTGGTGGGATTACTCCCATGACTGGAATACAGCAATTGAAGGGTATAACTTGTTCAAAAGAAACAGAAGCAACAGAAAGGGAGGTGGAGTTGCACTGTATGTTAAAAGTATGTATCTCTGCACAGAGATACAGGCAGCCCCATTGAGAGCATCTGGGTTAAAATAAAGGGACAAAGAATAAAATGAACATGGCGGTTGGAGTCTACTACCGACCACCCAATCAAGGAGAAGACGAGGATGGAACTTTTGAAAAGCAAATTGCCATTGTTTCAAGGAGGCACGATGTGGTAGTAATGGGTGACTTGAATTTCCCTGATGTCTGTTGGGATACTTATTCAGCCAAACATGGCCCCTCCAAGAAATTCCTGAGCTGTGCTGCTGATAACTTCCTCCTACAGAAAGTGGAGGAACTAGAGGATCGGCTATCCTTGACCTGATTCTAACCAACAGAGACGAGTTAGTGGATAAAGTGGCAGTTTCGGGAACTCTGGGGGAAAGTGACCATGTTATACTTGAGTTCTTGATTCTAAGGGGAGCAAAAGCTGAGTGTAGCCAAACACTTACCCTGGATTTTAGGAAAGCCAATTTTAACAAACTCAGAACAATGATTAGTAAGATCCCATGGCAAGCGACTCTCATGAGAAAGGGAGCCCAGGAGGGGTGGGAGTTTTTAAAAAAGGAAATTTTAAAGGCACAATTGCAAACAATTCCCACAAGGAAAAAAAGCAGAGGGCAACAGAAGCCAATGTGGCTTCACAATAAACTCAAAGATGACCTGAAAACAAAAAAGGACACGTATAGGAAGTGGAAGGAAGGACAGGCTACAAGGGAAGAGTACAGGCAGGTAGCACAGAACTGCAGGAATAGTGTCAGGAAGGCTAAAGCTGAGAATGAGCTAAGGTTAGCGAGGAATGCTAAAAACAACAAAAAAGCTTTCTTCAGATACATGCACAGTAAAAGACAGAAGAAAGAACTGGTGGTTCAACTACGCAATGAGGATGGCAAATTGATAACAGAAGACAAAGAAAAGGCAGAAGTGTTCAATTCCTACTTCGGCTCGGTCTTCTCCCAAAAGAGGGTCTATGACTCCCCTGGCAAACCTGAAGTTCAGACTGAAGGGGCAGGATTGCAGCTTGAGATTGATAGGCAAATGGTCAAGGAGCACCTGATTGCTCTGAACGAGTTTAAATCTCCAGGGCCTGATGAGCTGCATCCTAGAGTAATAAAGGAACTGGCAGAAGAACTCTCAGAACCACTGTCTACTATCTTTGAGAAATCATGGAGGACAGGTGAAGTGCCAGACGACTGGAGGAGGGCAAATGTTGTTCCCATCTTCAAAAAGGGCAAGAAGGAGGGACCTGGGAACTATAGGCCAGTCAGTCTGACATCAATCCCCAGGAAGATTTTGGAGCAGATTATAAAGAAGTCAGTCTGCAAGCACCTTGAAAACAATGCAGTGATTACTAGAAGCCAGCATGGATTTGTCAAGAACAAATCCTGTCAGACTAATCTGATCTCATTTTTTGATCGGGTAACCTCCCTTGTGGACTGTGGGAATGCTGTGGACATTATATATCTGGACTTCAGCAAAGCTTTCGACAAAGTGCCTCATGATATCCTGATTAGTAAGCTAGCTAAGAGTGGGCTAGATGGAACAACTATCAGGTGGATCCACAATTGGCTACAGAATCGGACTCAAAGAGTGCTTATCAATGGTTCCTTCTCAAACTGGGGAGAGGTAACGAGCGGGGTACCACAGGGCTCGGTCCTGGGCCCGGTGCTCTTCAACATTTTTATTAATGACTTGGATCAGGAGGTACAGGGAATGCTTATCAAATTTACAGATGACACAAAGTTGGGTGGAACAGCTAATACTCTGGAAGACAGAAACAAAATTCAAAGTGACCTCGACAGGCTGGAGCGCTGGGCCGAAAACAACAGAATGAAATTTAATAGGGATAAATGCCAAGTGCTGCACCTAGGGAGAGGAAACCAAATGCAGAGTTACAGAATGGGGGACACTTGGCTCAACAATACTACAAGTGAGAAGGATCTTGGAATTGTGGTAGATCACAAACTGAATATGAGCCAGCAATGCGATGTGGTTGCAAAGAAGGCAAATACAATTTTGGGCTGTATTAATAGAAGTATAGCTTCCAAATCGTGGGAAGTGATAATTCCCCTTTACTCGGCACTGGTTAGGCCTCATCTTGAGTACTGCGTCCAGTTCTGGGCACCTCACTTTAAGAAGGACATAGACAAGCTGGAGAGGGTTCAGAGGAGGGCAACAAGGATTATAAAGGGACTAGAAACAAGGCCCTATGAGGAGAGACTGAAAGAACTGGGCATGTTTAGCCTTCAGAAGAGGAGACTGAGGGGAGATATGATCGCACTCTTCCAGTATTTGAAGGGATGTCACACAGAGGAGGGCCAGGATCTCTTCTCGATCATCCCAGTTTGCAGGACACGGAATAATGGGCTCAAGTTACAGGAACCTAGATTCCACCTAAACATCAGGAAAAATTTCCTGACTGTCAGAGCAATAAGACAATGGAATCAACTACCTAGGGAGGTGGTGGGCTCTTCCACTCTGGAGGCATTCAAGGTGCAGCTGGACAGACATCTGTCAGAGATGCTTTGACCTGGATTCCTGCATTGAGCAGGGGGTTGGACTCGATGGCCTTGTAGGCCCCTTCCAACTCTACTTTTCTATGATTCTATGAACTCAGGCCTGTGGCTTATGCTGGCTCAGCTTGTCTGAGCGTGGAAAGCTAAGCAGGGTCAAGCCTGGTTATTGCTTGGATGGGAGACCCCTCCTCCAGTTTCCTGCATTGAGCAAGGGGTTGGACTAGATAGCCTAGTAGGCTATGAAATCTAAGCCCAACTACAGAAAGAATCACCTGCCGTTGCATACTGAATTACTTAAATGGTGCACAAGATGGCAGCATTACAGCACATAAATCCATTTGAGGTCAATGTTTCCCTCATGTCTCTCCTATGAAAGTAGAGGAATTCCCTCTAGCAAAGCTCCATTCAGGAATTCTTATTTTCCACTTGTTTCATAGATCTGATAGAGTTGGAAGGAGCCTACAAGGCCATCGAATCCAACCCCCTGTTCGATGCAGAAACTAGAGGAGGGGTCTCCCATCCAAGTAATAGCCAGGCTTGACCCTGCTTAGCTTTCCACGCTCAGACAAGCTGACCCAGCGTACTTCTTTGCCACCTTATTTTATTAGTACATGCACCATCAGAAATATCAGAAGAGATGCTGCCCTTGCATGGATATTACATTTCCATGCTTGGTTTTCTTGAATGACAAATTAAAACATTTGGCTTCAGAAACCAGAGCCTGATGATTCTTTAGAGGCCCATTCAGGCAGAGTCACACTTCATTGATGAAACAGGAAGCACAAGTGAGTTATTCTTTCTCTTCCCATGCTCCTTAGTCAATATGCAAAGCAGAAAGCTATCTACCTACATGACTAACAAGTCCCACCAAGCTTAATGAGACTTACTCCAAAGTAAGTGTGCTTAGACTGCAGTCTAACTCCAGTCAAAACCAAGGGAACAAGTTATTCCTAAGAAGTCCCACTGGTTTCAATAGAGCTTAGTCATAATTAACTTTAGCTGGCTTGTGGCTCTCATCTGTGGGTGAATACATGAGTGTCTAATGCAGGAACAGAGTACACATTGCCCCACATAAGTGGTGCATGGTGCTCACTTTCCAAGGTAATGTGAAAAGGAAGCATCACACACATTTGTGATTTCTATTTTTGGTGCTTCCCTGCAATATGGAAAGCCACCCCTAGCCTACTTCATGAGTGTTCTAGAAATCTAGTGCTAATCTCTTTTATCATCTTCTGCAATAGGAAGGCTAGCGATATTTGTGTTTTATTTGAAGGCTTAATTCTACTTGCACAATTTTCTCTACACCATACAATTGTGTGTGTGTGTGTGTGTGCGCGCGCCTATCTATCGACTGATCGATCCATCTGGGGCCAGATAGACTTTTTAGAAAGACTGGTGTCGCTCACTCCTAAGGATTTCATGGTATTGTCTTCCTATGCAGATTCTCAATTAATATTTTGCAAGGAATGCATGAACTGAAAAGCTGAAAGATGGACATTTTCTGTATTCTTGGGGACCAGGGGGTGGTTTGCTTTCTAAGAAAATATGTTACCACCTTCCAATAAAGGATTCAGGTTTATGGAGAACATAGGCTTGGGCATGGCCATATAGCCTTTTACACAAAATCCAGAGAGAGAGATGTAACTAAGCGAGGAATTTCTCTCTTAGCTGTTTAAAACAAGTTTAGTTACCTTGTTGAAATTGTGGGCAAGCTCTTTCCCACAACTTGATTAAAGTTTGGCAGGGCCATGAGTGGCAGACAATATTGTTCTGTGGGCCTGATTCAGCCATGCTAAGCAACTTGATAAAAAGGGTACTAAAACATGATCACATCCCCACACCCCTTTTTAGGTAAGAAACACAAGACAAGTTTAATCTTTAATGAGAAAATAATTATATACTTGTATTGTATGCCTCACAGTCACTATTAACAGAAGCAGGGTACAACAATGAAGTGGTTAACATATACAAGAAGCCACGTATTTTGCAACTGAGTGGTTGGTCATTTGTAACAGAGGAAATGACATGTTGCAGTTTTAGGCAATGAATCCTTCTGGACTGGGAGCAAAATAAAGTTAAAACTGGCAGCTTATTGTTTTAACACACAGTTTGAGGAAACTGCTCTACATTTAAAAAAGAAAAGCACCCCAGATAGAGTCAAAAGTTATAATGCTTAACTATTTGTCAATGCACAGTTTAATTATATTAGTATTTGCTGCAAGAAATATTCTTATCTCTTTGTATGTATGAAGATAAAGCTAACAGCAGTAATGGTGGGGGTGATGGGTTGTTGTTGCTGGAAAGGTCAGAGGGCCAGAATTATATATATAATTCATGTACTGGCATATATTTCTTGACATCTCAGCAGTAGTGGTGGGCAAAAGGAAATCACAGAGAGACAAGTCAGCTGCTACATTATGAAAGCACTAAGCTATGTATTGCTGAAAATGGCAGTCAGCATTCTGTAATTCCTGAAAGGGTAACTGTCCATCGACAGCAGTTCACAATAATAAACCATCACCACTACCAATGTAGTTGAAGAAGTAGCTTGACAAACAAAGCCTCTCTTTCCTTTTAGCAAAGTCATCCCAAGATGCCAGACATTGGTCTTATTTTTGCTGCTGGGAAAAAGCACTGGGGGGTGGGGGGAGATTGAACAAGATACTTAGACAAATGAAACATAGTCTTGAAGTCACTTTTTATTGTTGCTTTTAGAAAAAAAAGGGGATTTCCTTAACAACTCCATGTTTCTTCACGCTGAGTTGACTATAACCTAGGAAAAGGGAAGAAAACATCCAGTTCCAAGCAAATATATCATCTTTGGTTTTGTTCCTCCATTATAAAACCACCATTTCGCAGTAAGAGCTGCCATGTAATAAATTGTTTACACATCTCACCCACACTAGCTCTGTCAGAGGCATATTGTCAACACTGGCTTAAATACTTTTTCAGCACAGAATCCAACTGCTTCTTCATAATCCTGAGAAATTTTACCTTACTTTGAAGAACGCAGCCCTCTGGTGTTTAAAAAATAAAATCCCACCCCAACTTGATTGTACAGGAAGTTTCTGCTAAAGGCTCAAAAAACACTGGGAAGGTTGGTGGTGGGCTTTTGCTGGTCAGGAATAAAAGTTCCTCACTGCAGATAGCCCTCTGGCTCTTCCAGTATCTGTGTCCCACTTCTCTCTCCCCACATACCTATCTTCCATCTATGAGGAGAATTCCTCTTTCCTATGCATTATTTTAGACCCTGAAAATGTCTAGCACCCAATACAGCCAAAATTACTTTTAAATCCCACTGATTCCAAAAGAAGGCAGTTAAACATGTGCTGCTCTGGAAATCAATTTGACAACAGTGTTTAGCTGAGGCTGGATTGCACCCCAAATTCTTACAAAGATGTAATCAGAATAGTGTGTAAACCATTAATATAAATATCTTTTATGTAAAGTATTTTCCAATTGTATACTTGGATTGCTTTGGTTACAAAATATGCAAAGGGTATAAGATCCACCGTGTTTGGCCCATGGCGTTATGACAGCAAGATGCTGATCTGAGCTTGTATCCAATGTTAGCCTAACTTAAGTCCCATGAATTTCAATGGGCCTGCTCTAAGTAGGACTAACGTTGGATACAACCCCTGGCTTGCGATTCAGTAATGCAGCCCATGCATGCAAGTGGGACTCTCCTATAGCTTGCTATGGCAGGGGAAAGCGCTCCTTGCATCCATGGAACTCTTATTTTCAGTTCTTTATTGTTGGCAACAGAAGCTCTGTATACATGCGGAGCTCAGGCTTGGAGGTTTGGATCAGAATCCACCACGGATTATATTTTCCAAGCAATAGGCCAATTTATATCCGAACATTTCTACTTTTTCGCATATAATACAGAATGAATCCTCTCCAAGGCTAATGTGACAAATTCTAGTCCTGAAGTTATGGGTTTCCATTACTAAATATTCTACCGCATTCCCTGAAAAGGAGAATAAACCGGCACCTCTAAGAAAGCCTTCTCCAACCTGGTGCCTTCCAGACGTGTTGGACTGCAACTCCCATCATTCCCAGCCAGCATGGCCAATGACCATGCTGGCTGGGAATGATGGGAGTTGCAGTCCAACACGTCTGGAAGCCACCAAGTTGGAGAAGACTGCTCTAACACTATGCCAGACTACAAAGCGCAAGTATAAATACCACATTTCTTTTCTAAATGTCAGATTATAAAACTGTTCAATACTTTTTGAAATGTTAACTCATGCAAATACCATGTCTGGTCAGCTTTGTTATTACAAATACTGCATCAGTTTATATATCCCTTTTTCATTAAAAAAAGAGAAATGTTTATACCCCTAGAGCTGGCAAAAAGCTTTGGAGAAAATAATCTGTACACCAACATCTCTTCACCAGCAGCACGCACGCACGCACGCACGTGCACGCACACACACACACACACACACACACCATATTCCTTTGTCAACAATTCCCAGCCTGCACTTGAACTTAAGCTGCTATAGTATCTTTTACTTCTGAAAACACTGTTGGAACAGCAAAAATAATCCTTTGGCCCCTCTCTTGTTCTCCCGGCTCACTCTGTTACCTTCTCCAACCTTTCATTTCCTGGTAACAAAAAACATTCCCCACTCCCCATGCTCTATTAACACTAAGACCTTTAATGTAGCATAAATAGAGTTAAAGATATAACTATTTTTCTTTCATATTCCTCTCTGTAAGAATCTGACTTGAGGGTCAGTTGCTGCCTCAGTAAAAAATATTCAAATGCTTCTGATTCTGCACTTATCTTCTTAACTCAGCTTCAATGTTCCTTATATGTTTTATTGTGTATCCCCTCCTGCATCATCATAACAACCATTAAACACAGATAATGCAAACATGTACTGAGAAACAAGAGGCCAAATTGATACCTGCAAGCATACAGACCACTAGAATTAAGATATTCTGATTTGGCATTTCTTTCTACCTCTTCTACCCTAGCTACAGATTGTGCAGCAGTATTAAAAGGAAACTGTATTAAGCATACTGAATATGAAAAAAAAAAGGATGGCAAATTTGCAACAGAAAACCATCTATGATAAGTTCAGAAAAAGGTGAACAATCTGCCATCTCTCCCTACCTTTCAAAATAACGGCAAAAACAATACATTGTATTTTATGGCTAAATATATGGATTGTACATTCACATTTGCAAATTAACAGCCTCTGTCTTGTGTTTTTAAACCAGTTAGATTGACTTCAAAATCTTCCCCTTATTTGTTAAGAACAGCAATATATATATATATCTTGGTATATTATGGCTATCTAGGATATAACAGAGTAAGAGCCCTCTTCTTAACGCCACTTATGGGATGACAAAGAGCTGCTGTCCAAGCTCAAACAAAGCTTGAACAACTGTTCGTTTTCACATGAGGTGCCATCTTGTGCTAAAATGCTAAGTAGGCAAAACTCTTCCTGTTCCCAATAGAAGGCTGTTAAGAGACAGTATGAAGAAAGCAACATGGGTTCATTGTACTCGCTCTGAAACGTGTCCTCTTAGATGATCGTGGCTGCTGTTTCTTATCCCAGGTGATGACATCAGCTGCAAGGCTACAGTCCGCTTCTTCAGCTTTTTTTTGGGGGGGAGGGGGGATAGCAGATGCTTTTCTTAGTATAACTTTTCTGTGTGTTTGTGCGTGTATATATACATTATATATGAATTGCTCCTGCTTGAACATACCATTGCAGAGACTGGTACATTTGTAATAAATATCAGATTAAAATGCTGCTGCTTTTTAAAAATTTAAAACTTTCTTCTCCTATTTGGTTTCTTGGTCTCTGCAATTAAAAAAAAAAAAAGAGGCTCTCTTATTTTGCCAAGAGAACTATTCATTTTCTTCCCGGTTAGCATAAATGCCAGCTTCCCACCGCAGAGCTAGGGCACTCTTCCTGCGGTTGACTCTAGTAGCCTCAAGGACCTGGCGGGAAAAGAGAAAGAGAATATAGTTCATTTGGGTGCCCTTCTCCAATTCAGGCAGACTGAAAAGGTAGCCAATGAAGAGTTCTGCACAGCTCACAAGCTTACATCATCAGAAAGCTGGTTGACTAGAAGACATACCTACCTTGCCTCATTCTGCATTTCTTATTCACAGGGACAAACCTGTCAGCACAGCTACAGCCTAAAACTAATTTAAATGTGCCGCTGCAGCAGTTATTATTTTTACATTTCCAACCATGATGCCTGAATTTAAGCATGACAATGAAAAAGCCACCACATGCAGGGAAGAACACAGAAGTGTCTGGATGAAACACAATCACAGTGCGAAACACAAACAGTATCAGAACCCAGCCAGCTCCTATGGCCTTCCACACAAGAGAGCATTTCACCCATGGAAAACCAAAGCCCAACACTGAGAACTCTTTGGCTCCCCCTGCAGCATGCTGGATCATCCTATACCTTCTGTGTCTTTGCAAAGACGTTTGGAAATGTTTGATTCCATCGTAAGCATCATGTGCAACATTGTAGATGATCATGGGTTGTTTTGGTTTTTAAACTGTGAAACAAATGTATCAGATTGGGAGCAAAACCAAACAAACAGCCTCTAGTCTACACACTTTAGATGTGAACTGGGCTGCTTCCAGATAGACAACTCCTAATGCTAGTAATCATTGCTCTTCTGCTGTGAGCTACAAGCAGAATTGCAATCCGCTTTCCTCACGATAGGGGGTATTGCAATTTTTCTGCATATACAACTCGCTAAGTCCCATCCAGACCAGTTGGACATGGCATAGCCATTGTGGGTGGGGAAGGGGACTTACCTGCAGGTGGTGTCGAGAGCACATTATGCAGGCCACATGCTGAAGCTAAGCAGGTATGAGCCAGGTCAGTGCCTGGATGGGTGACTGCCTGGGCTGCCCACATCTGTTCTCCTGCACTGAGCAGGGGGTTGGATTCGATGGCCTTATAGGCCCCTTCCAGCTCTACTATTCTATGATTCGAAATTCCAACTCTTAGTTGGGCTGCCATTTTTAAAAACACACACAGATCCTTTAAAAAGGCCAGTGGCTTAATTAGTGTCAAAGCACTTATTCATTTAAGCATTATTTCCTGATTACTACTCACAAATGTTTGTTTTGGATTGGAAGTATAATTCACAAATGTTTAATTAGAAAAACAACAACACCTTGCTAAAATGTCTCTGCTGGTTTGATAAAGGGTGAGGGGAGGCTGCATGCCTGAAAATGGCTGTGTGGGGGGGGAAAGGCCCAGTGTCTAGCAAGGACCCTGTTGTCATCAAGGATGTGGCCTCCACCCTCCCAGTGTACAAACCAACTGGACAACGACTGGATGATGACGGCATCATGTGGATGCCCCATAAGAAGTGGGTGAAAGAAGCAAGGTAATTCTGCACTAAACTGATAATGGAGAAACACCTCTAGTGTCATGGAGTGCTAAGAGCATGAGCTGGTTTAAATCTCATAGTAACAACAAATTCACTGGGAAGTCTTAGGAATGCCACAATTTTCTCAGCCTCAGCCCTGTACCCTCTGCAACAGGGGGAGAACAACACTGACTTACCTCACAGTGTTTTGTAAGGCAGCCTTCCCTAACCTGGTTCCATCCAGATGTTTTGGACTATGACTCCTATCATGCCTGACCTCTGGCCATGCTGCCTGTGGCTGATGACAATTGTAGTCTAAAACATCAGGAGGGCATCAGGTTGGGGAAGGCTGTTGTAAGGATTACTGAGTCAAGTTCTTTGAGCACTTTAAAGCACTATACAATTGCTAAGTACTGTTATCATGAAAACACACTCTTGGTTGACCTATCTAAACAGCCCTGTCTTTTTCTCTGGCAATTTTATTTTAAATTCACCAAGTTGTCTTTCACTCCTATATTATGGGTACTTGCTTCCCTCAGAAACAAAACAGAGAAGGGTTGCGGGGTGAAGGTGGCAGCTTGTAGGGCCCCAAGGTGCAAAAATAAATAAAAAGTGATACAGCTGATGTTATACAACAGGATCATGGGTGCTGGCTGTACCATACAGCTTTGTTATAAATGCAACATGCCCCTGAGAATTCCACCCCTGCCACGGCAGCTTATTCTACAGAGAAACAGCTCTTAAAAACTGGAGACAGAAAAGAGTTTTTAGGCTGCAATCCGACACTCACTTAATTGGGAGTAAACCCCATTAAACTCAATGGGACTAACTTTTGAGTAGACGTGTGCATGACTGCACTGTAAGTTCATTAAAGGTGGTATGATAGAACCACTATTCCTTGTGGTATATACCATATAATTTCTTTTGTCTTGTTACCATCTCTGGTCAAACAGGTTTTGCAGGGTTTTGAAGTACAATAACCCTGCAAACTGGTGAACAAAGACACTCCATGGGCAAAGCTGCCTGTATCTATACACCCCCTTCCACTCTAGTCATGGGTACAATCAATCTCTGGCAGAGTTGACTTGTATCAAAGTTATGCCAAACACATGTTTTTAAAAAGTGAAATGTTATATTTTTTAGCATGTATGATATGGGATAATAGTCATTTTTGTTGACTATTGTATACACATTTTTGTATACAATTTTGACTTATATACACATTTTTGCAAAGCAATTTTCCTAATACATATTTTAATGCTATTTTCACTAATCTATGCATTTCTGTGTGCACTTTTCACTAATCTATGCATTTTCACACACGTTATTTTTATTAGAGAACTCCACTGCAACATTTTAAGAGTACATTTCAAAGTATAACTGAGTTTTGGTTTGCGTATTGGTTTGGAAGTGTAAAATTAGTTAAATGCTCATTAAAAAAATATTTCCCCCCTACCTCTACTTTCCACTTCCCACAGGAGAGAAAACAACCAGCACTGGCCTGCAGTGGATTCTACCTTATCCAAACAAATCCGTTGGCACTCCCCTGCCCCTCATTTCTGTTTTGATTGCCTCCATATCCATTTTCAAGGAGATTTGCAACACTGCAGGGTTGAGTGACAGGCTCCTATAGTTTCTCCTGATTTGTATCCCTTTCCTCCAGCACTCAGGCACTCCACATTTTAGAAACCATGCAATATGATGTAGAAATGTGCTACTTTCCCATAGCAGTCTGTTACCATCACAAAGCAGTCTCCAGTATAAAATTCTATTATTACAAATGCTTTCCAGTCAACCTCTAAACAGTGGCTTGAAGGTGATAAAGTAAGGTCCAAATTAGAATTGTTGCTGAAATTTCCTCTGAAGCAAAAAGAAAAGAAAAGAAGCAAATTTGAGGATTCATCCTCAAATGAAACACATGGGGAATGAAACACAAGAGAATCCAAAAAAGGTTCTTGATAAAACTGGAAAATGTATCAACATTTTGCACACAGATTTCAACCTTAGGTGAAATGGAAATTGAACATGGAGGTTTTTTTCAGGAAAAATATCCAAGCAATTCTGAGAGAAACCAAAACAGTTCAATAACAATAGTGAGATTTATCAGGGTGTTTCACACATTCCTAGTATGAATCTTTTTTTTTTTTTAAAGTGGGCTGGATTAAAAACCAAGAGAACCCTAAGCTAAACCCTTTCAGGGCCCTCACCTGTCATTGGCCCATAGAACACACATCCCTACAAGTTGTACAAAGACAGGAAACTTCCTTTACATAGTTATATGGATCAGGGATGGACAAATCAGTCTATTTCTGTTCCATGAAAGTTTGGCATTTGTTCACTTTTAAGTCTGTGCCGCCCCTGTTCCACATTAAATTGTGATTTAACCCCCCCCCACCTACATATGAAAATTCGCATTTAAATACATCTTTTAAAATGCATTTTGATATGCTTTTGAGTTATTCTGTGGGACAGAGATTCATGAATTACATTGGATAGATTGTCAGTTAATGTGCACTCTGTATTTTCAACAACATGCTCACTTTATTCATGCCTGGTGATGCTACAAAATTCAGACCTACTGGAAAGAGGTGTTGAAATTAATTAAGGACATGACACATTTTAAGCTACCAGAAGACTCTAACAATTCTGCCTTGCCATTTAAAAGGAAATATTGAATATTTGTGTTTAAGAATGAACCTAAATCTATTGTGCGCAGCAGCTAATTGGAGGAACACACAATCTGCAGAACTTTATGAAAATATTAAGTTTTGGAAATAGGACAAATGAAGCAGCCACATAACTTTCATCACTGGAGTTGGAAAGGTTTGTCAAGTATCAAACAAATGTGTTGAAAATTGGACATTATTCCTTGACTATTGGAATTGTATAAACATCATAATATTCCCCTTTATGCATAATTGTCTTTATTATTTATTTACTTTAAATATTTCTATCCTGTTTTTCTATTAAAATGGCCAAGGTGGCATTTTTGATCTAAATCTATTATAAAATTTAAAATCAATTCATCCAACAACATGAGATAAATTTTTATGCCAGCCATACTTGTAACTGCAGAATTTACATAGAAGTAGGTCTACAATGTAGTCCTTCAAGACTGTCACATGCACGGTAGTAAACAATATCCCCAAATTTCAACCACTTACTGTTGAAAGTTTCTTTCAGTACACAAAAAGCACCTGGGACAAAAAGTGTTCCCACCCTCCAAAAGCAACTGGTTTGGTGAATATTTTTTGTCCCAGCCAATGTGACATGTTGGGGTAAAAAAATGCCTAACAAAAACTGATCCAGGGAGATAGATTTGACTGTGGTACTGAGGCTCCTGTCTGAAAACCAGAGAGAATGGGACAAAAAATACACCAAGAAATCTATTGGTTTTTGCTTCTGGGGTGCTTGTGTGTCCCAGCCAATCTTAACGTGTTGGGATTAAAAAAAAAAGTCTCATTGTGATAAAAATTGGCCTATGATACAAGCTAGCTGAATTAAGTGCAGTACTTCTGGAACCACACACATGCCTTTCTTTTAGGTATATTTTACTACTTCAAGATCTATTTGAATGTGCCATCAGGTAATACAATACCCCCAAAATAATTTATGTTAGTTCCTTTGGTTTTGTTCCATGAAAGTTAAAAAGCAGTATGAACATTTATATGAAAGTTTCAGACAGAGTTCTTGTAGTAAAGCATGGGGGGGGGGATGGGCCTAAACAAAATAAGATCTTGAAAAAAAACATAGGAATTAGTAATGTACTATTTTGGTTTCAGAGCTGAAACATTGTTATTCCTGCTGCCCGTTCTTGAGAGGGGAAAGGTACTAGATGTTGTGATGCGAGGCTTTATACAAGATGAGCCTTACCCCCTTCATTTCTATGAGCTGCCACATAAGCCTACAACACACTGTGCAAGGGGAGTACAAAGTCCCTGGCTCGAGCCACATAATTGGCCTTTTAAGGACACCTATGTTGTGGTAAAGGCCGGGCAACCGTCAGCACAGTATTGTCAATAGTTGCTATGACATCTATGGTAGGACTGTGATCAAGTTCTAGCACTGTCACAATGAGGGTACTGGAGTTGCAAACACCTTTAGTAACTTCATTGGATGGAAGCTATGGGATGGAAATCTAGTGCACAGTTTACAGACACAGTTAAGTTATGGGGCTGAAGGCTACATTACACCACTGGTCTGCAATCATAGTCATAATTCAAATATTCTGAGCTTAATCTTGGAAGTGGTTCTATATGGAATGCTTTTTTGGGCCTCATCATAAATAGCTTCTCCAAACCGCAACTGGATACTAGTTGTCATCATGGTCTGGGGGCAGGAATACCTGTGCCTCCTGCTGGTTTTGCTTCTTTCAACTTTATTGTCTGGTCAGAAAATATAAATTCAAGGGGTTGAATCCAGACTTAGTCATACTTAAAGTATCCATTGAAATGGGTAAGACTTATGTTAATCATGGCTAACTGATTTCAGTGGGTCTACTCTAAGTATAACTAAGTTTGGATCCAACCCACAGCCTAATTTGGGGGAAATTAGAAAAAAATGAAGACCTCCCTCTTTCAAACCATCACTCCAATGGTTATGCATAGCAGCAATGGAAAGCAAACTGCAGCAGCATGCACTCGAAATCCTCATGCAAAAAATAAAAATAAAAAAAGGGGGGGACAGGAAAATGAAGCAAAAGGCAAGTGCTTGAAAAGTACCTCAGAAGTAACCTTGTTAGACAGTAATTTACAGGTGTACTGGCGAAAAGGAAAAGATCATCATTAGTAAACAAGGAATAGAGAAAGAAAGAATTCAAATTAAATCAAGAACTAATATCTATCTCACAGTTCATCAGTTGAAGCAGCTTTTAATTGTTAAAAAAAACCCTGTTTAGAAAAGCAAAATGGCAAATTTAAGAACAGAAGTTATTTGCCATTGCCACTGCATTAACCATTTAACTATGTATATGTTGAATTCTGTTACAAATACATTAACTACAAATAAATTAACTTCCCAAGATTATGACCTTTATCTGGTTCCTGGGCAGCGCGATCCTATGAGGCTGACCGTAACCTTCCGAACCCAGAGGATTATGGGCATCCTACTGAGGGTGGGAGAAGCACGGCAGATAGGATATCTGCCGTGCTCCCTTGCCCTCAAAAACATCTAGAAGGCCTATTTCAGCTGTCTAGATGTTTTACCTCTCTTCATGAGGAGGAGAGGCTGAGGTGTTGCCTGGATTCCTCGGAATCTGGTGGACCTTTGCCCCTTCCTTCCCCCAGGAATGCCCCCCTGGGAACCGAACATGGGAACCGAACATGGTCCTGCTGGCACGGAAAGAACCGTATCGGCTACGAGGTGGGGTGGGTACTCTGCAGTGCTGTGACCTTGGAAGGGATTTCTGAGGTCGCAGCACCTTTCAGGCCCAATCCTATGTCCCCCCCAAACAAGGTTGGAAGGACATAGGATTATGCCCTGCATCAGAGAAAGGAAGAGATCTTTCCCTTTAGGGTACAGAAGTACTTCAAATGTGTCTTCCACTCTGCTGGTGCTAAACGAGCATTCAGTGGTTTGACTTTTGTTCTTGCTGGTGGCTTGTGCCACAACAGTTATTTCTGATTGAACGGCTTATAAGGGGAACATGTGCCCAAGGACATCCTTGCATTGGAACTTGAGCTGCTTCTGAAAAATCTACTTCTCCTGAAGCATTCAGATTAAAATCCACAAGGAGCATATTTTGTGAAGTCCCTGTGCCTTGATAGGAAGCCAGGCTATCATTGATTGCATATTGGACTCAACCTTAATTTGCACTGTTCTGGAAATTCACTGTTATTTTGCTTACATAATAAGCCAGTTTTCTGCAGATAATCACCAATGACTGTAGTTCAGACTGAACAAGACAAAGAACTCAGAGCAGAACCCTCCACAGCTTTTAACTTCTGCTGGAAGATACAGGACAAAAGTATGGCATTTTAGCCCCAAACTGAAAATTCAGAAGTTATCTTGCAAAAAGTAGGTCCAATGTGTGGTGAGAGAACTGTCTTCATCACAGAAGCTGTGATGCTTGCAAAGGGTTCTACAACAACACACTGACATTGCTAGGATTCCCTTTTGCATTATGGAACAGTAGGCAAGAAGCATACACAGCTGTGTGGACCAGCCACGATGAATGTGCCCTCTTTTCTCTGTTGGGCAGGGGAAAGTCCCTCATGGACACGCTCCAGGGTGTGGTTAGGGTCACAGTCTTAGAAAATGAGAGCAAATAAAAACTGCCATAACGAAACCAAATGAATTAACATGTAATCCTATGGCCTTGCTTTAATTAGGGGCAGGACTGTAGGCGGGGGAGTAATGTTGCCATTTCCCACACACAGATGAATTGGCTGTATTAGTGGCATGATGTTGTTGTTTTTTCGAAAACACCTTGTGAAAAACTCCCTTTCTGATAAGACCGGTCAGAGCCTTTATCATCTCTGCAATCCATGAGAGAACTGTCTCCTAGCCTTGACCTTGGTTAACTCATCGAAGAGGTCAACGCTTTCACTCTGCCCCCTTCCCAGCTCAATAAAACTACCTTCTAGCTCCCTCAGTCACCAGGAAACAAAGCCCGCCTTGCTCCTCACAGCCCTGACTTCTGGCTCTTGCTCTTTGCTGCTTCCCTCCCTCATCTATCTCTCCCACACGGTTTATCTAGCAACTGCTGCAGTTTGGATGTGCTGCTTGAGCCTGGCATCCCACCTCCCTCACCCCCATTTCCAGAACGCTGTGATCACTTTCAGGTGAAATGACATTGTGAACAAGCCCAGCAGAGTCCCCGCCCCTGCACAATCCCTCACAAACTTTGTTTGAAAGGGTACCGTTTGAAAAGGCTCATTTCAAGAAGAGAACATGGAATTGTAAAGAGGCCCATAGTAGCACATCTCTTTGTTTTGCTCATTGCCTTGTGCACCTAATTCTGGAAAGGTGAGCTATAAAAACTTTAGAAAAATGATTAAAAACATATTTTTAAAAGCCCTACTGCGTGCAGAAAAATGGCTTGGGAGAAACGGAATATGCTTACGCTGCTCTCATCCATCCTCTCCCGCCTCTTGGTTTTGTGACTTTCGTAATCTTCCATAAGAGTCTGCATCAGGTTCTTGGGCCTTTGGGATCCTCCAGATTCATCTGATGCGGAGTCAGAATGCGAGGGGGGGCCTTCAGCGGTTGGGGATGGAGGTGGCTTGATCTTCTCTATTTTACCTGTAAAGACCCAATCAGAATTTCCTTCTCTAGGTAACAGACTAGCAAACAGAATCTGAAAACACACACCAAATGTCCAAAAGGAAAGAGAATTTAATCAGTGTGGGCTAGAGAGATAATTACAAGTAAGGCATCTTGCCCCTCATTAAAAAGGGTCATGTCTGAATATTAGCCTATAGATTTTCACACTTGGCTCTGCAACTATGATTACTAAAAAACAAATAAACTGTGTGCCTCTTGCACAGAAAACAGGAGTTTGTGGCACTTCTAGGCAGAAGCAGGGGAGCATTTCAGCCTTGCTTTAGTACAGATTCAGACCTATATTCCTTCTCGAGTGCTACACTGCTTCCTGATCCCTGGCCTAGTAGACCAGAGGCAGACTACTCTAATACACATGAGACGGTATATTTATTTATGTATTTATTTACTTTATTTATTTATTATATTTATACCCCGCCTTTTTTCCTGCAAGGAACCCAAGGCAGCTTACATAATCCTCCTCCTCCTCTCCATTTTATCCTCACAACAACCCTGTGAGGTAGGTTAGGCTGAGAGTGAGTGACTGGCCCAAAGTCACCCAGTGAGTTTCATGTCCGAGCGGGGACTAGAACCCGGATCTCCCGAGTCCCAGTCCAACACTCTAACCACTCCGCCACACTGGCTCTCATATATACTGGAATGTGTACCAGAATGGCACCCTCTCGTACATTCAGCTTGCCACGTTTGCCTGCAAGGCTATCCACGTAATTCCTATAACCTAAGAAATATCAGTCATGGTGAGTCTTCTCTCGCACGCAAAAATAATCTACAGATTTCTTATCCACACAAATGCACAGATGCGCTGTACCAAAGTAAGAGTCCACTGCCAACAAGGGAAGACTTGCCTGCATCATGGGCTGAGCAGGTTCAAGCTGCTTGGCACCACTCCCTTCCTTTGTGGAGATACTCAGTCGGAGTTGCTGTCTGGTAGGTGGTGGCCTAAAAGGCAACACTGGGAAGGACAAGGGCAGGAAATGCTGCCTGAATATTCCTGGCTCCACGTGGGCTCAATAGCCCTATTCAGGCATTATTAAGTTTACTCACTCTAACAGGGAGGGAGAGAGAGAATGAACTCTCTGCCCCCACCCCTGTTCTCGTCACCCTCTTTGTGTTCAGGCCAAACTTCTGAAGCGGGGAGACTCTTCGGTCTGTGGAGGGGTCTACATGCACAGAGACCCTCCATGGATATGAAAGGCTCTCTGCTTCAGAGGTTCACCCGGATCATGAGGAGAGTCATGAGAACAGTGACAAGGGCTGTGTGTGAACCTAGGGTTCTTGCTCTCCCTCCTTGCCTGGCAGGGTAATTAAGATTACGTAAGAACACCTGAATAGGGTTTATACGTCAGCCTTCCCCAACCTGGTTCCCTCCAGATGTTTTGGACTACAACTCCCAGCATTCCTGATCACTGACTATGCTCACTGGGGCTGATGGTAGGTTGAAGTCCAAAACATCTGGAAGACACCAGGTTGGGGAAGGCTGGTTTATGGTGTTTTTGTTCCCGATACTAGATTTGAATGTGATTATATAGTGAGAATCTTTTGTAAGTTGCTCTGAGAGCCTCTTGTGGTAGTGGGATACAAGTATTGTACATCAATACATAAAATAAATAGATGCCCTAATATCCCATGAGGACCAGACAGCACATCCTATTGCATTTGGCACTGATAAGAAATCAAGCAAACAAGTCCATGTAGCTAATCCAAATAGGTGTTCATCTGCTGTTGTCTGCAACAGGCTGCATGTTTGAATACAGAGAGGGAAGTAAGGTCTTCACTCCATTGCATAATGGGTGGTGGGAACTTGTCTTTCTAGTGTTGTAGCACAAGTCTCTTTACAACAATAACTGCTCATGTAAGCCACCTATGTTGGCCTTTGGGTAGATGCCAAAAGTGCAGGAATGTAATGTAGCAATATGGATACATCTGCAAACTTCAAGCTCATTTCCAGGACAAAATTGGTATGTACCATGACCTCTGCCGAAAAAGAGGCTAACCCAACACCATGGGGGTCAGAGTCACAGTCAGCACCACACCTCCAGTACCTTACTGTGGAGAATACACAGTTTTTCTTAAAGAGGCATAAGGGGGATCCAATAAGCATGAATTTTTTTGGTGTATTAACCTTAATTTTAAATTAAGATACACAGAATGTACAGACACAGGAGCAATTTTCTACCGCTGTTCCTGTATGGGGTACTCCAGTTCCTGCATTGTATGTGTTAAAGTAACACATGGTTTGACCCTGACTGTGTGTGAATTATTTGCATTTCTGCATATAAAAATTGCTTTGCAGGTGCATTATTTTAGGAATCAGTGGCCTGGGTTGCATGATCGCTGCAGCCCACTGTGACTCATTTAAACCATGGTAGGCTGTGGCGCATACTGGCGGCCATTGTGAATATTCAAGCCGTGGCGGGTGGTTGCTGTGGCTTATCGTGATGGTGGGGGTGGGTTGTTGCCAAGGTTAAACCACCCACCACAGCTTGAATATTCATAATGGGTGCTAGCACACGCTGCAATCCACCATGGCTTAAATAAGCCACTGCAGGCTGCGGCGATCATGTGAACTGCCCCAGTGTGGGGGAGGGCAAGTTTCCTAGCAAGGTTCAAATGCCTTCTCTTGGTTACATTTGATATTTATTTGTTTATTTATTATATTTTTAAATCGCCCATCTGGCCGGCCACCCGGGGCGATGTACAATCATTAAAATACAATAAAATACAATAAAACACAATTAAAACTACATTAAAACATAATTAAAACACAATTAAAAATATAAGTTTTTTTTTAAAAAAACCTATTCCCGCCTGAAAAGCCATGTTTTTAAAGCCCGGCAGAAGTTCATCAAGGAGGGGGCATGACGAAGGTCACAGGGGAGGGAGTTCCATAGCTTGGGGGCCGCCACAGAGAAATTGCAAAAAAGCAGTATGTTTAAATATTTGTTGTGACTACTTTTTTCAGAATGTGGTCTGAAAGAAGTGAGAGGAGAAAGAGCCAGTGTGGCGTAGTGATGAGAGTGTTGGACTGGGACTCGGGAGATCCGGGTTCTAGTCCCTGCTCGGCCATGAAACTCACTGGGTGACTTTGGGCCAGTCACTGACTCTCAGCCTCACCTACCTCAAGGATAAAATGGAGAGGAGGAGGAGGAGGATTATGTAATTATGTAACTCAAGGGAGTTCCTTGCAGGAAAAAAGGCGGGGTATAAATGTAATAAATAAAAATAAATAAAAAGAGAGAGTGACCTTCTCCAACTCCTCTTTCCCAAATGGTCACCCTATGCCCTTGGATAAAATGAAAGCTACCATTAAATTCCCCTGAAAGTAGCACAAGCCTTTTGTTGTTGTTGTTCCTTCTTAAAATAAAAGGAATAGACAGTCACAAGCAGCCCCCACAACTACTCTCCTCTCATGTATAAGCACACAACATATGCAAAGACCAAACTGTAGCTCCTGCAATGAGTCAGAACTATGGCCACTAGAGGTCAGGGATGCAGCAGAAACAGGGAAATCTCTGCTTAGAATAGGGAGGCAAGAATTTTGTTTCTGTTCACAAATCATACAAACATGTCCATTCGCAATCTTGAATGTGAATGCGAGCAGGAGCAGTTTTTGGGGTGGGGTGGGGGCGGAGAAATGATTACAAAGTCCCTAATTTGCAATCACATTGGAAAAATGCATTTTTTATAATAAAAAATGTGCACTTTGCAATGCACTTTAAAAAATCATTTTCATGTTTTAGTTAATGTGGCAAAAGTGCACACTTCTGAAAATACACAAAGAACTATGCAATTTTCTTGTTCGAAAAGTGCACTTTTCCCATTTAAAGAAACAAAAAAAAAAAGGTCAAAAACAAAATGGGACCAATCCGAAAGAAACGTCAAAGTGACTTTTGGAGAATTTAGGCAAGCTTGAAAATCGCTGCTTCTCCCATCCCTAGGCCTTAGAATGAATAGGAAGTTTATTTTAAAAGGAAAAAGTTAAAATAAGTGTATTGCTTTTTTTTTTTTACCCAAACAGGAAGAGCTGAACTACAGTGATATAACGTTTCAGATAATCTGGATGGCACTACTAAACATGGTCCTAACTAAAACCAGCCCTGATTTGTAGAGCGGTCGAAGTGTGATTAGAATTATTGATCCTATATGGTCACTATTTCTGTAGGGAAGGGAGGAGAAGATGGCATCTGCAGTAGCAAAGCAATCCATTGCTCAAAGTAGAGCTACTGGCAAGCCTTTTTTTCCTACTGTGCTTACCTTAAGAGGAAACTAGCACAATATCTTTAGAAAATTTGCCTGGGAAATTAAATGCATGACCTTGCTCAACACAAAAGATCTCTGATTATACAAAGACCGTGGGTCATTAAAACCGTCTGTTATTCCCTGCCAGTGTTTGGGCACAATCTAGCTACGGTTAAGCACATTTAAGTGTCACTGATTGAAGTGGGAGAGGAGAGAGCTAAACACAATCTGAATTTTCTCCCACTTCAATTAACAGGACTTGAAAGTGCTTAACTTCCTTTGTGACTAGGTCTAAAATAGTAATATGGGTCTATATTGCCCATGGGTACAAGCACATGGGTCAATTTATCACTGCTGTACTGACCTGTAGGCAGAAGATTGGCCAGTGAGTCCACCAGCGGACCAGGATCTATTTCTGGTGGACTCCCTAGTGTCTGCTGATTTCTGGGATTCTTAAAAAGCAGAGAGGGCTGGCTTTGGTGTTGCATGGTCTACTTTTTTATTTACTAGAATCCCCAAGTTCCACTAATGTACATGTCGCCCTTAAAAAGCAAGGACACACACTCAGGATCTCTTAACGATCCAGGCACAAACAAATCTGTATTTAGTGATTTAGAGCATGCAACTCTCACTTAAGATCTTGAGAAACACCTAACTGCATCAGATCAAGATCTCACTAGTCCAACATTCTTCGCAAGAATCCCATAGCTAGTGGGCTGTACATATAGTTTAGGGGGAAAAGATGAAATAACTGCACAATGCCTTTGGATTGTTAATGCTAGGACCCCTCCCATCTGGAAGCATCCCAATAGTGATGTTGCATTGAGGTTGCTGGTACCAAATTGTTCCCAGTTTGAGAGGAAATGGAAGGTCAACAGGTATAGGAAGTGATACCTCCTTTATTTCTAATGTAACGGCAGTACAAGAAATAGAGTGAAACAGTCTATGTAACAGATGCTCTTGGTCTCTATAAAATTGATAATTTATTACATTTCCATTCTACCTGACAAAAAGCTTGCTTTTGGGGGAAGGCATCCTTTAACATCAAAATACAGTGGTGAAATTTACAGAAAAAGTTATCACCTTACCTATATTGTTTCTTTGGGATGAGCACAACCAATAGGTATTAGCACCAAACTATTGAATAAACTATCGTTCAACTATTTGATCAGGCTATTACTGTTATGTCAAGGTTTGCAGCTTTTATTTGTAAGTCTCCCTTCAGAAAATAGATCCTCTTCCTTCCTCATAGAGAAATTCTAACATATTTTTTAGCTCTCCACAAACTATAACTCCCAGGGGGTCTATTTGTGCGTGCACGCATGTGCGTGTGTGAGCCATGACAGTTAAACGGTTATTAAACCAGTTTCAGCTTTGATTTTTTGGGTAGATTTGTGTTTTTACTTCCCTTGTGTGCTTCCTTCTCCCAGTCCTGAGCTGCAGGCATACCCAGCCAGCCATGTTACTTTTTTGCCGCCCCGCCCCCCGAAAGATAGGGAAGCAGAAAGGACACACTTCATTCAGTATGCAAGAATTGTCTGCGCCCAGCACATTTCAGATTTTGTTAAAATCTGCAAGCTCTTCAAGTGATGTTATCAAATAACAGCCTGTTTTTATTACTGCAGACTATAGTTCCTGATATTTATTTGTTTTTTTCCCCATTCACCTGAGAAATCTTTTGTTGCTCTGCACACGTGGAGTGTGGGAAATCTTCCCATCACTTTACATAGCAAAATAACCTAGCGGTACTGGCTTGTTCAATGTACACATGGGCTATGTTACCTGCAATACTGGTAAAATAATTCTAATCTCTCTCCTGCTTCAAGCCCTTCTCAGAATCCATCCTTCCGACAAATCCTTTGGCCTAATCTCTTAATTCTTGTTCCCAGCTGAAACAAAACTGTAAATTTTTGTACGTGCATTTGCTCACCTGAGTCCCTTGTTACTTTGGCTTCTCTCTTTCTTTGACTTCTTACTTCCTTTTCCTTTGTTGCTGTTGAAATTTAGACTGCAAGCTCAATGGGACAGGGACCTTTGCTTTTTTTTTTTTTTTTTTGGTTGCTTCTGTTACTCAATGAAGTGCTTTTCACATTGATAACACTATATAAACAAACTACAATTACTACAGATTCGAGAGTACATTGGCCAGGCAATGTACATTTAAGATTTTTACTACGCAGAATGAAATGGGATCTGCTCTATAGGAATAACACAAGAGAGCAGGTATGTTTGATTGCAAAAATTTCCATTAATTTCCATGGGGCTTCTGCAGAAATAGTTCCCAGGGGGCCACTTGCATTTGAAATTACAAGCAGCCATTAGTATTGTTTGATTTTTAACTTCTACTTGAATTTTACATTTTAAAAAATACTGCAGGTTTTTATTTTAAGGGAACATTTCAGTGATAGGAAATTCAGTGCATGTATCTACTCAGAAGGAAATCCCATTGAGTTTCTCGTGTAAGTGGATACAGGATTGCTGTCTTATACATGTGTGTTTGAGCTGCAGCAAAAGGGAAACTACAACCTGCTTTCTGTCTTTGTGAAGCAACTGTTTATTCACGAACACTAATAGGGTCATAAATGGAGACTTAGGGAAAGCTACAGCTGCCATGAGGCATCAGTCATATCCTGTTGGAATTTCCTGGTGCTCACAGATGAGACACCTGGTATACATGGATGGTTTTGTCCCTTACTGAAAGCTGTGCAAAGGCCTGAGCACAACAAAAGCTTACAAGACACTAAATTCTTCATCACTCAGTTATAGGGATATACTTTTCTGTGAAGGAAACACCAAGTAGCAAGGATGCACTACAGAGGGTATGAGATGGTTACGGTATGTAGTTTTTATTTTAAGGGAACATTTCAGTGATAGGAAATTCAGTGCATGTATCTACTCAGAAGGAAATCCCATTGAGTTTCTCGTGTAAGTGGATACAGGATTTTTATTATTATGAGATGGTTACGGTATGTAGTTCAACAGGAGGGTCACACCCAGGCAATGAGGAAGAGAAATTTAAAATGGTCAATAACTGAGTGCAAATCAGATTTGTTGCGGAAAATGATACTAAAATATCCAACACATATGAGCAACATGCTGCTCTTGCATCACGAGAAAATCCTACTAAAACCGAATCCTAAAAAAACAAATCTGAGATTCAGAGTTCCCTATTAGCCTAATACAATAACATACAACAATTTCTAGAAAGGCTTAGCAACACACATCTCCCTCCTATGTTCCTATAGCAGAGTTTCGATTTTGCAGAGCTTAGCATCGGACAGTGACCACAGAGAACAGAAACAGCAACTTGCAATTATGAATGCTAAGCATTTCTTTTTCTCTTGCTAAATCTGGCTATGTATTTGGCTCATTACAAGAGCAAAGCTTGATGGGGACAGTCAAACTGAGGGTGGATGAACTCCACAGCAGAGAAGTGAACAAACAGCAAGAACATTTGTACAAAAACAGAATGAAAAGGGTAGCTGATGCATATCCCACACCTCCAGATAATAGCTTCAGGATAATATTTAATCTTTCATTTTCATGCTGGGCACCAGCTAACTAGAACTGGTTTAATCTAGGTTATTGGTTGTTGTTGTTTTTCAAAATTACATATACTATTTTATTATTGAACAAACATATCCCAGTTATTAACATACAGCATCACTTCAAGCTGACAGCCAGATCTGTTATTGGATCTCCCAAAGTTGTGATTGCAGAATATGACTTAAAAGTAGTTGTAGGGTGCTCCAAATTTGATGGGAGCAGCAATGTTTAGGGGAGGGAAGGAGATTTAATCCTGCTCCCTCTGCCATTTTCCTGGTCTAGATCCTCCCCACAAACAGACAGTGTTCTCCAACCTTGGGTCCCCAGATGTTTTTGGACTATAACTCCCAGCATATCTGGCTGAACCAGCATAGCTGGCTGGAACATGCTGGGAGTTGTAGGCCAAAAACATCTGGGGACCCAAGGTTGGAGAACACTGAGCTATAAGAACAAACAACGTCTTTACTGCTCATGCTTCAAAAGAAAGGGACTTTATTTTTATAAACTGGTTTTTAAAAACCATTACAAACCATGATGGGTGGAACTTAACATGCCTTTATTCAAAGGCCAGAATTGGCATGATGCTCCTTTTAGCTTGAGCAATTCTGGAGCAATAGCATGGAAGTGACAGGTACTGAGTACTCCTTTCAAAAAAAGGAATTCACACATATGTATGTTTCAGTCGGTAGAGAATTCTCTTTATTTGGCTTGTTAAAACAGCAGCCCCCTTTAGACATTCTAACGAGGTAGAATAAACATGTGTGTTTAAAGGGGGTGGGGGAGGCATCATGGCAGCAGTCTCTGTCCTGACCCATAAACATTCATTTTAACATCGGAAGTGAGCCTATGTGCATAGAAATCTTTCCCCATTATTAGGAACCCTGTGAAAAAAGGTTTCCAGGGCTCCTGATCATGCAGAGTGATCCTGTCTATAAGTATACAAACAGTTAAATGTATTCAATGCACATAGTTTGGCGGATGGAGACCACTGCTGTGATGTTCCCCCTCAAGACACACACACTCAATCCTGTTAGAATGTCTGAAAAGGGCTAATATGGCCAATGTGTTTCCCATTAGATCTAGGAATTAATGGAATTTAAGATTTTTTTCTGCTAGAAACTGAGTGATATTAAAAACAAACAAATCCACAACTATAAAATAAAGAGAAGCTAGGAAACCCCCAACAGACCTCTTCAGGCATTCAGTTTGAACAGGCAAAGGGACAAGTAGGAATGTGTGGGGCTAGCCCAGCCCCCTCACAATGGGGTGAGGCCACATGCTCTGGCTGACATGAAATTAGCTTAGTCTGAAGGGGGCTGCCTTCTATGCACATCGAGTTTCCAACACAGGGACAGGGGCCTTACTTAGGGCCCAATCCTATTGACTGCACCCTCAATGCTTGTAAGCTCCTGAGCTTGGAGGCGTACAAGTATCCAGTGCAGAGTGGGAAGAGCAGAGGAGGCGATCTTCACCTCCCCGCATCTCCTGCTCTGCATTTTAGCTAGACGGCCATTTTCGGTGTCTAGGGGCCATAGGATTGCTCCCTTAATCAGGGTTCTCATCCTCATGGAGAAATTCCTACATGCCTAGAAGGCAGCCCTCTTCAGACAAGATTCTGCCTGGCCAGACACTTTCCCACTTGGGCATTTGATACCCATGGGTACTGAACGCCTGAATAGGGTTCCTTTCACTGTACATTTCTTGCTTTTTATGCCACATAATCAGAAGATGGTTACCCAGCCTTGAAAATATAACTATCCAAATTTGGCACCTCAATTATATATGCCCTCAATAAAGAACTGTAAAATATCCAGATCGTATAAAATCATATTTGCATTTTCATTCATTCAAAATTACACAAACATACACTCTCCCAGCAAATGACCTGAAGGCACTTAACATGGTCCTACTGCTAGCCTTGCCAAGTAAACTGCCAGGATGGGAACCATAGATAAGCTGCTCCACGTTCTACGGGGCATGAGTGGGGTACAAGTATAAGTATGTTAGTTTACATCAGGGATATTGAACCTTTGTGGCCCAAGGGCTGAATTCAGGGCCAGTACTACCATTAGGCCAAGTAGGCAGCTGCCTAGGGTGCAGGGCTAAAGAGGGTGCCAGAAACGCCTTGAAAAAAAAATACAGCGCTCTCAAGTGGGAAGGGGGGGGCGCTAAATATCTGATCTTGCCTAGGGCACCAAACTGCCTTGCTGAATTCAGTTTTGGAGAAGCTCTCGTCAGGGGGCATGGCACGTTCCAGTGATGGGCGAGCACAACGGCAAAAGGGGGCAAGAGCAAAGGAAAAGGGCTGGAGCCAAAATACTAGAAATACCAGCATGTTTTAGCTGAAACCTTTTACTGCTAGTAATTAAGCCTTATGAGAGCCATTTTGACCTTTTAGAATGGGGGTGGTGGTGCACGAAAGCTGGAAAAGCACCAAATGGTTGGTGGTTGGCAGAAAGGGAGTGGGGCTTGGGGCATGGCCATCTGCAAAACCCTGGAGGAATAGATTTGGATCTCAGGTGGGCTGGATTTGGCCCATAGACCTGAGTTTTAACACCCCTGCTTTAGATTATTGCTTAACCAGGGGACCATATAAATTTTAATCTAAGAAAAACCCAATTAATATAATCACACATTCACACCCTTAGAAGTTTTGAGACATTCTTTCCTATAGTTCCTCAAATATTTCTCTAGTAAACACATAATAAAGTTTAATGGCCAAGCAGAGGATGCCTTTTCAGTACATCAAGTGTTGCTCTTGCCCTTCTCTGGTGTCGGATTCATCACCAAGCTGTTCACATACACTTGGATTAAACTTAATACTAAATAAATTTGGGTTCTCAAAGTGAGTTTAGGAATGCATCCATTTTCGTTGTAACTCAAGATTCACAATAATGCTGAAACCAAGCAAAGGGTGTGTGTGGGGTGTAGTTTTCCTTTGTGAGCAGCCTACTCCTGATATAGTTTTTTAATAATGTATTTTAAGATTTTAATCTCTGTAAACGGCCCAGAGAGCTTCAGCTGTTGGGTGGTATAGAAATGTAATAAATGAAATGAATGGATGATATCTATCTGGTTGAATATTAAGTGTGGCACAAATTAAAGGATAAGCTGGGCATGTAAAAAAACCAAAAGACAACTGTTGCAGCATTCCACAAGAGAGACATCTCCCTTAAACTGGACTGCCACCCCTATTCATACAACATTAGCATATCACAGATTCACTGGGTGGGCAGTCCCAGGCTAGCATGCTAACACTGTGCATATAGCAGTTGAGGGCCTAGTTTAAACAGGAAGACAGCTGCATGGAATGCCGCACACTAAGTGCTTTAAAACAAACAAACAAACAAACAAACAAAAGCACCCCCAGCATCACATTTAAATCAGGCCTGCGAACCATATGTCACACTGCACTGCTAAGCAGGGTACAGAGGGAGAAAGATGAACAAGACAGCATGAAAGCTCTATAAAGACATATACCCACTAGAACAGGCGTCCCCAACCTGGTGTCCTTCAGATATGTTAGAGTACAACTCCCATAAGCCCCAGCATGCTGGCTGGGAATTATGGGAGCTGTAGTCCAACACATCTGAAGGGGTGGGGAAGCCTGCACTAGACACTCATTACTTTTTTGTTCATTTCATTCTTGCAATCATCATACTGCCTAATTTTTTGTTTGCCTTTCTAACAAAAGGTGTACATTTTGCCCAGATCTTCCCTGTGCTATGCATAAAGATGAATTTGGATGTACAAACTGTTCAAACCTCCCGTTCAGTTATACTTTTGGTGTTTTAGCAGCATCTGTCTTTCTTTAAAGTTCTTTAAACTGTATGAAAATCTTCTCTGAATGCCCTAAAATCATCTGTGTAGTTCACTGCTTTTCTAGCGCAGTATCCAATGGGGCTGCTCCACTTCTGCTGGTTCCATTGCACTTGTGGGACCCACTGCTTGCACAATGGGGAAGTGGCGCTTTTAAAAATAACCCCAGAAACAAGCGTAAATGCTTGATTCCGGATTGGGACAGTTCAGTGGACAGTTCAGACACTTCTGCAAGCTCTACTGACCTGCCCAGTTCTGGAAACGAGTGTTTTCACTCATTTCAGGTTATTTTTAGAACCACAACTGCCCCGTTGTGCACATGGTTTTTCCTGCTGGCCCATGGGCACAATAGGATACTACTTTTAAGATCTGGAAATATGACTGAGCGGAAAATTCAATTCCTGGCAAAGAGTTGTAAGATGCCTTAATGTTAGCGTACTGCTAGATTAAGATGTGATCATTTATTCATCTTCTTTGTTTTGTGTTGCATAGTTGTGAAATACAATGGGAATACTGCACATGTTTGGAAATGTTACTCAGGATGGTTCCAGCAGTCTTCCCAAAACTGCTGACATTAAAATACAGCCAGTTTGTCCATTTGGAACTGGAACTGTGGTTTGTTCTCCAAGCAGAAATCCACAGTTCCTATTTCTGAAGGAATCTACCAACAGGTGACATTAAGATCAGAAATAAATGCCACATGGAAAAATACTTTTCTTGTAATTAATGAAATTCCCACCCCTTCATTCCTAAAATTCTCTATCATTTGATCTATATCACACACTATTGTTCTACATCATTTATATTTCATGGGAAGGCACACGGATAGTTAGACACATTCTGGCTAAGACGAAATGACTTCAAGACCCATTGCTGTCAATGGGAGAATTAAGTACATACCTTGGAATCGAAGGACATGAAGGTACCCAACATCAGCTGGGTTGTGCATATTACTTATTTATATTTCAAAAGCAGATAACATATAAAGGAGCACCTTCTCCCATATGTACTTTCTCCAGTATGTACAATTGCCAGCACCCACCGTGGCTTAAATAAATTGCTGGTGCCCACCATGGCTTAAATAATAAACGATGGTGGCTGGCGCATGTTGGCCGCCATTGTGAATATTCAAGCTGCGGCAGGTGGTTGCCACCACATGTTATTGTGATGTGTGAACCTGGGCAGGGTGCCTTATTGTTACCTGTGAAGCCAGGCAGGGTGGCTTCTTGCAGTGGTTAACAAGCCACCCCAGAACCCGACTACAGCACATGGTTTGACAAATTTGCCACCCATCGTGCAAACCGGGTCACTGTAAGGTCTTCAAGTAGGGCACTTCTTGCAGCTGGAGTGGGGTTCCTTCTTGCAGTAGGGCTCCTCTTGTACTGCTGGAGATTCATGCACAAAAGATCTCCAGCAGTACACAACAGAAGAATGACTGTTTGGGGTTCCCTTTATTTATTAGGGAACTCTGAGAAGTTCCCTTCTGTTGTAAGCAGAAGACTATACCCTTTATGGAGTCATTTGCTGGTTTAACATCGTTTACTTCGTTTTTATATTTTTCAGAGTAAATCTGTTAAAAGTATTACTTTAATGTTCCCATTTCAGCTTTCAGGCTTTTAAAAAACCTGATTTTTAGCTTTGTTCTGTATATCACTTTCAGTATTTTTATAGAAACGTGATCAATAAAAACACACAAAGTCAGAAAATCTAAAATGTGGAGGCTTGACAAACCACCAGGGGAAGCGAGTAACCACTGAAATCAGCTTGTATGAACCCTTGCCATTTTATCCACCTCCAGCATAGCCAATGGTGAGGTATAATGGGAGAACTTATGAGAACCTTTCTCCTGTGGCCTTGATAAGCTACCAGGGCAAAGAGCATGAATATCATAGAAGCTTGAGGTCTGGCACCTTTCATGTTACAAATTAAACTCAGGCTGTACATTTTGCTATACTCAACACATTGCTGACATGGAGCCAATTCATATCAGGCAATCTGTATCATGCTGCCTAGCTGGTCCCATTCTGATCATTAATTAACCTTGACTCCAGTTTATAATGTCATGCTTCTCAAAATTTATTAATGTCAGTCAAGTGGCTCTTTAAAAAATAGGTGCTGTCAAACAAGCCTGACTGCAGATTTTGATGAGATTGAAGATTGGCCAGTAATAGTAAAAACAAAAACACAGGACACAGAACTTGTTGATAGCTATGCTATAACCAGAACAAAATCCGGTTCTAAGATATACATATTGCCCAAACTCCAATTAAATGTCTTCTAGCATCTCTCATAATGACATTTGAGTTTAAAGCAGAGTACAGTATTGTCATGTTGGCTATACAGCAGCTCTGTTTAGCTGAAATCCCTCCTCCACCCAGAGGGTGATCTAGCAGACATCATATACCTAGACTTTCAACAAGCTTTTGACAAAGTCCCACAATCTCTAATATAACACTTAAATTCAGAAACACTCAATGAAACTGATTGGCAGCATATTTACGTCAGACAAAAGAAAGCAATTCTTCAATAATTAACTTATGGAATTTCTTTCTACAAGATGCAGAGATCTATTAGTCACCATTAGCTATTAGCCATGATAGCTAAATGGAACCTCCAGCTTCAGAAGCAGTATACTTCTGAATACCAGACACTGGAGACAGACAATAGGGGGTTGTTGTCTTCGTGACCTGCTTGTGGGCATGCTGGAGGCATCTGGTTGCCATTTTTGGACATTAGGATTCTAGGATTCAATAGATGCTTGGTCTGACCCAGCAAGGCATTTCATATATTCTGTTGAGGGAGTTCTGGATCAGGGTGCAAGACTGTAACCAAACAGAAAGGATGCAGACTGTAAACAACAGTTTGGCTGACTTAAGGATAAAATGTCTAGCTCTTACCTGGTGCAGTTCTGCAAGACGTATTTCTGGTGGGTAGCAGAGGTGCGCTCTTTGCAACAGGGCTCCGGGTCACCTGTATACCCTGCCTTTGTCTTTTCAGCTCCTCCTCTCTTTCTTGGGCTGCACGGATCTCTTCTTCTATCATGGACAAAGTCCTCTGCTTTTTTGATCTTAGCCTGAAAGGCCCTACTGTCACCTCTGCTTCTTGCATAGCCAGAATGGAAGCTGTGCTCCTGAGCTCAGCTGCTTCTGAATACTTGCTGAAATAGCTGACTTCTGGCTTGGGTTCCTCCACAGTGATTGGTTGGGTGGTGTGAGCAACAAGAGATGGCGGCGGGACCTGCCTTTCCCTGAGTGCAGAGTCTTGAGCTGCAGACGTCTTTGGCGCTGTATCCCGTTTCTCTTGCACTGGAGATGACACCTGAGGTGGCTGAAATGTTGAATTGTGCTGTTTCTCAGAAGAGAGTGTCTTGTCCATCTCCTCCCGCTCCTTGACCTGACGGATCTTTTGATCTGTGGTGTCTTTTGTTTGCTTGGAACTTATTTTGTCAGCCTGCTCAGCTATGGCTTGCCGAATGGCATTCTGAACCAGTAGACCAGCCTGGTATTCCAACTGCTCGTCCATGAGCATACAGTCAAGCAATGGTGAAGAAGGAGAATAAAAGCCATGATCACTAAGAGACTTAGAAACACCCTCTCCCCGACCCTCGGAAGGAGTGTCAGCTTGAGGAGTCTGGGGCAAAGAGAAGTCAGTGAGTGAATTTTCTTGAAGGGCATTCATTGTCTCATTGGAGGCACCACTGTCACTGATATTGTCCATGCTGAAGTCATTGGAAAGTGTTTCCAAAACAGTTGTGTCCTGAGATCTCACAGACAATTCATCCAAACCAGAGTCCAGTTCCTCTGGAGGGGAAGACACATTGACCGACCTTGAGAACTGATCTAATAAGCTCTGCTCATCATCCCTCACCAACGTAAAGACTGCCTTCACACTGGTGAATTCACCATCATCTGACCATCTCTTTGAAGCCTGGCCTGGCTTGGTGGTATCACTGCAAGGAGACACTCGCATTGGGTCTCCAGAGATATTCTGAATACTGTTGTCATCTGAGATGCAAGAGACCTTCTCAGCTTTTACAATAGTTATATCATTATTGCCAACCTGTACAGTTTGTCCACACACAGACACAGGTTTTGTAACTGAGCCTGTTCGCCGGTCCATTTGGGATGGGCCTATTGGTTTGTAGAAGGGTTGGATAGTGAACATTTTGGGATTCCCTGATCGCTTGAGTGCAGTTGTGTTGTTTGGCTGACCTGAATTTTCCATTAACTGAAACTGTTTCCTTGCAGCTGAAAAATCTATTTGCTCTGTGACAATGTCAACCTTTTTAATGCTAGCTAGATCAGGTGGTGCAAAGGAATAGGAGACGTGTTTCACAGGTGTTGATGGTTGCTGCTGCTTCTCTTTGCGTTCTTTATATTTTTTGTGAGACTCCAAATGCTCCTCATCTAGCTTCTCCTCCAGTGTTTTCTCCTGGGGTGGGTTCCACCACTTTGCCGCTATGCCTGGGTTCTTCTTGACAGCCTGGCTTCGGATGAGCTCCCGCCTTTCTTTTTCTAGCTCTATCATTTCCTCAGAGGGTCTCACTTTACGCACTCTGTAATTCTCTCTTGGGTCCTCCTCCTCAAAGAGCTTGGATGGCTTTTTGTCTTCCTGAAATGCTCTAAGCTCAAACTTAGCTTCTTTCTTAATGGTGGCTAATGTTATTTCTCCATCCTTGGAAGACCTTGAGCTTGTGGAAGAGCATGGACTCACCGGCACTTTCAGATTGTCACAGTGTTCCCCTTGCAGTACGTCCACAGAATGGCCATTTGGTTTTAGCTTCCCAGATACCTCATTTATTCCACTGTATTCAACAACTGGAGGTGCTTGCCCACCAACTACAATGATGTCACTTTTATTGAGTGCTGTAGTAATGTGAACAGATGGACCAGAGCCATCCACAACAATGGATGCAGTTGGCTCAGGGGAGGAGGAAGTCATCCCATTAAAGGGGTTATCGGTAGCAGAATCACAACAGTTTGCTTCTAGCACCTCATCAAGATATCTGATCTCTTTAGCAACCTCACTGTCCAAGGATTCGTGTCTGTCTTTAAGTCCATTGTGACTGGCAGCAGGGGAAAATAAGTGAGTTTGATTGTCTGCTGCATGCGTGGAAGTCCCTACTGTGATGTTTTTATGTTCTGAGACAAGGGCTTCAATTTCCATTTTCTCTTCCTTTGTTGCACGAACACTAGCAGGCTCCAGGAAATTGGCACAGTATCGGTCTCTCTCTTTTCTCAATCTGATGTCATCCTCAGAGAGTCTAGAAGATTTCTAAAAAGGAAATAGAAGGGGGGGGGAATAACTATGAAGTTCTATGGAAACAAATTTGCTAATGCAAAATGCCAAGAGAAAAAAAACAGTAAACATATGGAAAATAAATTTATCTGACTTCTTTCCTATGATATGTACAAAGTTTTATAATAATTAATTGGGAAGCCATACTTGAAATCCAGTAAAATAATCACTTCAAATATCTTCCAACTGTGCTCATTGTTACTCCTTACTAATTATTATTTGCAACTGCTTGTTTTGTCACTGAGCTCCATATATGGATGGGCCAGTGGTCTTTCTTCTTCTTTTTAAAAACCCTAAGAACTGTAAAAGCAGCTCACTTTTATATCTGAAGATTTTAAAGTATTTTTGAAACATAATTAAAACTTGTTCCACAGCTGAGGAGGGCATGCACAGTAGTTAGTTATTTTAAATTATGATATAAATGAGGTGAGATAACTTGTTTATTGTCACTTTAAGGGATTAGAACCTGTGGTGCTAAACTCTTGTATTATGATGCTGATGAATACTAAAGCCTGAGATCCAAAGAGCTACTTTAGGCACACTCAAGGGCTTGGACAGGTCTAGAGCAGTGCTTCTCAATTATTTTCTGTCATGCCCCCCTAGGAAGAAGAAAACATTTCGCGCCCCCCGCGCGACTGTAAATAGTATCATTTGTCTATAAAATTGTTATAAGTACACCTCTGCATAACACTGTATCCTTATTAACGTATAAGAGAATAAAAAAAGAAAGAAATGTGGATCAATTTACAACAAAGAATAGCTTTATTAACTGTAGCAGAAAAGATTTAAAGGAGCACAGGATTTAAAGGAACACAATATTAAAAAAAACTTTTAACTGAGGTCAAACGAGCCCCCCTTTACGGAGCCTCACGCCCCCCCTGGGGGGCCCGCCCCACTATTTGAGAAGCACTGGTCTAGAGAGACTGACTTGTTTTCTTGAAACATAAAACCTGTCTTCCCCCTGTGCCACATTACAAACTCTTTCCAAAGTTTTCCCACTTTCAAAAGTTGGTTGCTATGTGGAATGGTGGAGCTACTGTTCAAGAAATACCAGTCTGAAGCCCCTTCGGACACGTGGAATACATTGTGAGATCCTTTTGAACCCAGTCTAAGTGTTCATTCAAAGCATGAATATTGGCGTTTTATCTTCAAAACAACTGGAGATCAAGATGTCGAGCTAATTTGATTCTTTCTAGCCTCACAACCCCATAGGAAATTCTGACCTATATAACCCTGAGACGGTTTTTCAAAATTTTCAAAAGCAAAATTATAAACCCCCGATATTTGCCATTCTCAAGATCCTTCTTATTTTAAAACCAGCAGTGCAATCCTAAGCATGTCTACTCAGAAGTAAGTCCCACTGAGTTCAATGCAATTTACTCCCAGGTAAATGTATATACAATTGCAGCCCAAGGGCACAATCTTATGGTTTCTGGGTGGGCACCCCAGGGGCTATAGGATATTGCAGACCTCTCTCTCCATAGGGGGAGAAGGAGGTCCACAGTCAGAGGAGATGTCCAGTGCTGGGGGCCTCCTCCTTGCAGTGGTGGAAACTTGTGATGTCACCACTCTGATGGCAGTAGGGAGAAAAAAGGGGTGCACTGGTGTGGATTGAAGGAGGCCTTGGATCCACAGGATTCAAAGCCCCTTCGTTCCTCAGACATGCCCCCCAAACAGGGTAAAAATCCTACACCAATCCTGGAACTGGCTTGGTGAGTTTCCCTTTCATAGGAATCAATGAGGGGGATAAAAACTAGCAAATAAAATGGAAATAAAGGGAGAAAGCCCCCACCTTCCACTCTGGACAGTGTAAACCTGATAAGGCTTGGAAGCGGCAGCTCCTCCACAGACTCTTCTCAGATGGCTGGGATGATGGGAGTTGTAGTCCAACACATCTGGAGGGACCTAGGTTTGGGAAGGCTAATCTAGAAAATTCCTCACAGCTGGAACCTATTATTTTTAATTGGTTGTAAATGTCAAAAATAAAAAGGAAATTCTAACAGAATGTTGGATATTATAAATAGCCACTTATTGGATCACCTGTGGCAACAATTGCTTCCAGGCAACCAAGCGTGCGTCCGCAGCCAGCCATGGCTGGCTGGGGAATGCTGGGAGTTGTAGGACTTTTTTCTGTCTAAACATGCATAGGATTGTACCCTAAAGGTTCCAAAATTAAAATGACTAGTTAAGTCTGTGGGCCACTGTGCTAATTTACAATAGCTTCTTTATTATGAACTGCAACTTCTGTGGCAGCTAATAATAAATATGGCATAAGGTCTGAAACACACACACACTTCTTATGTCCCCATCATAATAGAAAGGAAGGACTGATTCTAAAAAAGAGATGAAAGACTGGTCTATTTGGTTGAAAGCGCTTAATAACTTGCAGAAATCAGGGGCCTAAATTAAACATCGTTACTTTCTAGAAAGTTTAATTATGAGTGAAGTACTCAAACAATGTGACTAGTAATCAGAACTGTCACAGATCAAAGAAATGCCTTTTCAAATGCAAAGTCCAAGTGCACATTTAAAATATTCAAGCTGCAGTAGTTATATTTTAGAGGCCGGCTGCCAAAGCTGATCCTGCCAAAGTTAGGAACATAGAAAGGGTATTATAAAACAGTTAGTCCACTACAAGCAACAAGTCTGACTGATTTTAATGGAAGAGTTAAAGCACGTGTTTAAATTTCTCTCACTGAAGATAAATGAAATTTAAAATGTGTCTGACATGCAAGTGAGACTTGTTCTTACAGTGCTATAGCTTAGGACATTGGCAACTTTAAATCACAAAATGTGATTGCAAGACATTTTGTCCAGGATGCATCAATGTCCTAATTTTATGTTTTAAAAATGTCTATACTGCATTTGCAACTGCATTGCCAAAGAGCCAAAAATATAACTTAAAAATATTTTATCTTATTACTGCTTTATTAAATTACTGAATAGTTTCCCTGTTCATATTCCTTGTTCCATCCATCCAGTTTACAAGTCCACCATATGTCTGTTAGGTTTTGCATAGGCAGAACGAGATTACCACCTGACATCGAGATTATCACCTGACCTGGTGGGTGTCTCTTGAGTTCAAGTACACAAGGTCTTTGGTCACCAGACATAGTCTCAAGGTGATATGACTCACCAACCTTGGGACAGATTTGGGGTAAACATGTTGATGAATAGATTATACAACTGGGGTGGGTAATATCCTATTTATAGGTGCAGGGTCTGTGGTATAAAGCTAACACACTTGTTGATAGCTTCACTTCTCCTTCTCGTCTCCTTCTCTTGCTGTCTTGCTCGTCTCGACTCGACATGTTTCTTGTTCTGGACTTCACTTCATCTAGCCTTACCACTGGGGTATTGGATTTGTATCTGCAATGATGTAGTGAGTAAGAGATGCATTGCTTGCCTTAATCCCATGTAATTGGGTCTTACAAATAAACTCTTTAATCTTTATTAACTGCTGTTATCTCCTCCTTCCGCCTGCGTGACTGGGACTGAGGGTCACTGGCTAGGGAAGCTTTTGAACCCGGGTAAGTCCAGCTCTCACAATGTCTACTTCATTTTATTCTACCTTTCCCTCCTAGGAACATAGGCCAACTCATTTTATGCTCTCAACAACGCTGTTGAGCTAGAACACAATGACTGGGTTCAGACAACACAATATTTATTTATTTATTTCATTTTTATACCGCCCAATAGCGGAAGCTCTCTGGGCGGTTTACAGCAATTAAACAAGACAGTCCCTGCCCGCAGGCTTACAATCTAAAAAGACACGACACACAAGGAAAAAGGAATGGGGAGGGAAGAAGGGGGAATATTAATTAATACTCCTAGCAGGGCTGGTGGAATGGCCCTGCACTCCCTCACATCTCCCTCCTCTCAGCCTGCTGAAATGGCTGCTGATGGTGGCAGTTGACGGAGGAGGAGCCTTCAGGAGGGCGGCCTTTCAGCAGGGCTGGTGGAATGGCCCTGCGCTCCCTCTCATCTCCCTCCTCTCAGCCTGCTGGAATGGCAGTACCATGATGAGTGCACATAGTGGCTTAGAGTTTCATGAACATGAACAACAAAAATAGACACTTCTCTGCCCCCTAGTGGTTTAAATCAACCGTGGTAACAGTCTGGGAATGAGGATCATTAAAGGGGTTAAGTAGTATATCATTATGCGAGTCCACAGAGCCAGCATTTGTATTCTATTATTATGCTAATCATCATTTGCAGCGCATTATTGAGACGAGGCAGCCTAGACGTTCAGTCTCACAAATAAACACTATGTGATCGAGGGATCAGCCCGCTGCACCTGCTCAAGGGCATTTGTCACCTCTTCTTACTTCCTGTGGTCGCAGACTGAACTCTGGCATGGAATACGGAAGCCAAAGTGTACAATGCTAACGCAGTGTTGTCCATCATGCACAGAGCCTTTGTTTAGGTGCATGAAAACAGATTGGGTGGGGGCAGGCCAAGGCCAACCTCGGGGAAAGGTCTGGGTGTCATGACTTCAGATGCTAAGCTCCACCCATGCCAAGGCCTCCCCCACACCTTTTCTCTTTGTAACAGGCTAGCGCCGCTTCTCCATTGGCTGGAAGAATCAAGGCTGGTGTCTCCTTAAACCGCCTCTTGCTGCTGCCTCCTGATCGTGTTGCAGGAAGTGTCATAGGTTTAAAAAAAAAGGGAAAGGAAAAGAAGCCGTAGCAAGCCGTTTCTCAGCTGATCAGCTCATGATGGGAGGCGGAAGTGCCTCCTAGCTATGGACGATTTGGACACATACACTGTTGCCGATCAAGCTGCCGCTCCGCTAAGCTACACTGTCGCTCTGGTTTCTCTGCTACAATGAAGGTCATTGGAAAGGCAAAGCAGCAATATGAAGAGGGACCAGGGCTTGTACCAGATCAGTTGGCTCCTCTTGGAAAGCTTCTCCCCCAGAGATCTACCTCCCTCCACTGCCCCATGCCAATTGCCAAAGAGTATGGGTTGAGTATGGCTTGTTGTTGAAACATGAACTATCATGTTGTCTGAATCTGGCTGTGGTAACAAGCCATGGCTTGTTAACCAGAAACAACCCATGAAGAGAACCCATGGTTTGTTGTTGGGTTGTGAACTGTGGATTGTTCACCATGGTTTGTTATCTTGACTGGGTTCAGACAACATGATAACCCACATTTCAACAACAACCCATAGTCCAATGACAACCCACACTCAACCCATACTCAACCCTTGAGTGTGGGTTATTATGTTGTCTGAACCTAGTCAATGACCTGGTTCACATGACATGAGAAACCATCATGGGTAGCTAGCCACGGTGGGTTGTCATGTTGTGCGAACCCGGACCATTTTCTGCAGAGTGGCTTATTTTTTTTTCAAACAAGCCACCCTGACAACCCCTGGCTTGTTTTAAGGGTTTGGTGAAGCCCGATGGGTTGTTGTCTCATCCAAATCTGGGAGAGCAATTTCATTGTGGGTTTCCAGGATCGGCTACAGAGCTGCTCAGCAAGAGTGGCAAAAAAGCCAGTGCTGCTCACTTTTTGCATTCTTGCCAGTGACTGCCCTTCCACCGATGCCAAAATGGCACTTTGGAAGGACCATCACTCATTCCGCAGCTTTTTTAATTTTTAATTTTCGGTGCCTCAAAACTGCACAATTTGTCATGCCCTACCTGGACGGAGGATTCATCTGATGAAGAAGAGGAGGGGGAGAGGCGGCACAATGGGCTCCAGCCAGAGCCAGACAAGGAACTGAGGCTTCGGCTGACAGTCCTCCCCTGGAGCCATTAGAAGAGCAACCTGGCTCCTCCTGTGCCGTTCCTGAACTCCCCCAAATGCAGGAATCAGAGCCTGAGATACTTAATCCCCCTGAACAGTGTAGGATCAAACGTGAGCAGCAAAAGAACAAAAGAAACCCACAGTGTGGAGCCTCCCTTAAAAGCAACACGCTGAGTCACTGACCTAATTAACCAGCTATGTTGATTAACTACCAGCTATAAATTAGCCCAGCTGAAGCCAGCCTGTTGCTGCAGACAACAGTGTTTAAACCTCTGTGCTTCGCCTTGATATTCTGGACCTGTCAAATTCCTAGACTTTTGGCTGCCCCACTGGACCACTCTTTTGGACACCCCCTGACTGGCCTTGACGCTTGATACAATGGCTCCTGTGAACTGAACTCTGGACTGCTTGAACTTGCCTCTGCCTTCTCCTGCTAACTATACTGAAACTCTTGTGTATGACCCTGGACTGGCCTGATTTCTCTCTGTTATTCCTGAGACTATCTGAGCTTGGACTGGGGCACTTGCTGGCCTAGGAGCAGGACACAATAGGAGTCATATTTTTTTTAATCCACCCCCCAGTCTCTTGCAAGTGGCTCTTATGGCTGTCTGATAGGTATGTGGTCTTGCCTGGTCAATTACCTTGTCTGTTTCAGCTGTCAAGGGGAAGTGGAGTAGGTAGGTAAGGTACAAGCAAAACGACAAGACAAGGCGGCCTATTAGCTAATATGTGTACAGTTGTGAAGGACCAGGGGAAAAATAATTTGCACACAGTTGTGAAGGACCAGGAGTGATCCGGTAGCACAATTCACAAGCACTGAAAAGGGGGAGGAAGAAAAGGAAGTGACCAAAAGGCAGTCGGGGGGGACCACAATATCTTGGTGATGTGATCCTCTCGCTTATAAGTGTTGAACTGACACTTCTCAGTGTCCTCCACCTTTTCAACACTTCCCCAACTCTCCAGTTACTCTAGAAAGCAGAGAAATTAACTCCCCACCCCATTTTCACGGCTCCTTGTCAGAGGTCCTCACTGCTGCGGTTCCCTGAATGGTTTTAAAAAACCTTTAGAAGGCAGCTTCATGGGGTGGAGTGAGTGGGGCCCCCATGGGGGTGGGGTGTAAGTACTGCTGGTGCTGGCACCACATTTGCTCCATCCCAATTCTGCCACTGTGGAAGGTTTGCTTGTTTGTTTTTTAAACTGTCGAGAATATTTGCACATATTTTTGGACTGGGAAATATATGCAGATTTAATGGCTGGGAAGTAAATGGAGGAGAAATTGGCACACCTGCAGTGATGGAGCAGTTGCTGAATGATAAGAGTGTGATTCACCCAGGTCACCTGTTGAGAACTACACATTATAGCTGATGAAACAACAAATGTCTTTTAGCACTTTAAAGATTAACAACAAATGTCTTTTAGCACTTTAAAGGTTAAAAACAAATGTCTTTTAGTACTTTAAACACTTTTATTATGGTATAAGCTTTTGTTAAATAAAGCCCACTTCATCAGATGACATAAAAATGCTTTAGTCTTTAAGGTGCTACAAGCCAATTTGTTGGCTTTGCCACAATGAGCTAACACAGCTACTCCTCTTGAAGTTATTATAGCAGATACATGTCTGATGCTAATGCATCTTCTTTCCCTCTCCCCCCATAATGCTGAATAAGGCAAAACATGAGACGTGACATCACTGTGTAGTGAATCCCACTCCCACACTCCATTTCATTGGCCACCACTTGTAGGGATGGAGACACTCATAATGCAATGGTGTCACCTCACATGCTCTGCCCTACTGAATATTATGGAGAAAAGAGGAAGACAAGGAGATGTCTAGCTCTTGATTTTGGTTATGGCCACACTTCAGTCATAACATGTAGTTAAAGCCTGAGCATCATTGCTATGTATGGCTTCAAACCTACATCCCCTTGGTCCAAGTCCCACACTCTGTTCACTCCTCCACACTGGCTAAATCAACATTCATATTCCTATAATACAGATACCTATATTTAAAAGAATATGCAAGTTTTGATGCTCCTCCAGATTCCACATTTCCTGAATATGTTGCACTGCTTCCTTTAAACATTCACAGTTTTGACAAGTTTGCAGAGTTCCCAATGACACGTCAGATTTCAGGCAACAAAGCTATCAGACCACTGTTTATATAGAGGTAAATCTCTCACCAGTTTTGAACCGTGATCAAGAACAGGCATGCTGAAAGCTGGAAAGAAAATGCTTCCTGAGGGCTTGAACACACTGCAGCAAAAGTAACTGTACGCGATACCTCCCTGAGCCAAAGCAACAATGGTTAATCTCAATCTGCAGGCTATTGTTTGGCCAATAGGATCATTACCTAAGGTCATGATGTGACTGAGCTACTTTTCAAGGTGCTTTCCTCCCTGATATAGGATGACTAGCTGTTGCCCGCGGCTGCACTCACGTGAATTTTAGGATTTGGTACAATGGAAAAGATACAGTGTCTCTGACTGAAAGTGTAACGTTTAGGCTGGGTGCTGGCAGCAGAAAACTTTTCTGACAGAAATATCTGATCTTAAAGAAAAATCAGGTTAATCCTGAGAGTCTACAGGTGATGAAGAGTCACTGTGCCAAGTTTGGGGTAGATCTGTCAAAACGTGATGGAGCCTATGCGGCGACGCCCCACACACAACAGTCAGTCATTTAAAAAGTTTCCCTCCCTTTTCACCCCCTCAGAGAACATTCTAAATGGCCTGGGGGAGATTTGCATACCCACCCCTATTGGCCCCTGCAGGAATTCATACGAACATTCTAAGTGTTGTATGGGCTATTTGCATAACTGCTCCTATTGGCTCCTGCAGCAATTTGAGGTGAGGCCGATTTGCATAACTGCTCCCCTGTTGTTTTGCCCATAGGAAATATGAGAGTGGGGCAATTTTGCCCCCTTTTTTCACCCCCTTAGCGACGGAATTTCCTAAAATCCTTCCTTAGTGGGTGTCTACGTCATAAAAGCAACGTTCCTTCAAAATTTCACGTTTTGAGCTGGGCGTTGATGAGTGAGTGAGTGAGTGAGTCAGGACTTCTTCTTTTATATACCCGTATATACTCAAACATAAGTCGGCCCTAACATAAGTCGAGGCCCCTAATTTCACCCCCCAAAACTGGGAAAACTTATTGACTCAAGTATAAGCTTAGGGTGGGACATGCAGCAGCTATTGGTAAATTTAAAAAATAAAGATACCGTAGATACCAATAAAATTACATTAATTGAGGCATCAGTAGGTTAAATGTTTTTGAATATTTATTTCAAAGAAAAACAGTAAACTAGCTCTGTAAGTGGAAAAGGGGGTCAACAAAAACAATATGGTATCAAAAATACCGTAACTTTAAAAGTACAACAACCTTAGCTCAATCAGCAACCAAGCTAAAACACAAGAGCTAAAATCCTTCAAAACTGGAGTTCTCCTCATCATCATCTGCATGTCCAAACAGAGCTTCAGCTTCAGTAAAATGTAGGAATGCAAGTCTATATTTTCAATCTAGCTAGCCTTTCAATCTAGTAGCCAGAGAGGCAGAGGCTGTTGAATTAGCATTACAAATCCTGGTGTTTGTTAGTAGGATTAGCATGTGCATAGAAGTTTTGGTTTTCCTTAGAGTTAGAAGATTTAAGAAAGTTTATGTAGATGTACCACCAATTAAGAGACAAAAGCTTGAGTTTCTGGCAGCTATTTCTCAAGCTTCAACTTCAAGCAAAGATTTTGCTGTTTGTGACTCAGCGAGCAGGGAGGGGGGAGGTGATTTGTGAGCCAGCTACTGAAGACTTGCTCCAGAGCTGGCACAAATCACATTCCTGAAGCTGCTATTGTTGTTAGGGGGGAATTACCGTATATACTCGCGTATAAGCCATGGGGGGCATTTTTCAGCACAAAAATGTGCTGAAAAACTCGGCTTATACTCGAGTATATACGGTATTTGCTTATATTAATGTGGAGCTGTTGAATCCTCCTCCCCTTTTTTCTCATTCCCCCCCCCCTTTTTATTAATGGTGTTATGAATGAATGGTTATTATGAATGGATATTTTTTTGTCATGTTCCTTCTTTTTTCCCTCTTGCTGTTTTTGTCTGCCCTATTTTTTCTTTTTGATTTTGTTATAATTGCAGATACCGTATATACTCAAGTATAAGTGGACCCTAATATAAGTCGAGGCCCCTAATTTCACCCCAAAAAACTGGGAAAACTTATTGCCTCCAGTATAAGTGCGCTGACCCAAGTATAAGTCGAGGGGGCATTTTTCAGCACAAAAAATGTGCTGAAAAACTCGACTTATACTTGAGTATATACGGTATATATATATATATATATATATATATATAGATATAGATATAGATAGATAGATTCCCACTATTTGTTTATATAGACATACCTTTATTTATATAAAATTATTTATGGAGTCGTCTTTAGGCAACAGGCAAAAAGCATATAAAACCATGTAACAATGAATATCATAATACACAATGAGTTATTTCTGTAAGAAACCATAAACAGCTAGGCAGTTCATATGAGGCATGGGGCGCTTCCAGATGGAGGGTTCCTAGCACTAATAATCAGAAGGCATTGTGCAGCTATTCCATCTTTTTTCCTTAACAAATTTTCCACAGTAAGAAAAATGACAGAAGCAGCAGCAGGAAAACACAGGAGGAGTACGAGTGGAACATGATGTCACCTGGACCCGCACAAAATTATGTGAATGAGCAGGGTGATAGCACAATAAGAGTCTCATCTGGAAACACCCTGAGGCGGCTCATTCAATACAAGACACTGCATGATGTGCACTCACAAGAGATGTGTGGATGCACTCTGTATAACATGAGAAGTAGCTTAAGAAAATATTATTAGGTAGAGTTAACCAGGGTTCTTTCCTAATCATATTTTTACCAACCCACTTCAAACTGTGGTTTCCAACTCTGGCTAAGCGAAGAACTCTGCTTCGTGTTAGCCCACCCACACATAACGATAAATCATGGCTACGGCCAGGAAGGGAAGGGAGAGGGAATTTACACCAGGTCGGAGAGGAGGGCAAGGGAGAGAGCCAAATAAGCCTGTGGCCCACTCCCTCTCTCTTAACTAAATCCCACCCCCATCCAAATTATGCCCCAAACTGCTTCCCCTCCCCATAGGGTTCCAAACACATGCTTTGCAGGGTAACTGTAGGGCGCGGCATTTGGAGCAAAGGGTTCCGCTCCCACTGCCTTTCCACTCAAAACCACCCACTTCTGAACTTGATTTTTCCTAGGACAAGCAACGGATGGTTCCACTAAAACAGGAAAATTAAGGCTATTCTATTCATAGATAAAAAGTCATCTGTACTATTACCAATGTTTCAGCCTAAGATGAACTATTAAGATAAAACAGATGTTGCCGTCCAAGATTGTTTATCTCTACGATTGCTCTCACTTGCCTATTAAAATCTGATTCCGTAGTTATTTCACAACTTCTGTTATTTAGCACAGAAAGCAAAGAGATAAAGAGTTTTACTACTAGTTATGTAAGATAATTAGCAAAATATCCACTGATAATATCCTCATTACATAATTATCTCATATACATCTAAGTACCTAAAACCAGGACAAACAATTATGGCATTATATAATTGCTGAAGTTTATGCCCTCATTATTAGCATAGTGACTGCTCCTGTAATTAAAATGTATATTTACATATCAAGATGCGCAAGAGGCTAATGAAAATAGTTGCCAAAAAGACTCTGAGCAACACACCATTAAAATGGCATATTTTTTAAAAAATGAAGTCAATGGGGGAGAGGGGAAGGAGGAAAGAAAGTCCATTGGACTTTGGAAAAGTCCATTGAATAAAGAAATATATTTAAAAAATCAAACACTATGGGCACAAAACCAGAGTTAAATACTTTTACATGCATTTTCAATGGGAAAGATTTAAAGTTTGGGGACACACAAACAGGGTGGAACATGGCCATGTAATGTCACAGTACAATAGAAAGGCCTAATTAAGTCCATGGGCAAAGTCCATTTTAATCGTCTACACTTCCTTGCTATTACTTTAAAAAGTACACCCAAATTAAACCAATTTATGTTCAGAATCCCAAATCCCATACATTCAATGTAATTCTGCCTTTTCTCTCTAAGGATTATACATGCATACATACAAGTCCATCACATTAACAGTTCCCCAAAGGCTGGTAACTTTCTACTGTTTTCCTGCTATCTCTGTGTGGGAGGCTCAGTACTCAAAAGCCTAGTGATGCAAACTTAAAATGCCAATAATTTAGTAATCACAATTATACTTCATAGAAGTTATTTTTAGTAATTCCACACATGAATCTTCCACACATGCATCCCTTATTTTGTCTTTTGATACCAGATGCTGTGTAGCAGTGACATTTGTACAATATACTTTAATAAAACTGCAATTATTTGTGTTTTTTTAAAGCATTATCATATTTCCCCTATTCTTGAATTTTTATTTTTATTTTATTTATTATATTTATACCCCACCTTTTTTCCTGCAAACAGAGTACATAGGGAAACTGACAGGCCTGTGGCTTACGCTGGCTCAGCTTGTCTGAGCGTGGAAAGCTAAGCCGGGTCAAGCCTGGTTATGACTTGGATGGGAGACCCTTCTCTAGTTTCCTGCATTCAGCAGGGGGTTGGACTTGATAGCCTTGTAGGCTCCTTCCAACTCTTATCTATGAAATCTATAATCTATGAAACAGAAGTAGTATAGGGAGGGGGGGGAACAAGGGGTGGGCTTTCTTGCAAGCTCTTTCCATGCATGAATATACAGTACCGTGCTTGTAATCCAAAACACTCATATCAAAGCGAGTCTCTGGCGGGTGTGAGTGGGGCCGATTTCAGTCCGCTATTGCCGCTTGAGGCGAGCGGTTACATCCCTACGTATTGCAAGACGTCGCTTGTTTATCAAGTCAAAATTTATTTAAAAATTTGCTTGTCTTGCAAAATGCTCTCAGACCAAGTTACTTCTAATCCAAGGTATTACTGTAATGAAAAAGAGAGTGAATGTGTGTGTGTTCAATCTTTTCAAGCCACATAAATATTTGGAAATAATCACTGTTTGAAAAGAGAAGCATTTTAACTAGATTAAATATTTCTCCCCATGAATCATAGAGTTGGAAGGTACCTTAGAAATCATCTAGTCCAACCCCTGCTCAATGCAGAACCTGAAATCTAGGATGCAGCTACAGCATCCCTGATGGATGGCTGTCCAGCATCTGCTTAAGTAACTCCAGTAAAGGAAATTCCACCACCTCCCAAAGTTGTCTGTTCCACTGTCAAACAACTCTTCCTTTTAGGTAGTTTCTCCTAATTTTCAGCCAAAATCTGTTTCCCTTCAATTTCCATCCATTGGTCCTAGTCCTGCCCTGTGGAGCCAGAAAGAACAAGGATGCTCCTTCTTCCACATGACAGCCTTTCACATACTTGAAGGCTGTTGTCATGTCTCCCGCTAAACATACCCAGCTTTTCCAACCATTTATCATAGGATTTGGTTTCGTATCACCATCCTGTTTGCCTCTCTAGATGTTTTCTTATCTGTCAATGTCCTTCATCAAATGTAGCACCCAGAATGGGACACGCTACTCCAAATGTGCTATCATTGAATTACCTATTGCCATTAGAATTACCAGTCTGGTTTCAAATCCTGTTTAATGTCAAACCAGAGTTAATGACAGTGCCCACAGTGCACAGTTAAGGTCAGCAGTGAAAGGCTGGAGGTGGAGGTTTGTGGTCAAAATCTGATGGGATGGACTACAGGAAGGAACACATTCAGCCCAGCCCCAATTCCTTAACATGAGCAATAGCTAAAGAGAGAGGCAGCATTATGTCCTGTGCTAACCACATAGACTGTATGCTTAGGACTGCATTCTAGCATTATTAGGCTCCATCTCTCTCACTTTCACCTGGGGACTTTAATATATTTTGATCCTCTAATAATATATCACATTTACATAGGGCATTATATATAGGAAAATTTATATAGGTCAAGTTAAGCACTGTGACGTTCCACTGACTACAGTGGAGAACTAATACACTACGCCCGGGGTGGGAAACTTGTGGCCTTCCAGATGTTCTAGCCTACAACGCCCATCAGCCCTAGCCAGCACAGCCAATGGTGAGGGATCACGGGAGCTGTAGGCCACCACATCTGGGGGGCACATGTTGCCTACCCCTGCACTATGCAGTATAACTAGAAGCTAGCATATTGTTCAATTCATCAGCTTTGTCAACAAGTGTGGCCTATTTTCTTCAGCTTCAGCAGTACTGAAGGTTTGGCCTTTCTTATGAGTTATAAAAGCTAGCCTAATTATCATTCTTTTCTTTCTTTCTTTCTTTCTTTTAAATTATTCGTTTATTGAAACCTTTCCAGGTAAAACAGCAGCAACCAGTGCTGGCCCCTTCCCCCAGTGAGTCTGCTTTCTCACCACCATTGTCACTGGCTGTTATTACTCCTCACCTTCTTTCTCATGCTTGCTTGACAACCAGAGAGCCAGTGAGCATGGAGGCAACAACATCTACTGCTTCTCTTTCTCACCACCACCATTGTCTGGGCTAAAGCAACAGGCAGGTGAAGAACAGGCAGGTTGCAATGGAGAAAAGAAGTCCAGGGAGCTCTTGTCATTGGCCCCTGCTGGGGTATGTGCCCTCAGCACATGTCCAACCATGCCTACCCTTGATGCTGCTGGCCCTGGCAGCAACATAGGACAAAGATACAAACTAACAAAGAACAGCACATAGGAGACAACACTTTTGAAAAGTTCAAGCTTGGCAAACATAAAGCCACTATATATTATCAACTGATGTTAGCACTATAACAATAACCTATCCCTGCTCCTACATCCTTAAACTAGCCACCCCTTATTAAATAGTGATGCTAATAAATACACAGTTCCCAAACCAGCTTTATACCTAATTCATTTCATAATTCTGAAATTAATTAGGTGTAACTCTGGTTTGGGAATTGTGTATTTATTGGTATCAGTATATAACGGGTGGGGAGCCTGTAGCCCTCCAGATGTTGTTGGACTCCAACTCCTATCAGTACCAGCCAGAATGGACAATGGTAAGGGTGATGGTAGCTGCAATCCAGAAACATCTGGACAGCCACAGGTCCCCCATCCCTGATTTACAATATACCGGTAAATGGAAACCAAACTTAAAGGAAACTCCCCCCCCGTCCCTTCACCAACAAGGTGTCATTAATTTGCAAATACCGTAACTTCAAAATCCTGTGCATGGGCAACACTGGCACACTGTGTGATTTCTAGCATGCACAATTCTTAATTTTTCAGTTGCAAGTAAATGCCTAAGTAAATTTATGGAGCTGTTTCCCGACAGAGGGGTCCTAGTGCTAACTATCCAAAGGCATTGTGCAGCTATTCCATCTTTTTCTCCTTAACAGATTTTCCACAATAAGAAAAAAAGATGGAAGAAGCATTGGGAAAACACAGGAGGAATATGAGTGGAAGATAATGTTACCTGGACCCCTGTGAAATTCTGTGAATGAGGCAGAGCTATTGTGCAATAAAAGCCTCACCTGGAAGCATCCTGGAAGTCAGGAAAGGAAACTTATTCCAAGATCAAGTGGGATACTGTGCCCATCAATTTCCTATATTTTCCTAAAATCTCTTCATCTTCCTTCTCTTCCTCCTTTTGTGGGGATACAATTCTCACTAGGCTACCAGTAACAAATCCGCTTAATTCTCTTCTCCTTGTGCATCTACAACCCATGCCATTACCCCACATGGTGATTAAACAACACTCTAGGTTTTCCACACCATCATCAAATGACTTTACACACAGTAAGGCAACATAACTGTACACTGTACTGCACATATGACCTCAGGTGTGACCTCAGATGCATATCTGTACACCTTAGTTCTACTGTCAAAGGGGGGGGGGAGTAAGGGAGGGAAAGGGCAATGATAAGGTATTTATTTATTTATTTATTTATATTTCTAATCTGCCCAATAACCAACCTTCTCTGGGTGGATGGTATGGTTCAAGTCAAGTTGAATGCACAAGATACTGCTATTGGAGTGTGCACTACATGCAAAGTCCCCCAAATGCTCTAAAATAGTTTTGTCTCTAGTTGTGGAAGAACAGGCAGAAACACAGCTATGAAGAAGCCGAAAGTGGTGTAGGCCTAACTTAATGCTATAGGCAGACCCATGGACCCTTCTGCTGCTGATAGCATGACTCAGATTCCTGATGCCTGTGTCAACACATGTGGCAGACTAAACATTCTTGTTTAGTAACAGACTTAAGAAAAGGAAATACACGTTTATGAAATGCATCAGCCAACTCTGGAAATGTTGGCCACAGAATATTGTGATGGCCAGTTAGTGGGCCAGTTTGCACAACATGACAGCCCACCGTGGGTTATTTTACCCAAGGTGGGGCTGCAGTGCATGCGAAGCACATGCGGCTGCCATTTCGCTTATCCAATCCCTGCTCAGGGGTTGTTTTGTCATGCGAACCTGCTGAGTATAGGTAATGCATAGGTTAAACAACCCTCACATAAGCCTAGAACAGACCATGGGTTATACGAGGTTTGTTTAATCTTCATATAACCCACGCTGGCCGGGTTCACACGACAACCCCTGAGTGGGGGTTGGATATGTGAAGTGGCGCCTGCAGGCACCATGGCTCATCATGGGTTAAATAACCCATGACAAGCTGTAGCATGTCATGCGAACCATGGCTTTCCTTTTTTTTTTTTTTTTTAAAGAAAGGATTAGGTTAATATATGGAGTGGCTACTAGAGCAATTTTCACTTTAGGGATCCATATTTCTCAACAACCATATGTTGGAAAATAACCAGAGTGTGCCGACACCCATTATGCTTTGCTTGTGAACAATGCTGAGGAAAAAGTGCCTGGAGAAAAGGCTACGGGGAGGTAAGCCACAGGCAGGGTGGTGGTACTGCACTCCATACTGTGTGCCCCTTCTCCCCCCCCCACTTTTTAAAAAAGTCAGCTTCCCCCTAACATCTTCCTACCTGACTGGAGCAGTTCTGTGTGTAAATGCATGGAACTGCTGTCATCATGTCTAGTTTGAGCCTTTGCCAAATAAGAAGAGTGGGTCCACTGTAAGTTGAAGTGAACCATATTGGCCTAAATAACTACTTTAGGCATGTCCAAGGGCTTGTGTGTGCCCAGTGGGATTTTTGCACTTCTTTCTTGAAAGGGGAAAACACACAGAAACAGAGGGCATCTCATGTCACAAACTCCCTCAATCTCACTGTGGTTTCCAAAGCATTTCGTCATGGGAAACCTGGGGGCTGATGTTGGGAAACACAATTCTGAAGTGCAGAATTAGTTGTGTGGCTTTTTAGATCCTGGCCATGGGGAATAACTGGCTGTGCTATCCAGATGGTAGAAAGAAGGGTCACAAAGAGTAGCCTAGACTTTCTTCTTGCCAGTAGTGCTATAACAGGATGCTGGCAAATTCTTCACATGCCATTGGTCTATCTGGGCTGTAACATATGACCTACCATGTGAGACTAACTAGCATTATAAACAGCTAGTAATTTCACTATGTTTTCTTATTATTACACAGCTTAACCATTTGCCTAACCATTATTATCAACCCACCACCGACCCCTAGCTCATTTCACTGGAAGTATGATTCAGAAATTTCTCTCTTCCTCCTCCTTGTATGGACAAAAGGCACTGAAGGAATCCTAATGAATAAGACATTCCCTTCTTCATCCCACCCCACTCTTCCTACTCCTTTATTTTCCTCACAGCAGTCACTGATTCTCCATTTCCTGCTGAAAAAGCCACCAATGAAGTAACATGCAACACATCTGGATTACGTTACGGTATTTATTTGATCAACACATTTTCATCAGTGTTGCCTTAGACAGAAAAAGTTTATGGTGAAGGGAGAGGGGAGGAGAAACCCAGCAAACATGTTGCAAAGCAACTATTCAGATTGTTAATCTTTTAAAAGCCTGATAGGATAGTCTGAAATCTCAAGTTATGTCATCAGAATAATTTGAAACTAAGATGCTCCCCCCCATTCCATTCCCCCCATTCCAAAACCACCAGAAAAAGAAATCACTTGATAATTTCAATGAAACATGAATCATCACAGCAAAACAGTTATATGCAAATATATAGTTTACTATACTTAAGATACGGTAATTGTGTTAGACAGTGACACAAACAGATGCAAGTATTGTATAGTAAGAAACAATTCAAGACAGATGCTGTTTAACAAAAAGAAACACGACAGCTAAAAAAAACCCAGAGAGGAAGGGGAGGGATAAACTTTTCAATATATATTGTTCAACCACTAGTGAGTAAGTTAACTGGTTATAAAGAGAGCCTGGGATAACAATCCTAAATAAATAATGTTTTAACTACTAAATTAAGTGGACAAAGAGTGGCAAAGCAATACGAGGCTGCTTTGAGAATGGTAATATAAAGGCACCATTCTGTGCTTGCTTTTAATTACCGGTACATTTAAACACTCCCTATATCAATGGATGCATTATTGAGTGAGAGAGAGAATGCAAAGGAGAAACAGACTCCACAAGCACTGTATAAAATGAAGTGGCTACCCTATTGTATTTTTCCAATATCCATTTGTACTCAAGAAACCTCAAATAAATACAAACATATACCGGTAGGCTGTATTTTAAAACAATCTCTTGAAGAGGGAGAGAAAACAGTAAGATCTTACAGATAACCTGAAGTACGTTACACTGCACTGCAGTAGAATGAGGCTGTTTTGAGTAACTCATGAAGAGGTCCACAAGCATTCAGAGAAAGATTTCTGGGCTATTTCTAAATTAGACGTTGGTTGTGCAGATGTGGAGTATTTTCTCCACTCTTGCTCACTTTATCCCATTATTATTTGAATGTGGGGGACGGGACAGGAGCAAATTGTTATTAAGAAAGGGAAAAGAAACACATGCCTTTGCAGCTGGCTACCGCACTATGCATAGTTGTAACAGACTAGAGCCATGAATTCCTTAAAGCCTCGCCACTCTGCCTTGCGTCCTTAATGATAAACCCACTCTTTAGAAATAAAACACTTAATGACAGGCCAACCCATGCCGTGCTAGAGTTGGGAAAGAAAGAAAAAAAGGAGCTTACCTCATTTTTCATTCAATGCCTAAAATCTTTGAAGCAGAAGTATGCCTCCCGTTTCCCCCCTACAAAGGCTTCCTTTTTTTTTAGCTCATTGAAATCAAATTCCTTCTCTGCCTCCTTGTGGGAGTGTGATGTCAGAAAGCTGAGGGCTGGTTTATCAAAAGGGAAAGCGAGGGAGCACAAGCTTTCCCCCCACTCTCAACTCATTCATACAAAGAGATGTTAGAAAGCAAATGTCAGGCTGCTTCTATGCAATACAGCAAAATGTACATGATCTTCTATGTTCAGATGCCTACTTGACATTTGGGTGCAGCCACACTACTCCACAGGCACATTTAACAGCCATCAAGCTGGGCTTCTTTGGTATTAGTATTCCATAGTCACTTCCATGTAGCCTGGCAGGCAAGCTTTTTTAAAAATTGGGGGAAAATTGGTTGTTTTCTTCTTTCATATTATCTAAGGAGTAATTTGCATGGTTAATCCAAATGATCCACACACTTACCTCTGTGGTAGTGGTTGGGTTTTTTTTTTTTTTTTTTAAAAGATAGATTCAAAAGACACAGGTGACTTCTTTTGTAACTGTGCCTGCATCTGTGATAGTGCTGTAATTCTCCTGCAGCTTTTGCCAAATATTTTATTAGAGCCCCTCAAGCTAGCAAAGCTATAGAACTCTGGTGCAACAACTATTGAGTCCTGGGTTATGCAGGTTGAACACTTTTGCTAATAATATCTGAAGGGCTGAGTTTCACGAAACTCCACTTTCTAAAAACTAGGCATTTCTTCAATTGCATGGTAAGCAAGCAGCCAGGTTTCCCCCCCCCCCAAATTAAAACTGGATGGGGTATGTGTGTGATTTTTATCAGGACCACACTGCAAAGGGAGGTTTTACTCTTCTCTCCCTAGCTGTGATTTTGAAAAACTGCCCTAATGTGCATTTTTTAAAAAGCTGCCATTTGGTGCCAATGGGAGTTTCCCCCTCCTAATTTAAATTGCTGCAGGGGGTGGTGGTCAGTCCTGTCTGTTTTGCCTGGGCTCCAGCACTTTCACTCCTTCTCCACTACAGTTCCTTTATTTCTTCTCTCCACTATGCCTGCTTACTCTTTCCCTTTCCTGAATTCTGGAGCTTTCCTGCTCATTTCCTTCCTCCATTTACTTATTTGGAGAAAATCTAGGTAGTGTGTTTTGCATTGCCTGGAAATCACCCCCCATCACTCACCCACCCAGCCTAGGTAATGCAAGATGTGTCACCTAGAATAGTAGTCTTCATCCTTTTCAGACTTGGGATGGACCTTTAGCCCCAACCTTCAACATAGGACTCAACTTTTAATTTTTTATTTTAATGTACACATCGCTCTCCCCACACCCCGTTTTTCTCTGAGACTCCTACTCCTCATTCTGCTCCTCTTAAAAGACAACAAAATGGTGGTGGTAGTGCCACTGGTATGACCCATCTTAAGTCAGGGTGTGAGCCAGTTGTGGGTCCCAACACACCAGTTGAAGACGCATGACTTGTGTAAGCAAACAACTGGTCTCCTGACGGAGGCTGACCCAGCTCTGATTCCTTTCTGGTGAGCTGTGAAAAAATGCTTATTCTGGAGTGCTTGCAAAAGTGTAGACTAGCTTTCCTCAATCTGGTGCCCTCCAGATGTGAGGGGACCAGGTTGGGGAAGGTGACGTAGACTAATAGTTTCCATTGCTACTTTCGCTCGTGTTCATTGCTGCTAGAGGTTCTTACTTTCTAAACTGTTGGTTTCTTGTTAATCAGATTGTTTTACATAGATTTCATAGAACATAGAGTTGGAAGGAGCCTACAAGGCCATCGAGTCCAACCCCCTGCTCAATGCAGGAAACTAGAGGAGGGGTCTCCCATCCAAGTAATAACCAGGCCTGACCCTGCTTAGCTTTCCACACTCAGACAAGCTGAGCCAGCATAAGCCACAGGCCTGTATACAGTATGTTGTATTTTTATAATTTTTTTATGACTATTGTTGCTTGCCTTGGGGCGCTTTCCTTCAAAGGAAACATGGGTTAGATTTAACAGCAAAAACAAAAAGCACAAACTAGGATATCACCTACACAACCTTTAAGCTACTTTTAAAAAATGAATAACTAAACCATTCCTTGACTAGAGAGACAAAACCTTCACAAAAAATCCAAGCAACTTCCTTTGATGTTTCAAGGGACCAATCATGGCCATGTATTTCCAAGGAAAAGGGGGGGGGGAGAGGCCCAAGCTGTTTCCACCACTATTCCATCATTTGTACTCTTCTAATTCAGGCTATGATCCCATGAAAAGCAACTTACTATGGTTACATTTTTCCCTGCAGTGCCTGAATTATAATAATTTGCAAAGACACATCAGCCTGTGAAATTGATAAAATTGTGTATCCAGGAAGTCCAAGCAGTTTCAGCTAACCCCAGAGCAGGGGTGGACACCTTCAGGAGGTTTGGGGGGCTATTTTTACCCCACAGGCTGCACCTCCCTTGCAGGTGCTGGGAAAAAATAAAAATAAAAAATGGCATCTATAGTGGCTAGAGCGTCAAAGGGGTCAGCATTAGTTTTTGGTGCTCCATAGCAGCTACAGAGCACCAAAGAGGTCAAAATTAGTTTGCAAACAAGCTAGTTTTGACCTTTTTGGTGTTCCATAGCCACTACTGTTCCCCCCTCTAATACAGTCATGCCTTGGATTGAGAGCATAATTCGTTCCGGAAACGTGCTTGTAATCCAAAACACTCTTATATCAAAACGAAATCCCCCCAAAAAGAATTTGTAGAGATTTTTAATTTAAGCTGTACTACAGTACTTGTATTGCAAGACGTAGCTTGTATATCAAGTAAAAAAAAAAATTAAATAAATATTTAAATATTTGCTTGTCTTGCAAAATGCTCTCAAACCAAGTTACTTGCAATCCAAGGTATTACTGTATATTGTTTAATGAATTTGGGGGACAGCAGGGTCCACAGTGGCAGGCAGCAGGGGCCACATGTGACCTGTAGGCCATGTGTTGCCCAGCCCTGCCCTAGAGTAATAGGTACAGTCTTATTTTTAAAAGAACCTTAGAAGGCTTAAAACATATATAATTAGTTGTATTCAATGTCAGTCCTACTTTGATGTTACAATGTCAGTAACTACAGGGTTAATGTAGTTTGACAAGTATGCCAGTGTGGCGTAGTGGTGAGAGTGTTGGATCCGGGTTCTAGTCCCCACTCAGCCATGAAACTCACTGGGTGACTTTGGGCCAGTCACTGACTCTCAGCCTAACCTACCTCACAGGGTTGTTGTGAGGATAAAATGGAGAGGAGGATTATGTAAGCTGCCTTGGCTTCTTTGCAGGAAAAAAGGTGGGGTATAAATATAATAATAAATAAAATAAAAATGCCAAGAATTCTCTATTAAGAAACACCTAGTGCCCCCCCACCCCCAGAAGTACAGTTCCCAGGGTTACCTCTGGAGAGTGATTGACTGCTAAACAGGGCATCGGTTAGGTGCAAAGTGTACTTCATAAATGTATTGAATGCATGAATGCATAAAATTAAGCCTATAGTGAATATAAGCCAGATAAGACAAACAGTATACACAGTTTACTGAACTGCTTGAAAATAAAGATTATAGAATTCACCATACTGTAGTATTCACCAACATAACTATTCAGTTTCTATGGAAAGTTTAGTTCCTAACCTCACACAATACTGTATGTTCCAATAATTTATATCTAGCAAAACCAATTATGTGAAATCCCTGGGCTATAAATAAAGTTCAGAAGAGAACAAAAGGCATTCCTTTATTTTCACTGCCCAATATGTTCTTCATTTTCTGGCATAAGAAACACACAATTTTTAACTCTTAACCTTATTATCTGGGGGCAAAACAATCCTGTACAACAGATTCTCCCCAAAAAGAGTTCCTCACAATTGCAAACATCCTAAGGTGCCTGAAATCAGTTTATTTATTTATTTATTATATTTATACCCCACCTTTTTTTCCTTCAAGGAACCCAAGGCGGCTTACATAATCCTCCTCCTTCTCTCCATTTTATCCTCACAACAACCTTGTGAGGTAGGTTAGGCTGAGAGTCAGTGACTGGCCCAAAGTCACTCAGTGAGTTTCATGGCTGAGCGGGGACTAGAACCCGGATCTCCCGAGTCCCAGTCCGACACTCACATTTACATGCTAATACAATTATGGGGTAGACCGCAGAAACAAAATTATTTTTTGGGTGGTGGGGAGGAGAGGTTGTCAAGATATACTATCTCCTGTAAATTGGCCTGTTTACACTTTACCCATTTACTCTTTGCCTGGCATTCAGAAGTAAAAGACACATGTACAGATAACTAATCCTCTCCAGTTACAAATGTATGATACACGTTATGTAAGAACACCGCTGGAATCATTAACGAAATAATAGGATTTCCCTACAAATAGACCTATTTTTGCAACTTGCAATGCCTTCGCTGAACCAAATCTAAACTCAGAACTAAAAGGTAAAATGGAGAAACATACCACAGATTAGCTGACACTTCAGTTCAGAAAAAAATCTTTTAAACTTTTTTTGGCCCCAATTTATAATTAAGTATCAAACACAGTTCGAAATTTCCAGATTATTTGTCCTTTTGGGTGCTACTGAACCTTGGAACCTTAAAAGTATTTATTTATTGTTATTCTGGTTTTTATCATTGCCCTCTCCTTAGGTTTGTCCTCTAGATTCTAAAACTGTGTGCCAGTTTATAAGCTAAGTAGGATTGAATGGTACAGCTTCTCCTTTATTGCACTGCAAAACCCTCCCTGCACATTGAAAACTAGAATGTCAGGAATAATGGTTCAGCCTAGTCTTCCATCTGCCATGCTATGTGCTGGGAGGTTTTTCAAAGAGGAGCATTCTAGCAGGTGTATAATTTGTCTGGATGGAAGACGGTTGGGAGCTCCACTGCAGAGCAAGATATAAATATATAAAAGGACCATAGTTCAGTGGTACAGCACAGGCCTTGCATGCAGAAGGTCCCAGGTTCAATGGTTGGCATCTCTAGTTAAAAGGATTAGATAATTAGAGGTGGGAAAGATCTCTGCCTCTGAGACCCTGGAGACCCAGCCGACAATACTGGACTGCATGGGCAAATAGTTTGACCTAGTATAAGGCAGTCTCCTATGATCCTATAATATAATATATTTATTTATTAAAATAATTTGGATGAGGTCATTCAAGCTGGCTCAGCTTGTCTGAGCGTGGAAAGCTAAGCAGGGTCAGGCCTGATTGTTACTTGGAAGGGAGACCCCTCCTCTAGTTTCCTGCATTGAGCAGGGGGTTGGACTCGATAGCCTTGTAGGCTCCTTCCAACTCTATGATCTATGAAATCTATGAAACCTGCAGTGATATACTCTAGGATAAGGGTGGGCAACCTACAGCCCTCCAGATGCTGTTGGACTCAGAATTCCCATCAGTCCCAATCAGCATGGCCAGTGGATGGGGTGAAGAAGTCTGATCATTTTGTATAAACTGGCCCTCAGCACTGCTTCAGATTAAAAAAGGATATATTTTGAAAACAGCAGAGTAACAATGTGATTCCCATTAGGAAACCCCCCCTCTCTCTGCCTAGCCAGTGAAAATACAATAATTGTAAGCTTGATCTAAACAGCATAGCCATGCCTTTAGAACTCTGCTGTTTTTCTTTATAATGACATTGCAGTAAGATCTGAAAGATATAATTTCTGCATTTATATAATGTATATAACAGAGATCACTACTTCACAATATGCCCTATCATATTATCCGGAACACATGTAATAATACATCTGTGGTAATAATACCACAGATCTAAACTGCAATGCTATCGCTTCTGGGAGGCCATCCCAGGGGCCACAAGATATGTTGGAACTCCCCCTTCAAGGACGGAGAGAGAGGTCCACCCTTGGAGGGGGAGATCCAACCTTGAAAATTCTCCCAGACACTGCAGAAACCTTCATAGCTGGTTCTTCTCTGACATTATACGGGCCTGTGGCTTATGCTGGCTCAGCTTGTCTGAGCGTGGAAAGCTAAGCAGGGTCAGGCCTGGTTATTACTTGGGTGGGAGACCCCCTCCTCCAGTTTCCTGCATTGAGCAGGGGGTTGGACTTGATAGCCTTGTAGGCTCCTTCCAACTCTATGATCTATGAATCTATCAGAACGCCAATGCTGGAGCGGGGTGAAAGAGGTGTGCTAGGAGCCCTCCTGATCCCAAAACATGCCCTCAAACTAGTAGCAGATCTACACGAGCCCTCGAGCTGGTGTAGATTAACTCCCCTCCAACTGAAACCAAGGGAATTGGAGATCCATACCCATTGCCACAGGTAGGATTGCTCTGCTAGCATTTTAAGAGATACTAAAGAACAACCATTGAAGAGTAACAAGATTTGCTTTCTGTTTTCCTCCATTTACTCACATTTAGTTAGTTAATATTGCCACAACAACATAATAAATTTGTGTTCTCATTCTAAGGGAACTTATTTGTCCTCCTGTATTGTGCACATATTTTTGCTCTTTAAAGTGTATTAAATAGATACACTTACAGTGCAATCCCTATCATGTCTACTCAGAAGTAAATGCCACTGTGTTAAATGTGTTACTCCCAGATAAATGTGTATAGGATTGCAGCCTTAGTTTTACTATTTTGGAGTATACATAAGGATGTGAGAGGCCCTAGATTATTAGCGTTGTAAAATGGAATCTATCATTTCAAAATTCTACATTGAAATAAAGAAAAGCATTGACAGGACAGCAAAGGAGCAAAGAATCACATAACCAGCAATCAGGCAGTTCTTTAGGTGAGGCTGTTGGATACACAGACTAGACTATAATATGCTTAAATTGCTTATTGACTGATTAGTGCTGCTAGTGACATCTTGCAGGGTTTTTTCCCCAGTTTGAAGGGAGGCCGTGTCTTAAATGGGATTAAGAAGAGATCATGACTAAAAAACCCCTGCAGAAATCAACTTATAAATCAGAAGCTATGTTGTTAGCACCCCCAGTGTATTATTGGGGAGACAATCAAAGTACAAAATCTACTGTACTGGGTTCTCCATCACATACAATGCCCTGGGGTCGAGTGTCAGCACATCTTTTTATCTGCTCTCACTCTAAAGAGCTGCCTAACCACCACTTTTTTTAAATTAGTACAAAAGACCACATACCCATTCAGGCAAATAATTATGAAGCAGAAATTTTCTTTTATTGGGAACAATATTTTAGCAAACTCCATTGCCACACTATCCCCCCCCCCCCATTGGTTTACTGAAAGTACAAAGAACCACTAAGAGTGAATGCAGCAAAACAATATGCTTTTAATGTGATCCCTTAAACGAAACAAATGTTTCTGGTCCTGTAAGTTTCATGTGTTTATTTTATCAGTGGAAGCTAAACTTCTGATTATGCAATAACATAGCAGCAGGCCAGACTCTCTCTAAAAGATTTTTCCCCCTCCCTTAAACTGCAGGTCATCAGTGTATTAATAAAGTCATTGCTGGAAATATAAGACTTGGTTTAGTCCCACAGGGAGATTTACAAAGTAAGGTGCATCAAACCCTAATAATTTTTACTAAGAAGTCCCACTGTCTTCAATGGGGTTTACTCTGAGTAAAGTGTCCATAGCATTACAGCCTTAGATTTTGTTTTGGATGTTTCTAGATTACCATTATATTGAGGAAATGTACAGATGTGTCATTCATCTTTTGCAGACATTTTGACATAATTCTTCAAGAAGATGCTACTATGGAAAGGATATCATATTTCCCCCCCAAACTGCAGTATTTTGTCAGTCCTCTGCTACATCATGGACTATGCATTAGAATGTGGGTGTGAAATCTGGGTGTGGAATCCATGGCACTTGCACACCTGCTGGATACTATGAATCACTTAATTTGGATACAGTTCCTTCCTGTATTCATGCCATTCCAGAGAACCAAGTTTCATTTCTTTTTTAAAATAAATGTTGTAAGAGGATGAGTGCTTCCCACAGAACCACTCAAATGTGTGAGCATTCAGCTAACCTAAAAATAAAACAAAACCCAGAACCAAAGAAACACCAATGCTCCATTATCATGAGACTGGTTGGTCTGAATTACCTCCCTTTAGTATATTCTGGATTCAGATGAACTCCTGGTATTATTTTAGCAGTGTACTTGTGAGCTTTCAGCAATCGATCTCTTATCCAGTGAAGTAAACTGTTTCACAAGGTGAGAATACATTTACAACATGTGAAATCCAGCTGAGCACATTTTCATTCAACAGAGGAAGTTTCCCAGACAGCCTCTTGTATTTATGGCTGATCAATACATTGATCAGAAATTTAAAAGCAGCCTCCAAGCCCTTTATTACACTCATTGACACGTTAAATGTATTTAGTTCCAAGAACTCTGAATTTATTTATAAATCATAATGCATTGATTTATGCATTATGTAGAGTTACACTGCCCAATACAGAATGATGTAGCAAAAAGATGGGATCACACAGACCCAAGTTATCCCTTGATCCACACAGTTATCCATGACTGTACACTCAGGAAGAGAATTTACATCAGTTGAGGAGACAAACAAAAATCTGTAAGTCTCTGCAGTCATGCATTTCTTTTACATGCAGGTGCTGTCACCCACACACAGAAAGAATACAAAGAATTCAACAGAACCCTGTTCTCCTCTTTCCGCCTTGGTGTGTAGCGTGTACATTTTTTAAGTGTTCAAGCTACTTCACTTTTTCTACCATCTCCTACCAGGATACTTTTTTAACTTCTTCCCTTCTCCCTTCCCCATGCTACTCATTAACAGAAACAGCATGCAATGTATTACCCAGTGGTCACTGTCCCAACCAAGTAGGGGTGGCACGACATGGGAACCCTCCCCACCATCGTATTTCCCCCCCTTACAAATAAAGAAGTATGTGGTCTGTCATGTATGGCAGGCTACTATAGAAAGCAGTGCAGAGCCCACAAGACAAGAAAGCCGTGGCTGGGATTTGGAAATCACTTTGCAGAAGACACCCCACCAGCCTCCTCCATTTTGGGTGGGGATCTTTGCAACTAGGAGAACATCTAAGCAGGCAGGCAGAAATCTGGACCCCTTTGGTAAGAAGGGATTCTCCTTGCAGTTTTTTGACTCACCCGCTGATCTTCACCCAACAAGTCTTTTCCCCTGCCGCCACCATTGCTAACTTTGTAAACATCCTTTAACCTGTGAGGGGGGAAAGGCTATGAAAATGTGTTAAAAGGTTCCACTGAAAAAAATAATAAATCAACTGTCCTCTTTGAAGTGTCAGCAGAACCACTGGATGTATTTTTTTTAGAAGTCACCAGCCATTTGGAGGTTCAGAAAACACAGTGAGTGTCATCACCCATCTAATGAGTGAAATATACTGAGCTAGCTCTGATATTTTGCATCCATTCCTCCTCACTAGGGAGTGAAGGAGCAGAGAGAAGTGCGGGGGAGTCACCCTTGCAGACACAGCTATTCAAAAATCACTCATCACTGCTTTAAGTAGGGGACTCTTTTTTTTAAAGGCATACATGAACATCGGTATTAGTGTGTACTTTAATGTATACATGAATTAAACTTAAGTACATTAAGAACTTTTAATGTACTTTAAAAAAAACAACAACAACAACAAGCCAGGCAACACTGAAACTAACAAGGCATTCTCCCTACTATATTAGTTTGATGAATGAATATTTATACAATTGCCTTTCTTCATGTACATTTTGGCATGTCCACACCTGTTTGGGATAAACATCTTGAGGCTCAAATTTCTCAGATTAGTATTCCAGCCTTGCATCAAGGGGCTCAGACAAACATACCATGGGGTTGTCCTATTTTATATCACAATAACCATATAAGATAGATTGGGCTCAAAAGAAAACTTCAACAATATGTTAGGCAGATCTACGTATCCAGTTCATTCCTTGAAGGGCTGAAGATCAGCAAGACAACAGTTTTGCTGTTTCTAGCTCATCACCTAGACTTTAATTTGCAAATTACAGGATGTGGGCAGAAAAAGTTACATACTTAAGTTCCAGACAGGGGGCTGCTACCACCAGAGAGGCTTCTGTTGCTAATGGTGTGGCTCCTTTCATTTTCTCCCAGTCTATCCTGGCTTCAAGCAAAGCCAGATACCGGTGAGTGACAGATGAGTTGTAGTCCCAATACATCTGGAGGGCACCAAGTTGAGGGAGGCTTTGACTTATTTGCTGCTTTAAAGGTCAAATTTACATGCCCTTGTGATTTACCTAAGTTTTTAATATTTAGACATTCCCAGGACAATTGATTACTCAGATGCCAAAGTACTGCTCTGCAAACTACGTCTTCATTTTTAAACGTTCAACCCTGCCATTCCAGTATCCCCTTTCTGAGAATTTGTTCTGGTAACCTTGCCGTACAATCCTAAACATGTTTACTGGAAGCATGTTCCATTGAAACTAAACATACATGCAAATATGTGTAACGGAGGCCCTAGGCATTTCAGGAGAGGGGAATTTAAAGATGAGAAGTGGGATGAGGCACAACACTTCTCTGCCTATAAAGTTCTAAAATTGTGCTTGCCCTAACAAACAAGAACATATATGAAGCTGATTTATACCAAGTCAGACTGGTCCATTTAGCTCAGTCTATTCTGACTGGCAAGGGTTCTCCAAAGTCTCAAGCAGAGGTCTTTCACATCCCCTGCTCTTGTTTGCTTACCTGGAGATGCAAGTGGATCTTCTACATTAGGGGTACAGAACTATAATTGCCCCCTACCAGGCCTGCTGCAGGCCGAATGATGTCAGTAGGTGTGGAAATGGTCACCTATGTCATTGCCCCACACCCATTCGCCATGCTGGGCGGGCTGTATGCCCACTGTTACCTCCATTCTCAGATCAGAGATAACAGCAGGGATTTTCCAGGGGGGATCCCTCCAGGCGGTGGGGCTTGGAGGCTGAGCCCTATCCCCTGGAAGAACCCAAGGCAGCTCCATGGGCCAGAAGTGGAACTATCATTGGCTGGATTAGGTCTAGGAGTTGGAGGTTCTGCATCCCTGTGCTACATGGAAAGAATGAACTCTACCACTGAGCTATGATTAATTTGGAATGCTTGCTGGAAATGCTTCCTGGAAAGGGGTGAGCTGTCTGACCAAGGTAATCTATGCTCTAGGACAGGGCTCTCCAACCTTGGGTCCCCAGATGCTGCTGGCCTACAGCTCCCAGCATACCCAGCCAGCATGGCTAATGGCAAGGGATTCTGGGAGTTGTAGGCCAGCAACATCTGGGGACCCAAGGTTGTAGTGCCCTGCTCTAGGAACTTCCTAACTGGATTACTGCAATATGTTATACATGGAGCCAGTGTGGCGTAGTGGTGAGAATGTTGGACTGGGACTCAGGAGATCCGGTTTCTAGTCCCCGCTCAGCCATGAAACCCACTGGGTGACTTTGGGCCAGTCACTGACTCCCAGCCTAACCTACCTCACAGGGTTGTTGTGAGGATAAAATGGAGAGGAGGAGGAGGAGGATTATGTAAGTCGCCTTGGGTTCCTTGAAGAAAAAAAGGTGGGGTATAAATATAATAAATAAATAAATAAATAAATAAAATGGGGCTGCCCTTGAAGATAAGTTGCATGCTTCAATTATTACAAAATACATCTGCTAGAATTTTGGCTGGTGCAGTCGTGCAGTCCAGTTCATCTATATCACACCAATTTTAAAAGAGTTTCATGGGCTGACTGTTTGCTCCTAGCCCAATTCTAGAAGCTGGAAGTTACATTTAAAGCCCTAAATGGCTTGGGAACCCAGTACCTGAAGGAGTGCCTATCCTCATATCAACCTATTCATTCTTTAAAATCATCTGCCAAGACTCTTCTCCGTGTACCTCTTCCATCAAAATACCAAGATGATCTACAAAAGAGAGCTTACTTAGCAATGGTGCGCCGAGTAAGGAATGCCCTCCCTAGTCTGGTTTGTTTGGCACCTACACATCTGTTTTAAAGTTTTATCTCCCATTTTCTGTTGGGTTTTTTGCATCTGTTTTATGCTGTACACTGTCCTAAAACCTGATTTAATGAAGGACAATATAAACATGCATAAACATGACTTAAATAAATTAAATTAAATACTAGGGAGGCAATTCGAGTACAGAAGTATCGTGCAGGAGAAGGGTAAGCATTCTCTCTGTTGCATTGCTTCTCTGCTCTAAACAAACCTCCCAGAAAGCTGCTGGGGGGGATTTGACTGCCTTCTTTTGTTTCTTTTTTAAAGGAAAATTGAAAGCAAGCTCTGGTTATTGAATTTGTTCTAATCTATTCAGGCTGCTGAAAAAGACAGAGTCAAAACATGTTCAGTGAATGCCCATATGTGTGTGTTTTCTTTTATGAACAAACTACACTGAGTTTTAAGAAAACCATAATAAAATAGTATGGACTATGTTACCAGTTTTATAGTTTTCACAGTATTTGTGATCATTTATTTATGTTATTTTTAATCTGCCCAATAATAAAATGTTCTTTGGACAAAATAAAATATTCTAAAAATAAAATATGACACAATATATCATACAATCATATACAGTAATACCTTGGATTGCAAGTAACTTGGTTTGAGAGCGTTTTGCAAGACAAGCAAATTTTTAAATCTTTATTATAATTTTTTTTACTTGATATACAAGCGACGTCTTGCAATACAAGTACTGTAGTACGGCTTAAATTAAAAATCTCTGTACAAATTTTTTTTGGGGGAATTTTGTTTTGATATAAGTGTTTTGGATTACAAGCACGTTTCCGGAACGAATTATGCTCTCAATCCAAGGCATGACTGTAAATACTCTTAGGGTACATTCCTATGCAAGTTTAGACATAGCTAAACTATGGGGCATGCTGGGAGTTCTAGGCCTTTTTTCTGTCTAAACCTGCATAGGATTGCACCATTAATGTATTATCCTAACACTGAGGTTTGGGGCGATTCAGTTTTTAGTCAGGCTAGCATTCCTTGTGTATGTTTCTCACTAATTATTTAATTACTGTACTTTTAGAGCCAATATATCATAGCACTAAAGAGCTACAGCTGCCACTAATCACAAAAGGTAACTAGTTATCAGTTACAGTGGAATCCAATGAGAGTTTACTCAGAAGTAAGTCCCACTGTGCTCTATAACAGTGTTCTCCAGCTATGCTGGCTGGAGCATGCTGGGAGTTGTAGGCCAAAAACATCTGGGGGCCCAAGGTTGGAGAACACTGCTCTAAAAGGCTTATTCCCAGGTAAATATGCATAGGATTGTAGTCCCACAGTACAATCCTATGGATGTTTACTCAGATGCCTATGGCTGCAATACTATGCTCAGTAACCTTGGAGAAAGCCCCTCTGAACACTGTGGGACTTACTTCTGAATAAACATGCACAACATTGCTCTTCAGCTTGATAGCAGAAGGCTGCTAAATGTTCTGCTAACTCCCCTTCCCCATTTTTAATTACTTTTTGCAGAATGCTTTATTTTTAAATCATGACGCTCTTTAGATCCTATTATTACCGTGACTGATTTATTTGAATGTCTACCCCACATACTATTAAAGAACACTGGGTATTCTGGAATATTTGAAAAGGCACTAATTTTGCACTATGAAAGGATATTAATCAGCTGTACTATTCTACCACAACAAAAGTAGATTTTTAAGAATTTATTAAGGGCGCAATCCTATGCATCTTTAGACAGAAAAAAGTCCTACAAGTCCCAGCATTCCTCAGCCAGCCATGCCAGGTGGGGAATGCTGGGGCTTGTAGGTCTTTTTTTTTCTGTCTGAAGATGCATAGGATGGCACCCTAAGAGTCCAATACATGACACACTATGTTTTAACTCTCACCACTTCTGGAACAGGAAGTGCTTATTGCACTTCCTGTGGGGTGCTTAGTATTTATATCCTGCTTTTTTAAATGGTCAACCAATTACACATACATTCTCGCTGCAATCCTTGTGACAACCCTATGAACTATACTATAAAGCAGGGGTGCGGAACTCAGCCCATCTGGAGTCCCAATCCAGCCCCCTGGAGTTCCCCAGATGACCATGCTGCCTTCACCTTGCCCCACGCTCTTTACCCCAACCACCAATTGTTTGGTGGTTTCCCAGCTCTTGTGTGCCCCGCCCCCCCACTCTAAAAGTTTGAAATGCCTCTCTTACTGGCAGTAAGAGCTTTAAGCTACAATATGCTGGTATTTTTGGCTCCGCCCCTTTTGCCTTCAGCCCTTCTCACTACTGGAATGCAGTCCCAAAGAGCTTCTCCGAAAAGGAGTTTGTCTCTTGGGCTGAAAGAGGTTCAACACCCTGGCATAAAGGCTGGCATCTCTTACCAATGGGAAACAGAGAGGGTGGCTTTCTGTTCTGAGGAAGCATGTCATTCACTCGTCCACTGAGTCCTTGGCTGAGCTGAAATGTGAACTCCAGCTTGTTTTTTATGCTCTTTCAGCACACTCGCTCACACACTTACTTGGGAGTAAGTCCCATTGGACTGAACAGAACTTACTTCTGAGTAGGCAAGCATAGGATTGATTTAATCAACCCCCCCCCCCCAATTTAGTAAAATTAATTTCAAAGTTTCAGGCAACCACATGTACAAATAGCCTACACTTAATAGTTAAGAACACCAAATTATACAGAAAACATTAATCAGAATCATGATGGGGGGGGATTGATTTGGGGTGATCTCTGAGCTGGATATTGATCTGGATGGGAATAAATTACTGAAGTCATATTTGAAGTCAGATCTGGTTTGGGTTGTATGTTTGAGAGAAACGAGAATGGATGATGCATGAATGGTGTGTGTGTGTGTATGAGAGATGGGGGTGGGGTGGGGTGGGAAATGGCTTTTGCCCTTCCCCCTGCTGGCTTCGGCCCTGTCCATCACCAGCATGTGGCTCCTGACTGATTACCCCCAAGGGAGTGTGGCCTGTGGTGGTGGGAAGGTTCCCCACCCCTGCTCCACTAAGAAACAGAACCCTGGATGGGTCATTGCAAATGAAAAGGTTGTGCTACATAGAGAGGAGCAGGCTTGATTCTCAGTGGCTAATGTCACAATGATCAGGAAGCAGGTATAAGCCCCTTTGTCCCCATGTGCACCCTGTAACTTTCTCCCACATGAATGAGAACATGCCATTCATTCCTATGGGGGGAAAGTAAAGCCACCCTGGGGATGCTAGCATGCCTAGGGGAAAGGGTATTCTCCCCCCCCCCCAATCCTGGATGGCTTAGCTCTCAGTGACAATGTACAATGAGTCTCTGCACACACATGCGCTGCACTGCAAACCCCCAGCAGTGCTTGGACTATACAAGCCCTTGACACAGATCATTTCTGTCATAACGGTGGACATTTTGCTGGTGAAATAAGACAGAATAAAAATTTCAACAACCAGAACTAGAAATATCCAATGTCTGGGGTGCTTTAAAATGTGACGCTGCCTCTAGGAATCTGATTTTTTTAAAGTTTTGTTCTAGGTCTTGGCAGAAGCTGCTATAGAAATGAAAAATAATTGATTAAAACATTTTACTTAATTCAGTTCCTCGTTTACCTTTTTTCTTGTTGAAGTTAGCCGAGGAACCCAGTCATTCATAGATAGATAGATAGATAGATATAGATTTATAGTATGTAATCTCTCTATATATATACATATACTGTATATATATATAATCACTGTCTCTCTCTCCCTCCCCCAAAAAGAGCAATGCAGAATCAGTGAAAAGAAACAGCTTGTTTTTATCTATTAGAACATTTTTACAATACAAAAGACCCACAGGCCTACAAATATTTCAAACTGTAATTTCAGACAGTACAAAGTAAATTATTCTCTTACCCTTAAACCTTGTTCCATCGACAGGCAGAGTACCTGCCATGGCGCCGTATACCTAAACATATTTGGCAATTTCACCAAATATACAAATGGTGAAAGGCACACCAAATCTCTCAGCTTCTTGGGTTAGTTTTCATTGGGAATACTTAACATGAGAGAATTTTAAAAGTTATATTCCTCAAGGGTCTTTCGTGCCTGAATTACAAGCTGCAGTAACAACCATCACATTTGCACCCAGAGGAACCGAATAAGTAATTCACTAAGAGGCTTTCTTTCCTGGGAAGAGCTTAGCTCAAACTCAATTAGCAAAAATAGGATGATAGCCTCCGAAGCTCCCACTTCTCCAAGCTGTGGGTTTTGATAATGGACAGTATGGACCAATTCAGATGGAGCAATAAACCATAGTGACCCTCCCCTCCGGCATGGCCACAAGAAGATTTGAAGCTTCCATTTCCAGTTTTGATTAACCACTGCTTGTCGTTTTACTGAACCCAACAAATTGTGGTTAATTTTAACTATGGTTTGCTTGAAATAAACCAACTTCAAAGCATGGGTTATGAAGCTGGCTTGTTTCAACAAACCATAGCTAAGGTTAACCACAGTTTAGGGTTCAGACATAACATTAAACTGCAGTTAATCAAAAAATGGAAGCAAATTCTTCTGATTTCTTTGTGGCCAAACTGGAGAAGAGGGAAAGAGCACATGAGTCGAGGCTCATGGTTTATCATGACAGCTGAATCGGCTCTAGGTCACTTACAACTTCTTTATTTGAAGAGGGGAAGCCACTGTTTTTTGGGGTTTTTTTTTTAATGATAGTCAAAAATCTACAAGCAGACTATTAGAAAAACTATAAGATGCTTTTGAAGCCAATTAGTTTATGTTAATTTATTCCTCAGATTACATAGACAATGCAACCTAAAAAAACTAGTTAGTTGAGATGATATTTTGTATATATTTCTATTGGTAAAAAAAAAAAAGGATCAAAGGCAGCTAGTGGGTGCACAGTAAAAGAAAGGGTGGGATTACCACATGATGGAGCAGAACAGATGTAATATAAAATTCCATCTCTTAACCTTCATGCATTCCTTCCCTCACAATCTCTCACAAATGAATCCCGCCCCCTGCCCTTCCCACACACATCTTGATCATGGCTAAGGAGTATATCAGTGCTTATTATTAATTATTACTCATATATAGCACCAGCAGTGTGTACGGTACTTTATGTTAATAGTGGACAACCCCAAACAAACTCCTCCTTAACTAGGGTTTGCGAACCAACTTCAAGCCCTGGTTTCAAATTTTAGTTAAGAAGAAACCCTGGCTGGAATTAACTTTAGTTAATGTCTGTGCCAGTGTTATGCTTAAATGATGATCCACAACTGCACTTGGCAACCCACCAGCAGCAAGTAGACTAATCTAGCAAGCAAGGTTCCCCATGGGTAAGATGACTGTGTATTGTGAGGCTTATAGCCCAACCCTCTACAAACTCAGGCATCCTTAAGTTTGGAATTCTTAAGATGAAGGCTGTTAACACAGTGAAGATAGCAGCAGAGGAGGCATGAAGATGGAGACCTGAAAAACAGAGGGTTCTGCAAGACACTCAGCACTCGGTTGAGAATAAGAAACATGGTGCCACTCAGCCTTGTACTGGTGGGGGCAGCAGAAGGAAGGACAGGGACCTAAAAATACTGTGCTTTGTAGCATGCACGACTGGGATAGGGTCAGCAGTGAGTGCCAGTTAGCTCAGCACTGTGAGGAGCAGCAGGAGGAGGTGGTACAAAGGTGAAGGTGGAAAGAAGACCTAAACACTTGATGGTTTTCCTGCATGCATGCTATCAGGAGTTGGGTTGGTAGGGAGGTTCTGCTGCAAAGTCCAGCACCAGACAGCAGGACAAGACAGCCGTGGTGGGGACCTTGAACATGTTTCAGAGGAGAGATAGGGAGGCAGGCAGAGAAAATACCAGGTGCCTGTTCCTTCTCCAACTCCAGCTGGGCTGTCCCCTCCCACATCTAAGAGCCCTGAGAGCAACCGCTTTGCAAAGGAAAATCCAGGAGAAGAAGGGTGGCAGGCGGAGAGAAAATCAGATGTCTGCTCCTGTTGGGGCTGGCTTTGTTTTGTTTTTAAATGCATAGGATTTTAAAATCTAAATGCATTCACTATTTCATAAGTGTTGTAAGCTGCTTTGAGGACTCCAGCTGAAAAGTGATATAAATCAATAACTCAAATAAGTACATAAAATAGTGCTTTACAGACCCTGTGCTTGCTTTGCATAGCTTCCTTTGCAAGGAGCTGCCCACAGGTTTGTCACAAGGGAAGGAGTGCTCTTGTGTCCTTAATACCGTTAATTTGTTCAGGCGTGCCTATGAACCAAATCTAGGCATGTAGTGGAGATATTTTTTTATTCACTTAGGTTCCCGCTCCTACATCCTCTCCCCTAAGTAACTGCACAGTCTATACACATTTATTCAGAAGCACTCTAAAAAGTTGAAATGCCTCTCCTAAGGCTTAGTTATTGGCGACAAAAACTTTAAGCTAAAAGTATGCTGGTATTTTTGGCCCTGACCCTTTTGCCCCACCCCTTCTCCTTTGGCCCCACCCACCACTGGAATGCAGCCCCAGAGCCTCTCCTAAATGGAATCTGACCCTCGGCTGGAAGAGGTTCAACACCCCTGATTTAGATAATATGGTGACTCTGCAGTAGAAAGTGGCATAATTCAACTTGAGATTCAGCCAAATACTTAAGCAAATGCTTAATTTTAAGCATTTAATCCTGTAGCCAGCAATGTCAAATGTTCAAGAATTTGCTTAATTCCTTGACTCTGTGATATCATATGACTGCTTTATTGTCTCTATCTCATGATGTGCTGGACATACAAAATTGACTAGCAAAAGATGAAAGCATAACGAACTATGGTATAAGAACTACCTGCAGGGCTTTCTATCTTGCTAAGCAGAAATGCCACACACAAGATGTGCACAAGTGTTCATTCCCATCTAATGTTGGTGGTACAGGTCTGTCATAGAGCAATTTATGTGGGGCCTGTCCTCTCTTTCATTCCCTCAGTTAAAATAATAACAAACAAACAAAAGCAAATGTTTTTTTCCAAAGACTATGACCATTTTTGGGTTCTTCTTTATTTTTTAAAGAAATATCTTGGCAATAACTACTCTGATCTAACGTGCAACTGCTTAAAGGTTAAGGCATTCATATAATCTTAAATTAAAAGAGACAACATTCTGTACCAGCTGGTATATCTGTAACTTTTGAAGAGGTGGGCAATGTGCCTTCCCAGCTGTTTTGCCTGAGCTGTACACATGTGAAAATCCCAGGTTTTTTACAACATATTAGTAACCTAATAGTCCTTAAAGTGGCAGTGATGTTTGAGAAATATGCTGAAATATAGTAAAAAAATACTATAGTACTATACTATAGTAATAAAATAATATAGTAAAAAAAGAATAAAATAGATGTCCACATTCATAGTGTTTTTAACTCATAGTGTTTAGGCACCAAGTCTATATGGCTGCAATTTGAATCCAAAGCAGTTATTAGGCAACACAGTCTTCATTGTCAGAAACATGTTGATTACAGCAAAGATATCTGGGGGTGTCTGGCCTGCTGTGTTTTATAGCGGGTCTAAGCATTGCCAAAAGACACAGCTGTTTAGACTATGGGCCACCAGTTTATGCTTTACTTATACAAAATGGATGCTTAGATAGCATTGCTGGTGTGAGAAAGTAGCCATAACCTTGGAGATCAAGTTGTTAAACATCCTTTGGCCATTCTCATCAGCAGATATTCAGGCATCTGCTATGCATGGAATGGAGAGGAGTTTGAAGCAGTTCCCATCTCTGTTGTTTACCCGGAGGAACATGCAGCTGTTATGACCTCTTGACTCATCCTCATCCTTTTAAGGCAAAGGATTGCCTCTCTGTACATGCCGCACACAAAAGTAAATAAATACTTAGTAACAAGATGCTAAATTGGAATGGGCTAAGTTGTTCTAGTTGCTTTCCAGATAACTATTGAACTAGAAACTCAGCAATAATTAGCACAAATGAGGGTAGTTTGCCATTATGAAGTAAAATTGAATAAACTGTACAACAATGTACAAACTCCTGCAAACAGGGCTGTTTTGTCTGACGGTGTATCACACAGGTCCCAGTGCTTCTGTAAAGATTTTCTACTCTCCTAATCATGACTGGGAGCCCAGAGGAGCTCTGATGGTTCCTGCACTCCTTCCCTCCTGTGCTAATTTTCCTCTTTCTTGCCTTTTCTATTACTGACCATAGTTACTATTATGTCAGCACTGAGGTTAAGGGCACAATCCTACGCAGGATTGCGTAGGCCTACAACTCCCAGCATACCCCAGCCACCATAGCTGGCTGCGGCATGCTGGGAGTTGTAGGCCTTTTTTTCTGTCTAAACTTGCATGGGATTGCACCTTAAAGCTATTAACTAGACTTTGTAAAACAGCTTCTAACTCAGGTTCCACATTGTTTTACATGTAACCATAGTTAGAATTAACCACAACGCTGGCATAATGGCCATATTTGGGTGATCAAATCTCAGTTTAATAAGCCAATATGAATGATATAGCTTTGTCCAACTGGGGAAACAAGTCTGGAAGCCACAGTTAACCATACCTTCCCGTTACATCCGAACTGGTAAACTATGGTTAATGGCTTCCAAACAAGATAAGGTATGAAGTCGTATTTTAAAGTTGGCTTCTTTTCCCACTCACACAAAGGGAGAAGGAAAGCGAGTGCATGAAACTTATTCGTATCTTGGCTTATTAAGCTGAGATATAACCATTTGAATGAAGCCACTGAATAGCAAAGGGATGGGGAATTCATGTGAGAGACAGAGGGAAGAGAGATGGAGCACACCAACCCATAGGGCATTCTGACTCTTTGATTAAGATACTGAGAAATGTTGGCCATGTTCAGACAATACTGAAACATAGTTTAGCATAGCCTCCCCCAAACTGCCCTCCAGATGTTTTGGACTTCAACTCCCATGAGCCCCATGGCAAATGGTCAGTAGTACTGGAAATTGTAGTCTAAAACATCTGGAGGGCACCAAGTTGGGGAGGCTGGTTCAGTGCTACACAAATGAGCCTCAGGCTTGTGTGCTCTCCCAACCTCTTCTGGCACAGCTGTGGAGGAGATCGGAAGCATCTTCTTCTGTTTTAAATTAAACACAGTTTTTTATTTTGTCCAAACTGGGACACACTCAGGTTAATGGGCAGTGGGCCTGTGGCTTACGCTGGCTCAGCTTGTCTGAGCGTGGAAAGCTAAGCAGGGTCAGGCCTGGTTATTACTTGGATGGGGAGACCCCTCCTCTAGTTTCCTGCACTGAGCAGGGGGTTGGACTCGATAGCCTTGTAGGCTCCTTCTAACTCTATAATCTATGAAATCTATAATTTAAAGTAAGCTATGGTTTGTCCAAACAAGCCTAAGCCAAACTGTGGTTTTTATCCTAGCTTGTATAGATAAACCATAGTTCAGTGTTGCATCCAAACCAGGTTAATTTGTGTGCTACAGGCCACAGTGGGTAGAATACAGTCATTTTACTTTTCAAAGTAATGCCAAACATTGGTTGCACTGCAAGTAATGCCATTACAGGACTTCAAAGCAAGGATAAATACCACCCTCCCCCCTGCAAGATGAACACTATTAGGTTCATGGCTGTTTCACTGCTATAGGCAAATTGCATTCGCACATATCAGCCAGGTTGCCTGGCTTATCCTGGTTTACTGTGAACGAGCACTGTGAAATACCCTTAAAGCCATCGCAGCTTCTCCCTTTATTATGCAAAGACCCAAATTCTCTGATGCCTCCAGCCTATGGCCCATTTAAGAAACAGTAAGCAGGGAGGGAACAGACACTAGGATGTGTGGGCGTGTGTGAGCTGACTCTTTGCCTCTAACAGGTGAGTTTACAGTGTCAGAAGGAAATGCAAGCAAGTTTCCCTTCTCTCTGAAGCTCTGTGTTTGGAGGTGTGGGGTGGGTGGGTAAACTTCACCTGTTGAATTTGTGCCAATCCTGAGAATTTTAAAACAAAAAGAAAGGGATTGCCCTGCAAGCACTGACCCCCCCCCCCCATGTATACACACTTTCCTGTAAGTCCCATTGAACGTAATAGGACTTACTTCTGAGTACTGTTTTCAGAGCAGTGGTAAATTTTACTTGGCTCTACCTGTGTACCCCATGTGAAAGTATTTTTCTAACACATGCTGAAGTGCCATGGAGAAAGCTCTCTACAGTAATGATTAGGATTATTCAGCAGGGATTTTGGATTTTTTTTCAAAAAAATGCATTAGAATTTTTTAAAAATTAAATTTTTAGCAGAAAACACACCCTCAAGAGAAAGAAAGAAAAAATCCCAACTACCTCAAATAGCAGCAACAAACATCATCATTCCATTTTGGCATTATTGTTCAATCACAGTGTTGTTCTTGTTTTTTAATAAAGTACAATAGAGCCCACATGTTTTTTTTCTGAGTGGAGAAAATAGGAGCTTGCAGGGTGGGCCTGTGAACCACTTTGCACACTCAGAGATATCTAAATGTTAAATATTAGTATTTCTTTGGCAAACTACTAATGAGAACAAAGCCACCATGGAAGGATCCATTTTTAATGTGGGAGGGAGATCTTTAAAACAAGAAGTTTCCTGCACAATGTGGGGAAAGTAGGCTGAAAGTTATGTATGACTGAAATAATGGCATATTCCTCCCCGCTTTACTCCTTCCTACCATTTGTTGTCGCCTCTATATTACATTTAGATTGTAAGCTCTTTGGGGCAGGGAACTGTTCTCTTATATACTTGGTAAAGCACCATGCACATTGATGGTACAATAATAATAATGACAACAACAGCAATCACCACCACCATCATCAGGGGTCTGGATGATGGTGGCTTCAGAGTGGTCAGAGCCCTTAAACGGTTAGAGCATCCTTGGCCACGCCCTCATGTTGTCTGGCCATGCCCTCTTGATCACACCTTCATGTTGCTTAACCATACGTCTTACAAATTCACATGTGTGTCCCTATTTTCATCTGTGAAATGTTGGAGGGTATGATGGTGTCTGAACCTGGGCTTTTGGTTTGTTGCTCTCATACAAGCCAGCTAAGCTAATGCTTCCTGGTTAGTTTTACCCAATCATGAGAAGGGAGAAGTGATTAGGCTGCATGCCCTAGCACACTACTAATTCACAGTAAACCAGGATAAGCCAAGCAGCCTGGCTGATTGGTTGCATTCACGCATAACAATGAGTTGCTATGCTTTGGGTCTCCAATGTGGTACCTGCGGACACCTCTCTTGGCACCCGCCAGGCTCCCTGCCCCTCCTGATTTTAATTTTATTTAAGATTTTGAATTAACTACTTTTTAAACTGGGGAGGCTGGCATGCTACCCTCCAGTGCCATCTTTATTTGGGTTCAAAAGAGTGTTTTTTGTGTTTTGGAGCTCAGAAACCACCTCTACCTTGTACTTAGGTTCTTGACAAGTTACTTCTTTTAGTCTCACCAGTTTGCCTTCTGGGAAATGAGTATTTTTTGACCAGCTATGCCCACCGTGGCAGCCATTTTATCAGTGCGCAACCCACCCCTAGCAGGCATTTTGGAAGAGCACCCACAACGCTCCCAAAATTCCAAATGTGCTCACTAACCCAAAAAGGTTGGGGATCCCTGTGCTATGCAGTAGATTCATATCCTATTTGAGGATAATGTATTAAACATAAAATGCATGATAATTAATACTTGCTAAGTTTTAAAACCTACCCTTCCCTGGTCTCAGCAAAAATAATTAATACTGCAGGACAGTTATTCAGACCAGAGACTCAATTCAAATCACTGGACAAAGCCTACTGTAGAAAGTTTTTAAAATGCCTTTGAATAATATAAGAGATTCATTTCATTCAGCGCTCAAAATTGCATTTAGCATGCATACATAAGAAGCACATGCACATCTTGTGGTTCTGCAGCTTTAGATCATTGTAGGTCAGTTATCTGATATCCCAGCAGGCAAATCCTACTTTTAAAGCAAGTATCAATGCTAGCATTCTGCATTTGTCCCCCGCATCTGCTTCTCCATTCCAGTCAACCCAGAACTAGTGAGTGTGGCTATTTATTCAAGTTAACAGTCACAAGATTCTTTAGTAGCCATAATCTAAACAGAACCACATACTTCAGAGGGGGACACACATATTTAGCAGTGCAACATATTTAATCCCCATTAGCAAATCTTCATTCTATATCCTGTTGTGTATCAGGACTTCTGAAATTTTGGACAATTCACAGCTAAGTATAGATGTTGAAACCACTCCCTTGGTGTACCATTCACCATAAGGATCTATGCTTCTTGATGACAACACTTGACAGTCTGCATTAGTTTCTCTCTCTATTGGTGACCCATTCCATTATCTGGATTCTGTAAAGTTAAGAACAGACATGTGCATTGTAATTTTCTACTAGCAATTCCACTATGTTATTGAATGGGAGCTTCAGACGAACTAGGACCCACTTGATAGTTGAGATCAAGTATTTGTGGGGTGCACACTTCCCCATCTGCTGAACTGGTCAACATTAACCACTGAAACAGGTCAAAATATGGCAACCAGCCAGTGTGGCGTAGTGGTGAGAGTGCTGGACTGGAACTCGGGAGATCCGGGTTCTAGTCCCCGCTCAGTCATGAAACTCACTGGGTGACTTTGGGCCAGTCACTGACTCTCAGCCTAACCTACCTCACAGGGTTGTTGTGAGGATAAGATGGAGAAGAGGATGATGATTATGTAAGCCGCCTTGGGTTCCTTGCAGGAAAAAAGGCGGGGTATAAATATAATAAATAAATAAATAAACCTTCTGCTACCACAATATAGAGGTACAGCTGCCATTCTAGCAGTTGTGGGGGAAATGTACAGTACCGATACTTTACACAGAATAATTAGAAAAAAGCCCATGAACATCGCTTGCATAAGTTGTAATTTTGGCATTAATGAGCCTAGAGGAATGGATGCCTGCCTTTGTATATCTGATTAAGTTTGCTTCTATGTGTATATGTAAATGTACCGTAAGCAGAGGTCGAAAAGCAGACCCTATGTGACAGTTTATACACTGCTGCTTCTTGGAACACTTGCAATTTTTCTACAGTCTGGGGATTTACAAGTCTTGAACTCCACTTTCACAAGCCAAGCAATTAAGATATGCAGGAACAGCTGTAAGGGAGCTTCAATATGTGCCAGTTTATGCTAGCTAAATGTTTTGCCAATTAAAGACAAAAACCATGCTGGGTCACTAAAGACATATCCACTATTGTTCTCTGTACTCATACTGCACTACTGCAGAAGGAATATGTATGCATGTTTTCACTAGAAATACACAGCATTGTATTGTGGCATTCTTTAGCAATTTTCTAACTTTTAGGATATTGGTGTTAGTCCATGAAAGCTTATGCTATGATCAATTAAGGTGAGATGCTTTTTTATGTGGCATGTAGGAAAGAAAGATTTGCCCTAAATGCTATAGGATTCTGACAAGTACTAGCATACTGGTTAGTATCCATCGATTTGGGATGCACGCTTTCTTATATAGAGCCTTAAACTATCCATACAATAAGGCCAATCCATTAATAGGTCTGATTCTTTTTTATTTACTAACTGTCCCACATCAAAATGTCTCTGATGTCAATAGCTTCCTTATAAAACGTACAGCAAAAACAAAACATAAACATTATTATTAAAAATATTTATATCCTGCCTTTCCAAAAATGTCAAGGTAGCTAACAAAGAAAAACAATTTAGAAAAATACAAATACCAATAAAAATAGTACAAAAGAGAACAAGAATTAAGAATGCCATATACTGTATAAAAACTTCTACAAGTATAAAAATTTCTACAAGTACTACCGTAATTGGAACTTCTGGGGCACATGAGTTTTCAGTCTAGTAAAAAAAAGAGGGAGGGAGGGAGAGAGAGAGAGAGAGAGAGAGAGAGAGAGAGGGGAAGAGGGAAGGGAGACTTGCCAAAACACCCTCCACAACAGCTGTGTACAAGGGTAGTTCTTTCAACTACAGTTCTCTGAAGGAATGTATGAAGTCATAAAGAACAAGACCTTATCAACAACTGGATATTTCACTAAGGCAGAGCCTTTCCCCTTCCACTTCCTGCCTTGAACTACAAACAACTCATGTTAAAAAAGAGAGTGCATGCTTTCATTATTTATATTTCATGTAATGAGTTGTTTTTAATTACAACCCGTTCTTAAATATCAGCTAGCATATCTCTAAAAAAATCAGCGAACATGCTGACTTGGTTTAGGGCTTGATACCAAAACACAATTATGCCAAAATTAGTCAATTCATGAACTTATTGGGATGTCAATAGGGTTTTTAGCTAGTGCCTTCCCATCTCACTGGAAAGTGGAAACCCTAAATGAGATTGTTTCCTAACTGGTTTCAATGTCTACCACACTCGCTACTTCAATCTGCAATAATGAAAGTAAAATTCATTTCAGTAGGGCACATAACAGTTCCTTAAATCTCAAGAAGGCAAGGAACTTTCCCCAACTTTTGTAGTGTCATACACCCTTTTCTGTTTAGCATTTTACATATTCAGCCATAGCTAAAGGTTCTCTGACAATATACAGAGTAAAAAGTATTTTAGTTTGGAAGGTCAGCAATAAGGTTAGCATTAAAACAAGAACAAATGCAAACAACTCCCAAATTCAGAAATTCCATAGTGAAACCATTTGGAATGCAACCAATGTATGGCATTGGTACTACTGTAATAAAATAGCAATACTCTATCCAGTTACTGCAGTATTTTTAAAACATAGTAGTACAGTACATCATTATGAAAAATAGAAGCAGCAGCTCCTGAACTGCACCAGCTACAAATGAGTGGCTCAAACAACATTCAGTTCAGTACATACAAATAGCATACAGTACTTGTCTTATATTGCCCAGCCTGGTTTAGAGAACTTGGACACAACGTCCTCGCTGTGTGCTTATTCCCTCCAAGTCTCAACATGAAATTATTGGACTTGGACAGATTACAAGAAGCAAAGTAGTTATCATAACAGAGGTGACCACAGAAGTAGATGTGAAATTATAGTCTATACTGTAAGCTATAAAAAAATGTTCGTAAGAAGAGCCATGCTGGATCAGACCAAGGGTCCATCTAATCCAGCATTCTGTTCATACAGTGGCTAACCAGCTGCTTGTGGGAAGCCCACAAGCAGGACATGAGTCAGGAGGATGCAATAACTCCCTCATGCTTGTGTTCTGCAGCAGCTGGTGTACATAGGCATACCACCTCTGATATTGGAGCTAGCATATAGCCATCATGACTAGCAGCCATTGATAGCCTCACCCTTCATGAGCAAAATTCTATTCCAAGGAAACCTAAATTCTGTACCAAGCTGAATTCTATAACCAGTATCAGAAAATTTGTGTAAGTTCTCCTACTTAGCATAATTGCTTCTGCTACTCATTGGGAGAGGCACAGAGCTAAGCATGGCCTTGTTCCACAATTGTTGGAGGTCTTATTCAACAAACTATCTGGCTTATGGAGAGGTCATCACACATTGTCTATATACTTTACAACCATGAGGGCTAGAAAGTTGCTTTAAGGGGAAAAAAACTTAAGGAAACTGAATTCTACATTCAGTAGTTTAAATCCAACAGTACATGAGCAGATGTCCGCTTGTGCGATGAAACTTCCCCATCCTCTCCTCCCCCTGCACACCCCCAAACCTACTCCAGCGGGTTCCAGAGACTGGGAGGGTGTGGGAGGATTCAGAGGTGAGAGGAAATCCCTTCCACTAGTGGATTCCATTCTGCTGGCGTAAACTATTGGATTCAAGCCAGTATCACATTCTGCACTTGTGCAGAACTGTAGTGCATACACAAAAACCTGAATAAACCAAAATCCACCATTGTATATCCTTCTGTAAATCTGGGATATATATATTTAGGTACTCCCTATATCTTTGTGGTCCTCTTGATGCCAAGTAAAGATCTTTTTGTTCACTCAGAACTTTTAAATAATATTATGCCTCATAGTCTGGGCCTGTCAGTTTTAAAATTCATGTTTCAGCTTATAGTAGGTTTTATTATTTTATATTGTAATGCAGTATTTGTTTTGTGAGCCACCTAGAGAACTTGTGTGTTATGGGGCGGGTATATAAATATAATAAGCAAGCAGGAAAATACATAAATAAAATGGTACAGAAATTCTTGCTGCTTTCATCAGAGCCTGCCACCCATAAAACAGTGTTTTATGACTGTTTTATGGCAGTCATAAAACATTTTTCTTCTAGCTGAAGACTAGTTTCTTGTCAAGAAAACAAAAAACCCAGGACTGGACAATCTACTACTTAAAAACTGAAGACCCCAGTTCATATTTCTCATTTCTGTAAATAAAGGAATAGGGACTTCTTCTTTATCTTCAGTACCTTTGTAAGGAGGAGGAGGATTTCTGGATCAGTTAACAGTGTAGCACTGCAGAATAATACAAGAATTCACCTATGCTAAAATTCTCCCCTCTACACAGTAAGCCCACACAGAAAGACTGTCCCATGTGGAGTCTAGTAAACTAAATATCAAATCATGTTGTAACTACCTACATGGAAAATGAATCTCATATGGAGATGCCACCATATTGACCTATTGGGCTGGTTCAGACACAATGCTAACATAGTTTAGTGCTGTGGGAATAAGCCTAGTCAAGCCTCAGGCCTGGCTGATTCTCCCTTCTATACTCCAGTGTGGCAGCAAGGAGGAATTTGAAAGCTTTTCCTTGTATTTTAGATTAGCCACACTGTTGTCTGAACTAGAGATGTTGTCTGAACTAGAGATGTATAATTTCCGGAAATTTGGAAGCTATGGGGAAAAAACTCCCCCCCCCCCCATTTTTTTTATTTGGGGGGGGAATGGACATTTTGGGGAAAAATTAAAAATAAGCAATACTTATTATAAGCAGTAAGTATTGCTTATACAAGTATAAGCAATACTTATTTTTAGCACTTTTTAGAGATCTAAAGTCACTTTGTTGCTTTATGACAGCCTTCTCGAACCTGATGCCCTCCAGATATTTTGGAGGAAGAGGAAGACTGGCGTACAGCATCTGTTCCCATCTGTAACAAAGTTCAGGGAAATTCCTAAACCTGTTCCTATTTGTTGGGTATAGCTTAGGGAAATGTCAAAGACAAGAGGGAGAATCTTAATATGCTTATAGTTGACAGCTCTAGGTTTTCAGGCCAGGCCACTATTTAAGTAGCCTTTATTATATATATTATATAACTTTACAGGGTGGAGAACAAGATCAGGGTTCTAGTTGAGATGAAATTCTGCCAGTTCATAATTATTAGTTTCCTTATCTCCAGTTCTAAAAGCATCATATTACTTTTTATTTTTAAGACAACAACTGAGAGATTTCAGAAGGCAGCCAAAAGGCTACAATTCTCTCCCATGCTGATAGGAGCAACAGCTGTACTCCAATTTGAAAGAAGCAGTACATGATAAATGCAAGAAAGTGACATTACCCTTGTCCAATTCATCTTCAGCGTGCCCCTCTGAGACAGACCTGACACCATTTCTTACCCTCTATCTGTCTTTCAGGTACAAAGAACTCAGCCCTAATGAATGAATGATTAAGCACCAACTTGTGCTACCGTATGCCCTGGATACAGTTACCAGAGTTTCTGTACTGAGCCAAATTCCTGGAGCTCATTTCCTTGGCACTAAATAGTAGCATGGGAGGGAGAAAATGAGGTAGTTCTGATTACCGTATTCACTTTTCCAACTCTGGGGCAAATCTCAAAATAACTAAAATTTGAAATAAACTTTCAGATGGGTTAATGCACACAAAGGCACATTTCCCAGTCTTTTTACTAGCACTGGAATTAAAACATGCATAACGGTTCATACTTTGGCCTCTGTGTAATTGGGAGCCGGAATGTCAACACAAATGTTGAATAATATTCACAGAAATATTCACAGGAATATTGGGAACATTATGGACATGCAGTTCTCCTGCACTAGGAGGGGATCATCTATTATAAACTACCCCTTTACAGATTCAGCTTCATCAGACATAGTGCATGTTAAAAAGAAAACAAGATTGTACACCATGCTGGAGGTGCCTGGATGGTTCAAGGCATAATTTAAGTAAAATAATCAAGTGAAGCACCAAAACCAGCAACAACACCTCCCCACCCACCATCCCACTTGACATAACCAGTCTGATTTGGGGTGCATTTATAACAGTGCTTATTACATGCCTGCTTCAGAGCCAGTTTATAGATAGATTTACTCTAGGGGTAAAGTGTTTCCTGGACTGTACCATGTCAAGCTGTAGGATGGGATGTTACACATTTAAATGCAAAAAAAGGGACCTTCCCTGAAAGTCAAATGTTAATGTGGCATGGGAAAGGGTTAACCCTAGTTAAGAACACAGGAACAATACAAATACAAAGACCCAAACTGCAAACCATACTTGTAGATCAGAGTGAACTGCACAGTTGTCCGGATTGAGGCTGGCATGTTCGGAAGCAGAACCACACTAATGACACTTAGTTCCATGCCATGTTTTCAGAATAAGAGTGTAATAGTAGATGCATGTTCAGAAGCAAGTTGTTGTTGAGCAAGAGAATTCTCTTATGCCAAATATTGTGTCCTAAGGAACAATTAAAGGGTGCAACTTGAGCAGGCTCTGAGTATCCACCAGCCACCAAAGAGGAAGACTGTATATTTAAATCATGGCTCCAGGCATGGTAACCTTAGGACTCTTCATTGCTTCTGCTTCACCAGCAACTTCAATTAGGATTGACAACAGCTGCTGCTGCTACTACAGCCAAAGATTGTGACTTAAGATAAGGGCTATTTTCATGGATGGCAGCATTAGAGGCATTAACAGCAGCCTAGGGATCCAGTAATGGAATAATTCCCTTAACAACTACATAGTTAGGCTGGCGTTCGTTACATCATTTATTATGTGTGCCTGTTTTCTTGCACTAGGCAGACACTGCGCATTAGGGCAACAGATCCACTAGGGCTGTTCTAGCCATGCGGCAATTGCATCAGGAACTTCACTATCCACCCTAATGGCCAAGTCCAGGTCACACACTGGGGACCATTCACTTTATGGAGACTTAACTTGCAAACATGCCTGCACCCAGACTCTTGGAAAGAAAAACCAGATGTCAACTCTTGCTTACTTGTGTTACAATTTTTCCACAACAACAACTATGCAGTCACAGATTTTTGAAGGCCATTTCACACATTATGTGGCAGCAAACACAGCTGTGTGCCACCCCATCAGGGGAGTCAGCCAGTTCTGGCTTCCTGAAGAGTAACTATATGCTACACATGTTTACCACATTGACATTTTATATTTTAAAGTGTACCTCTGAAATGTCTTACATGTACAACTAAATATTCTAACACATGATGGGTTCCTCAAAAAGTGGAAACAAACCAGTAAGGGGTAAGATTTGCAGGATTATGCATAAAGATCTAGAATAATTGTTGACTTTGTAAGTGAAATTTTTGTGGTGCAACCGAAATGTCCTGGCTTTACCTCTTATAGTTTCCTAGAAGATGTGTTTATGAGGAAAATCCTGTTACTTGTTGATTAGCATTGTTTTAAGAAAAGCTCTGCTGGGCCAGAGAGGAAGTGCTCTTTTGGTTTCTAAGGAGAGCATCAAGTGAAATACCATCAAAACAAGATAAACCCTGCAGTATGAACACATTTCTCAGCACGTAACTCTATTTTTTTTTCTTTTGGGAAGTAACCTTCTACTATATTTTAAACCCAAGTACACTGTAAAGGTTGCAATCCTAAACCCATTTACATATGCTTGTATCCCACAGACTTCGGTGGGACCACTGTACATGTAACTGGGCTTAAGATTCTAGCCACAAGCTACAGTCAAGACCACAATTATATGGAGGAGAGACCATAGCTCAGTGGTAGAATATATACTTTGCATGCATATATGCTTTGCAGGGTTCAATCCCTGGCATTCTCAGCTAAAAGGATCAGGTAGCAGGTGATGGGAAAGAATCTGGTATAAGGCTTCCTAGGTTCCTCTAGCTGAAAGAATTTGATTGCAGCCAGGCTTTTGTACACTGACTGGGTTCAGACAACACAATAACCCACACTCAAGGGTTGTGTGGGGGTTGTTGAAACATGGGTTATTGTGTTGTCTGAACCCAGCAAAAATAACAACCCATCAAGAGAATTGTTGTTGGGTTATGAACTGTGGGTTGTTCACCATGGTTTGTTATCTTGGCTGGGTTCAGACAACATGATAACCCACATTTCAACGACAACCCACGGTTCAATGACAACCCACACTCAACCCTTGAGTGTGGGTTATCGTGTTGTCTGTTTTAGTAAATTAGCCCACCTGAGAAGCAATGTACACACTTTTGAAAATGTCCTGAATTTCAAAAGCAGTTCAGTTTCTAGGCAACTAAATAAAATAAAAATGATTCTAATATCATAGGAAGCTGCCTTATACCAAGTCAGACAAATTGTTCATCTAGCTCAGTATTGTCTACACCAGGGCTCTTCAACCTTGGGTCCCCAGATGTTGCTGGGCTACTGCTCCCAGCATACCCAGCCAGCATGGCTAATGGCAAGGGATTCTGGGAGCTGTAGTCCAGCAACATCTGGGGACCCAAGGTTGGAGAGCCCTGGTCTACACTGACTGGCAGCAGCTCTCCAAGGTTTCATACAATGGTCTTTCCCAGCCCTACCTGGAGATGCCAGGGATTGAACCAGGGACCTTCTGCATGCAAAGCATGAGCTCTGCCAGCAGCTCTCTCCACCTGTTGCCTTCTCCACAAGTTTGGCCCCTCTTCATGGGATTACAAGTGCTGGTAACCTGCCTCATTCCCTGATCTTATCACACACCATTCTAATGAATAATGTTGTACTATCAGATAGGGAGTAAGGGGAAGACTGAGGTTCTCTTTCCTGTCAGGACTAGATCATTCCCAACCCCTCATCCCACTAACGATATTCATGTCCCAGCTAGCCCCACTGATACAAACATAGACTACATATAGAAAAAGAATATAGAATCAATTAGCCTAATCATCCATGGCTGTAGAGAATGCAGTGACGTCTCCAAGACCACTTGGCAGATGCAGACTTCAAATTAAGGACACAAATAGCACTAACCCTAAATTAGTTAGTCACCAAGCTACACTTGCTCACTAAGCCCTTAGAAGGCTCATTCACTTGCATTCTTTGCAATGCAAACCATATGAAGTAGTAACTTTTCTCTTGAATGAGAGCAGAGATTCCTATGTATTCATATAACTTCAGGTAATATAGATATGAATAAACATGCTGGTTACCTTTTGGAACCACTAATGACTTTTTCTAGGACAGGTATTATAACTGATCAGTTAACCTGACAGCTAGAAAGAAACAGACTTTTGATTAGCAGACTCACGCAGCACTACAGTGGTACCATGGATCTCCTTAAAATGTAAGGATCTGGATTGGGGCAGGAGGATGTGTAGGCACACGTGTATGTCTGCGTATGGGTGGGTAGGTGCAGCCAGCGGCCACCCACTCAGCCACCCACAGTCCTACAGGGCCCTACAAGTTGCCCACCCCTGCCTTAAATGGTTGTGCTTTCAGACACCAATTATTTTGACTCAGCCCAATGTTGATCCAAGATTTAGGGATGCTTTATTTATTTATTTATTTCATTTTTATACCGCCCAATAGCTGAAGCTCTCTGGGTGGTTTACAACAATTACCTAACAAGACAGTCCCTGCCTGCAGGCGTACAATCTAAAAAGACACAACACACAAGGAAAATGGAATGGGGAGGGAAGAAGGGGGGAAATTAATTAATACTTCTGGCAAGGGTGGTGGAATGGCCCTGCGGTCCCTCTCTTCTCCCTCTGCACAGCCTGCTGGAATGGCTGCTGGTGGTGGCAGTTGAGGGAGGAGGAGCCTTCAGGAGGGTGGCCTTTCAGCAGGATGATAAAACTGAAATAATGACAAATATAGTTTGGAATGGATTTCAAAATGAAAGTGAGGGATTAAACAATGCAGCAATGCCTGAAGACAATGTAAGTGATCCCAAGAGCTTCCTTGGACGTAAGTAAGTGCATGGGCCTTTAGTGCAATGCATTGTTTTATGATTAGAATGCCAAAATGTAGCCTCTCAGCCAAAGATTCCTATGCAAACTTACTTGTAAGTCCCATTGAACTCAATGGGGCTGACTTCCAAGTAAACCTGTGTCAGATTGGACTGTCAGTCACTTTCTGCAGTATGAATTCTCTAACCTAAATGTAGTATTCAGGCTATTCTAAAATAGCATTTCCAGGAAAGCAAACTGTTACATCTCCAAGCCTTCTCTCTTGGGATCTTTTCTGCATATTCATCTTGGGTGTTGCTAAATACCATTTTATTTTGGATGGGTGTAAGGATAACGTGTGTGCTGTTTTTTTTAAAGTGTACCATACAGGTTTTCAAAGCAAACCTAATAAGCCTTTTTAACTGAAGATAAGGAGTTAGCTTATATGATGCTAAGTAGAACTCTTTTTAGTCTAGATGGGTCACAAGAACGTTGATCACGCTCTACAGAAAAATGGGCGAGTCCCATTTGAAAAATCAAGTGTATTTTCTGATCAATATAGCCTTCTTAATAATTCAAATTTAGAAGTGTAGGAAATTCAAAAACTGTTCTTAGCATCACTTGTGACAATGCCCTATGTATGCTTTGACAAGTGTAAACATACTTTCTGCCCTTTCAATAATGCCTGAATACTACATAGTCCCAATACTGGAAGAAATAACTGGTTTAAGCCTATTATTTCTCTGCCCCTACCATGACATGACAACCATCATGAGACACTCCTAAAAATACACTAAGATAGCATGGAGGGATTAGTTTACCCACAGATGCTCACACAAGTACTGGCAGATTGGATACTATCTCCTGGCCTAATAAAAAAACCCCGCACAAAATATATACGGTATGTTCCTGTGGAAGTTGCATTATCCCTAGCAGCTACCTGAGCCTGCTTAGAGACATCTGCCTCACACATTTGTGCAGATCAAGAACCAAGTTGCAAGGAGGAGATAGGATATTGAGGATCCTTGATCTCCAGTCAGAAAAGATTTCTGCTCCAAGATTTAAGCATGGAAAAAAGGAAGAGAGATTAATAGAAATTGTCCTTGGTCCTTTTAAAGTTCCACCCCATTCAAACATTTCCTGCCCTTCTCTAAGACATTATGTTCTATAAATATTAAGGGGACATTTTCCCCCCATACATAATTAAATAAACACTAAGCATCTAATTAAAACCAATGTTCAGTTATTATGTTTAATTATTGCAAAACGTTCCAGAATTTCATTTTTCTGATTGTTAGAAACTGCCTTCTGACCACTAACCTTTATTATGCAGAGAACTTTATTATTATGGGAGAGCTTTTACTACAGTATTATTATACATTTCCAGGTGAGAAAGTGATAAGTTATACTACTCATGCAAAATTCAAATTAACACATTATGGATAACTGTAGTTTCGAATTAAATTTCAGTTGTCAGTTGTCATCATTTTCAGGTTATTTCTTCCATTCTACAGCCACTTCTGTATATTCTTGGCTGTCCCACCTTTCCCATCATTTTTATTTTACATAGTCCTATTCCTTAAAGAAGATGAAGGGTATAAAAGTTGCAGTCTCTAGAAAGAAGCTACAAGGGAATGCCCCACGCCCCCAAAGTTTGACATTCTGACTCAATGTAGTTCAGCTCTTTATACATTACAGTGTTTTGATGTAACAAAACACAGATGTGTGAGCATCTGTGGGTAAACTAATCCCTCCATGCTATCTTAGTGTATTTTTAGGAGTGTCTCATGATGGTTGTCATGTCATGGTAGGGGCAGAGAAATAATAGGCTTAAACCAGTTATTTCTTCCAGTATTGGGACTATGTAGTATTCAGGCATTATTGAAAGGGCAGAAAGTATGTTTACACTTGTCAAAGCATACATAGGGCATTGTCACAAGGATGGTGAACACAATAATTTCCCTTAAGGCATTATAAAGCAAGCTGCCTTTTTATTAGGTACTTGCATCTTAGATGTGGTTCTTCTGATTTTACTTTTAAGAATACAATAGATGCAATCCTCAAGCCACTTCTTTGGAAGTGATTTGACAAAATACAAGCACAGAGTGGATAGGTGCTTTCAAAACAATGCATTAGAACAGTGTTCTCCAACCTTGGGTCCCCAGATGTTTTTGGCCTACAACTCCCAAAATGCATGTTGGGAGTTGTAGGCCAAAAACATCTGGGGACCCAAGGTTGGAGAACACTGCATTAGAACCTTCTAACAGAGCAGGGCAATCTGGTGCTCTCCAGATGTTTTGGTCTATAACTCCCATGATCCCTGGCCATGATGGCTGATTCTTATGGGAGTTGTAGTTCAAAACATCTGGAGGGCACCAGATTGCCCATTCTTGTAGTAGAGCATGGGAGCCTCGTGCATAAGGGCAGTAGGTTCTGATAGCATAAGAGGGGCAAGGAAAGTAAACTCCACTTTTTAGGCAGGTTCCAACAAGGACTTGTGGCGGTGTAATTCAGCAGAGTAGATAGCAGCAAAATAAAAACTTCAAGCCATTTAGCATTTTAGTCTCCTGAGCACAAAAGGAAACAGTATTTTTCCAGTTTTACCTGCTCTCTTGACCTTTTCCTACAGTGAAAATCGGAGACAGTACTGCACAAGTAAATTTAGGAATTTCCAGGTCAAGCAGCTAAAAGGTTAGTGCGGAACAAAGAATGTCACCAGAAGGTCCCACTGTGTAAAATGGTAGAGAACTGGAAAGTTAAAAGGGTATATGCCAGCAGTAATGTTAACAAGAAAGGGTTTGATGATAATATTAAAAAGGATGGAATGCTACCTACCAAGGAGAAGAACAATAAAGGAAATGCCTACAATTGCAGCACCTTTTCACTGACCACCACGGAAAGCTACTTTTAGTGACCCAGTAACTAGTTCCTGTTAAGTAGATCCCAGTTAAAATTTCTATGAGTTAAAGCGTGATATGTGAAATCTAACACAGTGATAATATGCAATGAAAATGTACAAATTATCCATGTTCCCCTGGGGTCATAATGCATTTCTGCCAAGGTATTAATTTTTCAGTGAAAAAGTGGGTCCACTACTGAACTACAATAGGCCACTACAGGGGCTACAGATCAGTCGCAGAGCTCATGCCTTGCATAGAGAAGGTCTCAGGATCAATCCCTGGCATCTCAGTTAAAAATAAAAGTATCTCAGGTGGCAGGGCTGGAAAGGACCTTGCCCAAGACTCTGGAAAGCCACTGCTAGTAAAAATAAACAGCACTGCTCTAGATGGACCAAGAGTCTAAGACAGCTTCATCCACCAAACTGGGATACCCAAACCTTTAGTCTGCCTTTGAAGACAGTTCAGCTAGTCCAAAATACTGTGGCCAGAAGGCTAACAGGGATCAAACAATAAGATTATATCTCACCTGTACTAAAAGAAAGGCTTAGGACTGAGATATTTATAGGTCTGTCTGCTCTTGTATCTATCTACTCATCCATTGAGATTCTCCAGGAGCCCCCACTGTATGAGGTGAAGTGCGTGGTGACCAGAGAGAGAACCTTTTCAGTGGTGACTCCCCAACTTCAGAATGTCATCTCCATGGAGGCGCACGTTGACTGTATCTTAGGTGCCAGAAGAAAACACTGTTGTTTTTCTTCTCTAACTTTTAAAGCACTTTTAATATCTGAACTTTTAAGCAGTGTTTTTAAAAACTTTTATGGTTTTATTCTGAATTGGGTTGATGGTGCTTTATTCTGAATTGGGTTGAATGGCGGGTGATGGTTTATTTTATTTATTTATTTATTTATTTCATTTTTATTTTACCTGAACCTGTTAGCCATGCTGGTAACATGAAATGCTTGTTGAATGTGTGGAATATAAATTATGTAAATAAATATTCAAAGACAAACAACCGGACAAGCCACAAATCAATTAACCAACAGTGGGCCATTTCTACCCTGACAGAAAAATCCTGTGCCATGTCTGTATGCAAAATTAATTGCATTGAAATTAATGCCCATTGCTCTTAACATCCTCTTCTTCACTAAATCTCCTCTCCTCCTCACCAGTGAGTATCTTAAATCTCCACAGGGCAAAAATAACTTTCTCTCATTTGTGGCTAATGTTGCCAGTGGAATTATCTGCTCTACCAATTCCTACGCAAAATTTTGATTAGCATATGCTCAAAGACTGCAAATCTAAATCAATAATGTACTGAATAATAAGTTATCTATCTTGATTGAGTATATTTAGAGCTTTTCTACACGAGGCATTTATTGTGCGCTCATGGTTGCGCACCATTTATTGCGCTCAACTACTCATGGTTGTTTACAGGTTCTTTAGATGACATCCTGACCCTCCAGTTTTGCTTCTATGTCTAACCAGCACTGTGGGTGAGGGTTTTTTTTTACAGCAGGGAAAATGTGGAATTTAATTGTGAAAGCAAAAAAAGCACAATTTCCTCTTGTGTATTTGAGCTATTCTGCTATACCACAGTGCCACCTAGAGGTTATGTAGCAGAAAGCAGGAAAGTAAACACTCTTTGTGTAGTGCTTTGATCTCATTTCTGTAACAAAACTGAAAGTAGATACAGCGGATTAACAGCCTTGTGTAGAAAAGCTCTGTATGTCAGTTTTTAAAAAGAACTTTATGAGGGAAACCTAACTGTACAACAGGCCTTGCTTCGGATGCCATGTTACTATCCATTTTGAATTTTTCTCCCCTTTGAAAATGGGTCTGGGGGTCAAGCCAGGGTTCATTCTTGAAGGGTAGAATGATGTTCTGAATATGCACACCAACCTTCATTCCAGTTTTTCAGTCTAAGAAAGGAATCACACTGCACTGTATTTTATATTTCCCTTAACCTTTTGAAGATGGGTGTGAGAGGCTGAGTTAAGTATTTTGCTGTACCAAACTTCAATCTAATACTTCAGTGTTCAACGGAGTTATTGCATTACAGACAAAACAAACAAATGTTGAATAAGCTAGTTAGACCAAAAGCCTCACTTCACTTGGCAAATGAATAGCCCATCCTGAACCACTTCCATAATACATCGAAAACGTTTAAAGAACTTCTGAAGCCTTGCTGTTTGGAATAAATTGAGCCATATGCATCCGACTAGATGGGACTAGACACATATCCAACTGCTAACTGGAGATCACATTAAATCTTTTTTTTAATTCAATGTAGATATGGTAAACCAAATTAGATTTAACAACAAATGAACTGAGTTATGACACTCTGTAACAGAAAGCAATGAGCTATAATTGCTCAAGAATATGAGTACTACCTTTCTACAATTTTCCAGCAAGTTTTGTATTAGATTTATTGAGGACTTTATAAATGATTGTATCCATTTATATACATTAACCAAGATCCTAACTAGTGGATCTTTAAAATACGGCAGTATGGTGTGGTGGTGGACCTCATACTTCAGTAGAGATGCGATGTACAATGTTACCAACTTCTTCTGCAGGGTCCCAAGTAAATAAATTTACGTGATCCAGTCCAGTAATTTAAACAGTTGCTTCCTGCCGTCATCATCCAAGATTGCATAAGGAAATTCTAACATTTCCTCTAATTCGGTGCCTCCCCTCAACCACCCAAAATCAACAACATCTCATTAGTTCTGCATCTGCAAAAGGTCTTTTTGGGTACCCCACCCCAAACAGAGGAAGTGTTGAATGAAATCATGCTATACCATTTATTTTAAGCAGTAGGAACAGCTTATTTTAAAAGCATTCCCTAGAGACTACGAGTTGATTTTTCTTTTATGTCCAGGGGCTGTGAGAATTAATTGCAGCCAAGTGATTTTTTCCATTAAAGATGACTTGAGGGATTACTAGCCTACATTGAAAAGAAAAGGGAAGTCCTTCCTACTGCAGCTACTTCTTAATGTTGTGGAACGGACAAAGCACATTTCCTCCCCCTCCCCCGGAATTAAGCAACTTTGACATGAAGGTTACAGAACTCCGAGTGTGTATTGATGTCAGCAGTATGCTAGGAGCTAACATGGAACACAGATGTCACACAGCTTTTCCCTAGTGGGTTTATAATCTGAGGAATGATCCACACAACCATGTTTATCACATGCTTATGCAGAACAGCTAAATTTAACTTGTCACAGTTTAGCAGGTGAACAAGAAAGCCATTAATAGAGGCCTCGTTTATTGTCTAGTGCAGTGTACTGGAAAAATTCCAGTGATGGTTAAACCACACTTTCTGGTTTCAGTCAGAGATCGAAACCAGGAAACTGTGGTTAAATCTTTGGCTACAAATTAGGATATCAATCTACTGTTTGATCCTGGCAAGGTTTGATATCCAGATTTGTAGCCAGAGATTAAACCACAGTTTCCCAGGAGTGAAGAGAGAGTTTACAGGCACAACACTCGTTCTCAGCCTAATAAATCATGGTTTATTGGACTGAGATACAGTAATACCTTGGATTGCAAGTAACTTGGTTTGAGAGCGTTTTGCAAGACAAGCAAATTTTAAAATATTTATTTTTTTTTTTTTATTTGATATACAAGCGACACCTTGCAATTTTTTTGGGGGGGATTTCGTTTTGATATAAGAGTGTTTTGGATTACAAGCACGTTTCCGGAACGAATTATGCTCTCAATCCAAGGCATGACTGTAGTTACATCTGAACTAACCCACAGGGAAGATTGCCCAATGTTAATCTGACATTTATTCTCAACAGATTTGATGTACAAAGTAATCCCAGCAGGACAAAAATGAACATAGTTTGATGGATTGGTAAAGTATCAAGGAAAAGGGGGATAAAGGAAGGTTAACAGAGAAGCAAGGAATGGAAAAACTGGTATGTGGCAGGACAAAAGAAAGAGGTATTTGTATTTGCATATTAAATTACAATTTTACTAATTTGCAAATTACAACACAGGATGAACCACTTGAAATGGGGCAGTCAACATAAATGTCAGAGACAGAGGCTTTAATAACTTAATCTGTGAAATGTTGGTAAATTATTATTTTTAACCACACATATCTGTCATGATAAATTGCCACTCAATGGTACCCAATACAAACAACTAAAACAGAAAAAAAAATGTCTAGCAGAGTAACAACTGTAAACAGACACTGTATGTTTCCTCAGTTAGTACCAAATGGTTGGTAGGATGCACCCTGTGGGTATACCAGCTTTACTAACCTACCACAGCTTACATAAAGGCCCACAGCCTTAAAAAAAAAAACCTTTTTAGGAATTTGCCCATAGAAGTTCCTTGCTGCATTAGAGAACCCCATCCCTCATTCTGTGCCAGCAAACAAGACCAGATGAGCTCTATGCACACCTTTGGTTAGAAGACCACATATTTTAGCTGCCAAGCAACCACCACTGATGTTTCTGTAAATGGTCAGAACAGTTGCAAAAGCTTGCTGCCAGGAAATTTCTTACCACAGTCCCTATGACTGCTCCCATCTATAACATCTCCACCATTGGTTGCTGAAGGGCAACATGGCTCCGTGGTCTGACTTCAGACATGCCAAAGGGTTTCCAACCAGTGTAGCACCAGTGTTGTTAGCAAAAGTAGTATGACTCGAGATGCAAACAAGGCTGTTATCCTGCACATTGCTAGGAGTATGGCAGCCTAACTGCAATTTTGTTACAAGTGCCATGGGTCAAGTAGCACTCTAGGTGCTAGTGACCTGGTTCGCATGTAATGAGACGCCACCATGGGCTAATTTCCCCATGAGTCTTGTCATGGTGGCGGTTGCCATTTTGAATATTTGAGCAGCACGTACAAACCCAGTGAGGGTGGGTTGTTGGGGGTGGTTAACAAGCCACCCACAACCCTAACAACCCATGGGTTCTGGGTGGTTTGTCAACCATCCCAACAACCCGTGCTTGCTGGGTTCACACGTAAGGACAAGCTACAAGCTTCCACAAATAATGTTACGGTGAACAATGGGGTTTAAAAATGCGTGCTATTATCTTTCTTTAGATAAGCAGCCTCTTTTAGCAGAAGGTTAACAATAAACTAAGTAGATAGGGGATGGAGTTAGTGGGATTACTAACAGGCTGTAAAAAGTCAGATGTATTCTCACATATTTGAAGACATATTGCCTTCACCGGAAAGTCTAATTTTTAAGAAGACAAGACAAAAATGGATTATAGAAAAGGCTCACAATGGGTAGCAGCAATTTAACATGGCCCAAATTACTACTAGAGGCACTGGGAAATGTATTCTGAATGATAACAACAAGTCCTGTGGGCTGTGGCACCTTATACACCAAAACATTTATAGTGGTATAAACTTTTGAGGACCAAAGCCCGCATCATCAGAAGTCTGCTACTGTAACAGACTAACACAGCTACCCCTCTGTAATTTTGCACTATGCTGAGAAGAATAATTGGATCTGAAGTTTTGAAATACCTGTCAAGCAAATTTAAAAGAACAAAGCAAAATGCTATAGTTATTCCTACTGAGATGCTGTTCTATGACGTTCTGGACATGAGACACAACTGTAATGTTTAATTGGCACTGGACCATGAAATAAGTAACCGAATGCTCTAAAATTCACAGTAGCATGTGTCCATTAATTCAACTGGCTTCCTGGTAAAATAAAAATCCCCAGCCATTCAGCTGTGACCACTTTTGGCAAGACTTGTAACCTTAGGAGCTTCAGACTGAACACACAAAGCGATATCCTGAGGATAAGCGAGACCTCTCTATTCCCTCCTCCCCTCTTCGCCTTTTCAACAATATTAGATTACAGCTTAGCAACAGCCAGGGTGGAGGAGGAAATTCCTTTATTCTCACCTTCCCCCAAAAAGAGTCTTTTTGAACATACTGTTCACTGCATATTTACTATTGTTTCTTGGAATTATAGCAATTTTTCCCACCAAGTTATGAGTTCGGTTTCTAGGGTGGTTTTAGTTGTATTGGGAAAGGACATGCCTTGTGCAAATGGTAAAGGAACAGGAAATTAAACTAAGAATTATGAATTACCGGTACTGAGCAGTGAGCAGTTATACTGATTGAACAAATGGTAGCAATACAGTCTAACAAAAAAGGAAATACATTCAAAATGCGGCTTTAAAATATGGAAGAAATAAGTAATAAAATATATGTTCCAAAGTTGCTATAGCCCAGTTAGGAAAAACCAGAAGAATAAAAAGGTACCAAAGCCAAACAAACCCAAGCAAAACCTCTATTTGGGAAATTGAGCTGTTCAGGGCCTTTAAAGGTTCTCTTTTATAAATTAAAAAGTTACCTTTCTACACTTCTAAACAATCTAGTGACTGACAACAGGCTTGAGCTGCAATGCAAACAAAGATCCCCAAGCTCACCTGCAACATCTCCCCAGTTCATTTCTAATTCACTTGTATGCATATATTCCTTCGCTTTCAGCTTTTCCCACTGAAGTGAATGTAGAAGCCCTTACATGTAGATTCTACATTGTAGAAACTATGTGTATGCATCGCAGTGAACATAGGTCTCTGGACTGTGGCAAAAGAGATTAAGAACTTTGTTCTGACATCTTGTCGCATTATTTTCAATTACACATTTGCAAGTAAGCATTTCTCCCATCCTTAATTTTGCCATCTGAAATGACATTACAAAGAATACTTGGTTTCTGCTAGAAAAGAATCTGAACATTCATCAGGATGTAAACTGGGTAGAAGCACCATTACCAGCCACTACTACCACCAGTATGATCTAGTATACAGAATGCCAGACTAGAAACAGGTAGACCCAGGTTCAAATTACTGATCAGCTGTGAAGCTCTTTGGGTGCACTTCAGCCTCTCAGTATCTCAACAGGATTGTTGTGAGGATCAGAGGAGAGGGAGGGGAACATGTACACCATTCCAAGTTCCTTGGAGGAAGGGTTGGATAAAAATGAAGCAAATAAATATTTATCTAATAGCCACTGAAATCAAACAGAAACAACATTCAAACAAAGCCATACATTTTTAATTCATTAATACAAGAAAATTTATTCAGATTTTATTTTGTCCCAGGACTACACCAATAACAGGCCAGATGCACATAGAATTGGGGTGGGGGTGATCCTTGTGTAGGATCCTGCAATAAGTACCTACTTTTCCTTACTCAAGTGTAGGGAAATTGTAATATGGGCAGCAGGTAGTACTGGTCTGTGTGCTCATTAAAAATAATTGTTCCAGACATTTGCATAGCTAGTAACCTTAGAGCAAGCACATTTCTTCACTTTTCTTTTTTAAATGTGCTTAAATTATATTACTAAGATTGCAGGAAACAAAACAATTTTGCTCTTGGTTATTTTGTTCAATAGTTCTTCAGTGTTTATAGGTAGTATGCATACTTGTTTTATATGTGGTAGTATATGCAAGGAAGATAAATAACTGGAAGTTACAGCAGGCAACATTTACAAGGAAATAAACAGAAGTTTATATTCTTTGGAAGCTTGAACAAAATTGCTGATTTTGTGAGTGAAAATGAGTTAATTGCTGGTGTGCCTGTATTGTCTATCTGCAAATCAGTATTTCCAAGATAATGTTGAAAAGGAAAAATCACAGTGAGAGTGGCAATAGAAGAGATAAGTGTGGGTATTGCGCTGTGCATGTTACAAAGGCATGTCATTTCCCAGCAAAGCTTGCCATAAATAAAGTATATGCACAGTCTACTGATGCAGTGCTGTGCATTCAACTTACAGACTGACTCCTAACGCTGAGACAGTTCAGAGGGAATGAGCCTAAAATTAATGAATCCATTCCCTGGATAAGAATTCACATTAATTTGCTTAAGATTTCCGATAGGCTTTAACTACTGGAACACAAATACCTGCCCCAGTGTGTCCATGACCAGGGCATTCAATGATCACTAATGGCACTGTAAACCATGGCAATCTTACTTCTATGTTTGAGGCATTGGATCAGTTCACACACCCAATGCCAAACCACGGTTTGGTGCTATATGAACAAGCCCCCTGTTCACATGTGCCCTCCCCTTATACTCTGCTTAATTCACTACTTTCTCGGAAGATCCGGGTTCTAGTCCCTGCTCGGCCATGAAACTCACTGGGTGACTTTGGGCCAGTCACTGACTCTCAGCCTAACCTACCTCACAGGGTTGTTGTGAGGATAACATGGAGAGGAGGAGGAGGACTACTATGTAAGCCGCCTTGAGTTCCTTGCAGGAAGAAAGGCGGGGTATAAATATAATAAATAAATAAATAAATAAATGGTCAAATTACACTTTGCACTTTCCCTCCAAACCAAGACTGGAAACCACAATTTGAAGCTGGTTTGCACTCCCGGCTTCAAGGGCAAGTATAAATCCTCGTTTTCCAGTTCGGGTGTAGCAGCAAGCGATAGTTTATGGCAGTGATGGCGAACCTTTTTGAGCCCGAGTGCCCAAACTGCAACACAAAACCAACTTATTTATTTCAAAGTGCCAACACTGCAATTAAACCTGAATACTGAGGTTTTAGTTTTAGAAAAACAACTCATACAGTTGTCCGAACTAATTAACATCTTTTGTCTTTAAAGAAAAACACAATAACAGAGCTTTCAATGATACAAACAGTTTTTTGTTGGAAAAAAAATCAACTCAAAAAAAATTATTATAGTACTACATTGTACACATAGCCTGAAGGGAATGTATACAAACCTTTTAAATAATTAGGCACATGTATTTTTGGATAAGGGATTCTCAACTTGTAATATGTTTATATGCCAGACTGAAATTGTATGGGGCAAGCTTTACCCCGGGTCCTTTCCCTGCTTCCACAGGTGTCAGATTAGTAAAAGTAAAAGTTAACCTATACTAGGATGAGCAAGATAAACAAGAAAACTAAACATGCTTAACACATTTTAAACACTATGTCTTGGACTGCAAACACTGCATTAGGTAAAAGTTTGCATTGGGCATGCTTTTGCACAATTAATGTGATTTTTGCTATTGCATGCATGCTGATAATTTGTCAAACCTTGGCTCATACTCCAGTTAGTTTGAGAGCAACACATGCAGCACTCTGTTAGGGCTTTACATCCAAGCCATGCTCTGTGCATCATTCTTCAAAATCTTTTAAATGTGATAACAATGTAGAAAAGAATTCTGTAACAGGAATTCTAGAACAAAATCATTCTGTTCCACACTGTGAGAAAGAACAAAATCATTAGTGTTTTGCAGAAGGGGACAGTCTTTTCACGATCTGGTGACCAATGGCTCGAGTGCCCACAGAGTGGTCCCTGTGTGCCAGCTGTGGCACCCATGCCATAGGTTCGCCATCACTGGTTTATGGCAACCTAAGAAATCACTGATTGAGTGGAGTGAGAAGGGAAGAGATTGGGTAAGGGAGGGCATGAGCCCAAGGCTTGGTCATGCAGTGCCTAACCAAGGCACTGAACTTACGCATTATAAATCCACAGGGACAAATGAAAGGGAAAATACTACCAACAGTACACAACTAATATAGCATGATGATCAAGAGACTGAGCTGTGAGCCTGTATGTCCTGGGTTTAAATCTCAGATATAACATTGCAGAGAACCCTGCTTTGTCATGCACTGAGTGGCCTTAGGCAAGGGCACTATTTCTCAGTCTCTCCCATATTCAGTATGGGATAATGATACTGACTTACCTTTCAGGGCTCCTCTATGTGTTACTGAATATTGTACAGTAATACCTTGGATTGCAAGTAACTTGGTTTGAGAGCGTTTTGCAAGACAAGCAAATTTTTAAATATTTAATTTTTTTTTACTTGATATACAAGTGACGTCTTGCAATACAAGTAGTGTATTACAGCTTAAATTAAAACTCTTTGTACAAATTTTTTTGGGGGGGATTTCGTTTTGATATAAGAGTGTTTTGGATTACAAGCACGTTTCCAGAACGAATTATGCTCTCAATCCAAGGCATGACTGTATATGAAGAGCTTTGGATACTTCAACACTATAATAAATGCTAAGTACTTTTACCAGCACTCCGTTTCTGCAGGTGATATTTGACATATGTGTACAAGTCCTTAGAGCATGGGTGGGAAACCTTTTTTCTGTCAAGGGCCACATTCCTCAGGGGTAATTTTTCAGGGCTGAGTGGGGTCAGAGTCAAAGGTGGGTGGGGCCAACCCTCTCTTTCTGCAACCTCTAATTCTCTCTTTTTTTGACCCCCTTCTCCCCCCCCCACTTCCTTCCCGCCCAGCAAGCTGCTGCAGAAAAGACAGATCACACTTTCCAGGGGTCTGATAACTTGCAAATGGCATTTGAAATTAAACAGAGGGCCTCATGTTACCCTAGGGAAGCAAGTTGCCTATCCCTGCCTTAGACATTCAGAACCTGTGGAAGTTCCTCATCCAGTGTAAAGAACCCTGTCATTTCATCTTGTTATGCTTTCTGTCAACATAAGCTAGATGGGTTCAGGTTCCATCTCTGCCATCTTCACACACTCACATAGTACTCAACTCAACCCATGCCATCAATGCCCCCTCCCACCCCACATCATAATGCATGGGAAGCAAGCCATACTCAAAACCTACTAATCTATCTTCAGTCACAACTGAAATTACACACGTTTGAAGGAGAAATAATAATCTGTACATGCTGAACCTATGAACTTGTACAGCTTATCTGTGCTATTTAAAGGAATGTGTAAATATGGTTAATTTACTTAACAGCTCACCTGGATGATCTAAAACAATAATCAGGCAGGTGCTTTAAACCCAACAGGAAACACGACAGTTATCTTGGCAAAAAAGAAAAAGATGTAACTGGGCCACTCTTCCAATTACAGAGCAACAAAATTAGGGGCAAAAAACATCCTCAGCTAAGCCTCATGTCCTCCAAAAGAGAAATGAGGCATCATCAGGTTATACAAAGTTTTATGCCACTCTTTACTGTCACTCTAAGTTTATTGTACTGAATGTTTTTATTCCTGCATTTGTTTATTTTTTATTGTACAAGCTTTTGTACACTTATTGGTTTTTTTTTTTAATGTACAAGCTTTTGTTTAGCTTTTATTGTAATTTTATTGTATATTCTCCAAGGGCACCTGGTAGGTGGAGGGTGTGTTTCATAAATCTATTACATAAATAAATAAAATACAACAATTTGATCTTCACAACTGTCAGACAGAAATGAAGCTCTGTAGACCAGGAGCAAGAAGGATCAACTTGTAGATCACCGGATGATCTGTAGGAAATCAGCAAGTGTTTCCAACAGACTACCAATTGTTAATAATAGCAACAAGGTATCCCCCCCCCCCTTTCTCTCTCACTTAGACTGTTAGAACCTCTGAAGTAACTCAGATGTAGATTTGTACTTATATAGGCAGGTTGTCTCCACATACAGGTTTCATGGTGCTGTAGGTAATCGGTTCTGTCCTAATCCACCATTTTGCTTAGGCTCCATTCCAACCCTCAAGCCACAATTCTGAACCTGGTTCTGGTTAGTGGACCATGGAATGCTAGAAAAGAACAACAAAGCAGATCCTGCAAGCCTCAAGCCTGCTAGGCAACTATATCAAAATCCTTCGATTAAAATTATATGAACAGAGAACAAGTAAGAACTGGACAACATGTTAGGAAGTGTAAACTATGGAAACAGAATGCCAAATTGTTATTAATGAAGCCACACTTCTCTCTTTGCAAAAACAATGGGAGGAATGGACATAATTTAGATGCAACAATAAATTATAAGAAATAAGACACCTTAGTCACAGCAACACCATCTAGGTTCGCACACATACAACAGTTCCGTAGCTTCAAAGTAAGTCCCACTGAATTCAACAGGGCTTAATCACAGGTGAGTGTATATAGGACTGCAAATGTATTTGCTTTAACCCACAATGCAATTTGTGGTTATAACTTTGGATATGGATAAGTGATTTGAAACCAATTTTGTACACACATTGGCAGACATTACAAATTTCCCAATAGGGAGAACAGCAGCAATAAAAACAATTTTGCCCACAGTTCTGAAACTGAGAGTGTTTCAAAAATAGGTTTTGATGTGGTCAGAGGGGTTATCTGTTTAAGGTGGGGTAGGGGCAGGAAAAGATATATATACTGGATTAATGCAATTCTATTGGACCACACTCCTCCTAAAGCAGGGCTGGGCAACTTGTGGCCCTCCAGATGTTTTAGCCTATAACTCCCAGCAACCCCCACCATTAACCATGCTGATGGGAGTTAGTAGGCCAAAACATCTGGAGGGCCATATGTTGCCCACCCCTGCCCTAAGGATCAGGTTTGCAGTGTGTGGGGAGGTAGGGGTGGGGGTGCTTTCAGATCCAGCCATGTCTTTGGAGCCTGAACTTTCTACCAGCTGTGGCTGTATGCCAACTGTGGCCCCTCCTGGACAGAGATAGCCAGGCTACAATTATTAATGCTCTAATAACATCCTATTTGGATTACTGCAATGCAGTATATGTGAAGCTGCCTTTAAAGTTGATTTAGAAACTTTAGCTAGTGCAAAATGTGGATGCTAGATTACTGAATGGGACCGGGAAAATGAAACATATCTCACCAGTTTAAACCCAACTGCACTGGCTACAAGTCCATTTCTGGGCTAATTTCAAGGTGCTGATTCTTCCCTTTAAAACCCGAAATGGTCGGAGCCAAGGTACCTTAAGGGCCACCTTCCCCCACATGAACCTGCCCAGTTACTTCCTCCAAGGCCCTTTGTTGGGTCCCTCCCCCCACCTTGTGAACTAAAGTGGGTGGCAAACCAGGGCAGGGTCTTCTCAGTTTGATCATTTTGAATAAAACGGACCATTAACTGTTTTACTACATAAGTAATTGATCATGTTATTATTCATGGCTGCAAAGATGACTTTAAAATGGAGATGTTCCTTAGTGCCTACAAGAGCTATGAATAAATTGGGGACATTTGGGTGGAAAAGGTAACACATCAAATAGACAACAATATGGCAAGTCCTGATGCCTTTCTCCCACTTCCTTCTCTCTCTCTCTCTCTCTCCCCTCCCCCCGTTTCCTTCTTTCTTTTTGTTAAAAAGCCTCCACAAAGATATAGCACTGTTTATACCTATTGATTATATGCTCCTTAGATTAATTTCAGAAAGTACTTAATTAATCTAATATATGCTTGGCTGTTATATGCTTAAGTTCAAATAAATATTTTTTTGAAAAGTACAAGCAATAGTCCACACACTGACTTTTCAGAATATGTTGTACACTGAATACTAAACATCTTAAAAATGCACCAACAACACTTCAGTCTCCAGTATGTGCATTGACTTAACCATTCTAAACTAGAAATATATGTATCATAATGCACCCTCACCCAAGTGGGGTGGCTGAGCAACAAAGCAAATGCTTTTGTAGAATGGGTATTGTTCCCATGGCTGTTGAGTCAATACAAAACAGTTGTGAAAGTGAAATAAATCCCTAACAGATATGAGAAGCCTCTGCAAAACATTCACCAGGCATGAATACCAATTCACATGCCCAACCGCTGAAATAGTGCTGGAATCTCGAATAGACTCAATCACAATGCTGAAATGTTAATCACATTTTCCAATATAAAAACAATATTTTATATTCATTCTACTGAACAGTCAGTTAATATATGTATTCATTCTCTCTCTCCCTCCACCCCCCCCTCCACCACTGGAACGGAAGTGACTCAGTGAATGTGTGTGATGACAAAAAAAGAATTTAACACCAGCAGTGCCTATTCGGGACAAGGATTATTTCTCACACCAATCTACAACTCTCCTATTTAGAAATTGTTTACACATTTTGATGAACAATACCTTCAGTTAAACACAGTCAATATTCCTAATGTTTTCAGAACATACAGTACCTATCAAATGCAACCTATCTTGAGATTTATTAGTCTTTATCAGAGCTTTGGCATTAATTTCAGAGGGGGAGTTAAGCACAAGCTTAAATCACTCTAACTGAAATCAATTACATTTAAAAGTGCTTAACTTTGGCTGGACTGTGCCTTTCTTTGCATCAGAGGTGCAGAGACCAAATCCAGCCTTCTGGGGATGCCAGGGTTCCCAGAAGAGCCAAAGTCCATTTTGGAGAAGTTCTCTGGGACCCCATTTTAGTCCAAAGGGGCGGGGCCAAAATACAAAAAAAAAATACCAGCATTTTTTAGCTTAAAGTTCTTACTGCCAATAACTGAGTCTTAGAATAAGAATTCCCCTTTGGAATGGGGGGGGGGGAACCGCACAAAACCCAGGAAACAACCAAATGATTGGTGGTTGAGGGAAAGGGGGCATTGCCTTCAGGGGAACCCTGGCATCCCCAGAAGGCTGGATTTGGGCCCCGGGCCTGAGGTTCTGCACTCCTGTTTTATACAGTGGCCTAGAGACTGAGTTCTGAGCTAGTACGTCCCCAGCTCAAACCTTGTCATGAACTCACTAGGTGGCCGTAGGGTAGCTGCTGCATCACATCCCAATATCACATCCTACAATATGGGTCTAATATTGCTGACCTACTTTACTAGCCTATTGTATGACTGATATAATAATATATTAAACAAACAGAACACCTGAAAGTGATGTTATATGTATAACCACAATAATATTTGGCAGTTTATATTCATAAAAGCCCGGTGGTCGGTAGGGATGTAGATGATCACTTACGGTAATTAGTAAGGATCTCAAGTGATACAACTGCGTGTGTGTGTGTGTGTGTGTGTGTGTGTGTAATGCCACTTAATATAACATCTGAACAAACGTTTTGTTATAGTCTTGAAACTACAAACTCTAGACAGTATTCTCCAACCTTGGGTCCCCAGATGTTTTTGGCTTACAACTCCCAGCATGCCCCAGCCAGCATAGCTGGAACAGGATTGCATGTTTAGGACTGGCTGGGGCATGCTGGGAGTTGTAGGCCAAAAACATCTGGGGACCCAAGGTTGGAGAACACTGCTCTAGAATAATCCCACTGAACCAAGCTACCCTTGAAGTGAATACAACTTTAGAGGTCTTTAAATCAAAGCATTAGATTTCGGTACAACCACCCAAAGTTAAGCTGCTGCTTAAATCTTAACCACTGAAATCAATGGGACTAAGAAGTTAACAACTTTGACTAGATAGTGCCATTAAGGGTGAAATACTATGCATGTTTAGATGGAAAAAAAGTCCTAAACATGCAATCCTATACATGTTTAGACGGGGGGTGGGAGAAGCATGGTTGACTGGGGAATGCTGGCAGTTTTTTCTTTCTAAATATGCACAGGATTGCACCCTTAATAATTTTCTCAAGGCTACAGTCCTATACACACTTATCTGGGAGAAATCCTCATTGAACTTAGTGGAACTTACTTCCAAGTAGACATTGATAGGATTGCACTATAAAGTGGAAACAAAACAAAAGTAAAGAGTCTAGGAGATTTATAGCTTTTCAATTCTAATTGATCAAACCCAAAAGATTTCAGAAAGTAAGCAGACTTTTAAAATCAATTCTTCAGTTGTAGTTTGTTGTATGAAATGCCAAAGAGGCAATGAAGCTGGAATATAAGTAAAGCAAAGGATCATAAAATATAAGGAAGTCCATCAAAGTTTGGAATGGACAGAAATAAGTCCAGATTTTCCACTTATCCCAGCAAGGCAGTGTTCTCCAACCTTGGGTCCCCTGATGTTTTTGGCCTACAACTCCCAGCATGCCCCAGCATAGCATAGCTGAGGCATGCTGGGAGTTGTAGGCCAAAAACATCTGGGGACCCAAGGTTGGAGAACACTGCAGTAAGGTGTTCTGCTTGCTTGCTAATTAATCTGCTCTTTCAAAAATAAGATCCAAAGATGAATGTTCAAACATACTGGAGGGAATTCCTGATAACTGAAGCGTAATAGGCCTTTTTATCTGCTTCAGGAGGGTCAACTGATCTTGGGGAAGTGACCAGGCAGAAGTGGCATGTAACCATTTTCCCACCCACCACTTCCCTGTTCCAAGTCTCCTGTCCAAGAGGCTTCCCCCACTACCATGGGTTTCAAATGCTTGCAGACCCCTTGGGGGAAAAGCTGCTGCAGGGCACAAACTGGAGTAGGGAAAAAGCAAGTGGAGAAAGGGTTACATTCACATCCCTCCCCCGTTTCTCCACTCTTAATTGTCTCTAAAAAAGCACCATTGAGCTACCATGACATGCATCCTATATAACATGTTCCTTGGCCCACACTCTGACACCTTTCCATGTATTAAAAAAGAGGCAAAGAAATAAAATATGAATTTTGTTCTCAACAACGAAAAGGGCTGGGAATATATAAACAAAACAACAACAGTGTTGTACTCACTTCACACCAGAAACATAGGAAGCAAGCAAGAACTAGTGGTGACATTCAGAAGGGACAAGCCATGCAACCGCAGCATAAATCCGGTCTAGACTTTAATCATGGGTATATTCCAATATAATCTTTCCTTTTATTTAATACAAATATATATTTAGAAGCTTGTTATTAAGGGACTGGAAAACCCACACCAGAATATGATAGTATCTCTGTGGGTATGGTATTCCATACAGGGAGGAATTTCATCCATCTCTGTCCTTCATTTCTCTTTTCACTACATGCGCAGAGATGAGTCAATGTACCCTGAACTCATGAGCCCCCCGCATGTTCTCTCCCCCCAAATTGAAGGCTATGTAAAGACCACTATGTGTATGTAAGAACTGCACTATCTCACTGTGCCTGCAAAACACATACCCTACTGTAACTAATGATTTACGCAAAATTTGTGCTGTCAAGCTGACCCGATATCTCCCCTACCATCAACCCTACCCAATTTCAATTTGCGACAGCAAATTCCCCTGAGCTGCAGGGGGATTCAGCTTTCTCACCATTCCCCACATATTTGAGGGGGGGAAGGGCCAACGTAGTTGCAAATTCCAAAATGAAACATGGCAGCTTGTGACTGACACACACACACACACACACACACACAGGAAAGGCTCTGTTCTGTTTTACCTATCACTGTATCTCCCCCCTCAAGCCCTTTACCACTTGCTTGTCCCAGACCCCCTCCCCCAAACCTGAGTTCCCTCCACCATCCAACCCACTGCATTTGACCCCCTAAATGTCATCTGTAGTTTCTATCCCATTAATTTCAGTAGGACCACCATTTGAGACTGGGGGTGAGGAGAGAGAAACAAGATTCACAGCCACGTTCACAGCCCCACTTTCACATACATTCAAGGTTAAACTGGGTGGGTGGGGGAAGACTGTGATGGCTTATTATTTTTACATAATAACCATAGCAAGGTCACTCACGTAATAGCAAGTCTCTCTGTTTGACACATACCCTTCCTTCCTTCCTTCTTATTTTAATTTATTTTTAAGGCCAAGGGTTTTGTGCCTTTGGCATGCATACCTAGCTAGAACACATCTACTATTTAGGCTACAATCCTAAACAAACACACTTGCCTGGGAACAAGCCCCATTGAACTAAGTGGGGGTTGCTTCTGAGTAGACACGTATAGGATTGCACTACACATCGTGTCGTGGAACTAGGGACCTGGCCACAGACAGAGAGCTCTGAGGAAGGATTACATCAAGGGATGGATGGAGGCGGAACTGCCCCCTGGAGAGGAACGCGGAATTGCGCCCCCCCCCTTAACGGCATCCCTTGCAAATCCACTCCCCAACACTGCTACCCTCCTCACAAACCCGGGAATCCTCTTGCTTGCATGGTCGGTCGGTCGGTCGGTCGGTCTCTCTCTCTCTCACTCACACACACACGCTTTACATGAAGCTCTGCAGCTGTGGCCACAGAAACCAATAAAAGAGGGAAGTAAACCGCCTGCGCCTTTCCCCCCCGCCATCCACCAGACACCAAGAGGTTGCAGACAGCAATGGCTTGCGCGCGCGCACCGAACGCCCCCATTCCGCCCCCTTGAGAAAAACGCAGAAGCATTTGCGCGGGGCAATTCCACCGGCCGCCCCCCGCTTCCCCCAACAGTTGCCCTCGTTAGGGAAGACCGAGCCCAATCCCCGAAGCGAAGAACACGAGGCGGCCGCGGTCGGCGCCAAGACACAGCGCGCGGGGCGGGAGCGGAATCGCTACCTCAGTCTCTCTTTCCTCTCTTTCTCCAGCAGCAGCTTTCGCCTTTGGGTTCAGCCCGACGGCGGGGTCTCTCTCTCTCTCTCTCTTTCTCTCTCTCACTGCGCCAAGGCACTGGCGGGTAGGGTGAGGGCGAAGCGGGAGAGCGCCAGCAGCAGCAAGAGCAGCAGTCTCTTTTCTCCTTCGCCACCGCCTCCGGCTCGCCTCGGTGGCGGGCTGCTTCCAAGTCTAGGAAGCAGTTTGGGAAGTGATGCAGCGCGGCAGTAAAAAGCCCCGTCTGCGAGGTGGGTGTGTAGCGTGAGGCAGCCTCACTGCATGACATTGAAGCCGGCCGGGAACCCTTTTTTTTTTTTTTTTTGCTAGCTTGCAGCGCTGCTATCGCCCGCCTCCTCCTCCTCCTCGCGCCTCTGCTGCTGAATAATAAATAAATAACCGAATGGGAGCCGGGTGGCGGTTTCGCCCTCGTTCCCGTGCACTCCGCACAGCCAACATGTTTAGAAAAGGAAAGGGGGAAAAAAAGACGAAGAAGCTGCCGCCTCCTCGGGTTACCTCAGCATCCATTCGAGACTCACGGAATCTGCGAAATTGCTGCTGCTTTGCTCTTCTCTCATCCTGACCTCCTCCCGCCTGGCTGGGCGGGGGAGCACAGTCTTACACGGCGGCGGCCTTAACTGCAATCCTATACCCTCTTAGCTGGAAGAGAGTCCCATTGAACCGCATGGACATTTGTGGCTCAGTGTCATAGGGTTGTGCTGTTATGTGCTGTACCCTTCTCAGGAGTGAGAAGGCACCCTGATGTTCCTTGACAGAGGACTTGTTCTCAGGGAAGCGTGCCTAGGATTGCCAACCTTAAACCTACAACCCTGTGCAATTAGGCTTGTCCCTTATTTCAAGGTACAGTTCTTTATTTGGCAGTAAAATGTATTGTTCCCATGTTTTAAGGGAGAACCTTATTTATTTATTATATTTATACCCCGCCCCATCTTTTTTCCTCTTGCAAGGAACTGAAGGCGGCTTACATGATCCTCCTCCTCCTCTCCATTTTATCCTCACAACAACCCTGTGAGGTAGGTTAGGCTGAGAGTCAGTGACTGGCCCAAAGTCACCCAGTGAGTTTCATGGCCGAGCGGGGACTAGAACCCGTATCTCCCGAGTCCCAGTCCTACACTCTCACCACTACGCCGCACGTTGAGCCAGTCCTAGACATTGTGTTGCCTAAGGTGAAAAATCCAAATGGTAGCCTTCCCATTTATTTATATTTGTTAAATTAGTATCCTGTCTTTCCCACCAAATCATGCTCATAGCAGCACCATCCACACACAGAGCAACCCGCTGTACAGATCTCCTGTGCAAGTCCAGCTGAAATGAATGGGAGCTGTGCTGGAAGATCACTGCACACTTAGGTGGCTCCTGTTCATTTTCAGTGGGCCTTGTACAGGAGAACGTCTCAGTGGATTGTGTATCATGGGTCAGATCTGCCTGTAACCCCACTCTGCCACCTGAAATCTGTTGCCAGAGATGGCTTGGGCCATCTGCATCACAGACCGTTGCTTACATAGGGCAATGAACATAATGGATGGCCTAGAATAGTTCATACACATCACTGCTTGTCATCCTTGTCCCTTGGCTGAAACAGCATTTTTAAAATCTACTAGCCAGTCTGTTTTGCCTTGTAAATAGCGGGATACTGGAATGTGCATGTCCCCATCGCCATCAACATGGGCAATAAAGTTAATCTTTCTAGGGATTAAGATGAAACACTGTGTACAAAGAAAGGGGAAGCCAGATGTCTTCCATCAGGAGTTTGTTTTAAACTACTGTTGTTCCTTATTCTATACCATTACACTTCCAGAAGAATACAGTAATACCTTGGATTGCAAGTAACTTGGTTTGAGAGCGTTTTGCAAGACAAGCAAATTTTAAAATATTTAATTTTTTTTTACTTGATATACAAGCAACGTCTTGCAATACAAGTACTGTAGTACGGCTTAAATTAAAAATCTCTGTACAAATTTTTTTGGGGGGATTTCATTTTGCTATAAGAGTGTTTTGGATTACAAGCACGTTTCCGGAACGAATTATGCTCTCAATCCAAGGCATGACTGTATATGATAATATTAGCATATCTGTAGCCCTTGCATGCTCAAAGAGCTCCACATACATTATCTCACTAATCTTTACATCAGCTCTATAAGGTAAGATTGTATTGTTATCTGCACATTGCAGATGCCAGTCTGAGGCTGAGAGATAACAGCTTCCTACTGGTGAGAATATGGTTGAGGCAAGATTCAAACCAAGCATTTATGTCTTGCTTTTCTTCCATCATTGAACTCAAGGGGATATACATGGCACTCCCAGGTGGTCTCCCCCATCCAAGCACTGACAAGACCAAGATCTGCTTAGATTCAGCAAGGTGGTTGCACAATGTGCCTTTGGACCATGCCATAGCTCAGTGATGGCGAACCTATGGCACGGGTGCCAAAGCTGGCACGCAGGGACCTCTCTGTGGGCACTCGAGCCATTGGTCACCAGATCGCGAAAAGACTGAACCCTTCTGCAAAACACTAATGATCTTGTTCTTTCTCACAGTGTGGAACGGAATGATTTTATTCTAGAATTCCTGTTACAGAATTCTTTTCTACATTGTTATCACATTTAAAAGATTTTGAAGAATGATGCACAGAGCATGGCTTGGATGTAAAGCCGTAACAGTTGACCTGAGTGCTGCATGTGTTGCTCTCAAACTAACGGAGTATGAGCCAAGGTTTGACAAATTATCAGCATGCATGCAGTAGCAAAAATCACATTAATTGTGCAAAAGCATGCCCAATGCAAACTTTTACCTAATGCAGTGTTTGCAGTCCAAGACATAAAGTGTTTAAAATGTGTTAAGCACGTTTAGTTTTCTTGTTTATCTTGCTCATCCTAGTACAGGTTGACTTTTACTTTTACTAATCCGACACCTGTAGAAGCAGGGAAAGGACCCGGGGTAAAGCTTGCCCCATACAATTTCAGTCTGGCATATAATCATATTACAAGTTGAGAATCCCTTATCCAAAAATACATGTGCCTAACTATTTTAAAAGTTTGTATAAATTCCCTTCAGGCTATGTGTACAATGTAGTACTATAATAATTTTTTGAGTTGATTTTTTTCCCAACAAAAAACTGTTTGCATCATTGAAAGCTCTGTTATTGTGTTTTTCTTTTAAGACAAAAGATGTTAATTAGTTCGGACAACTGTATGAGTGGTTTTTCTAAAACTAAAACCTCGGTATTCAGGTTTAATTGCAGTGTTGGCACTTTGAAATAATAAGTTGGTTTTGTGTTGCAGTTTGGGCACTCGGGCTCAAAAAAGTTCGCCATCACTGCCATAGCTAATATACTGCACCAGCTCTGAAAGTGCAGTATTTCAGGAGAGTTCCTAGCACTGCTTCCCAGAGAGATCGTAGTTCCAACATTCCCCTTGTTTTGCAAGACTGTACCACCAATTCTTAGTTATGGTTAAGGAAACATGTTTCTTCCCCTGCCCCGCCCTTTATAAAATTGGATATAAGTTATTTTCCCCCAACCCCATTTTTCCCTCCCTTTTGCAAATAAGATAAAATTGTGGGCTGCCATGGAGATTTTCATAAGGAACTGACTTGTACCAAGTCAGACCAATAATGCATCTAGCCCAGTTCTGACTTGGTAGTAGCTCTCTGTTTCTCAGCCCCCATACCCAATACTGTAGGCAACATTTGCTAGAATTTGGACCTGGGACATCATGTTTGCCTAACAATGCTTCACACCACCTTAAAAAGATTATTAATTTGTTACAATAGTATCTTTCCAATCCTCTGTTTCCCTGTGCAGTTATGAATGGGTGTGGGTGTCCTAGTCCCACCCACTGCCGGCCCTGCCCATCTGTGCAGCCCTCAAAGGGTTTTGCAGCCTACAATGCAGCCCTTCACCCCAAAAAGGCTGCCCACCCCTAGCATAGGTGTCACTAAGAAACAACATGCCCCATACATATGCATATTTAGCTTTACACTACTAAAGTTCTGATATAAAAAGATACTGATGAAGTGGGCTGTATTCCATGGAAGTTAATGCTGGAATAAATGTGTTAAGGTGCAATCCAATGCATGTTTAGACAGAAAAAAAGTCCTACAATTCCGAGCATTCCCCAGCCAGCATGGCTGGCTGTGGGACACTTGGAGTTGTAGGACTTTTTTCTGTCTAAACATGCATAGGATTGTGCGCCCTTAGTCTTTAAGGTGCCACAAGACTTTTTGTTGTTTTTGTTTCAACAGACGAAAATGGCAACTCTTCTAGACATTGCCTTATTTCTATTACAAAAGCTATCTTAGAAAAAACACACACACATTCAAATAGCTACCACCATTCTCCAGCAACCCAGCCACATCCCTGTCCCTGTGATAAGTATACTGGCCCACAAAAATGAACAGATGACTAGAAGCTTATTCATCTCTTCGAGGTCCTTCGAAGTTATTAACTCTTCATCAGTGCTTAATGCACATAGTCTGCCTTGACTTGGTGCCACATTCCACTGCATTCACTCATACCAAAACAATTTCCCCAAGGACCTCTAGACTCTTCTTTATTTCAGCCTGTTGCTAATTTCCCCATGGAGACTATACTGAGGCACTGGGCACTGCCCTGAGCATTACTCAGTAGTGATCACAGGAGACATTGTGTCCAGTTCTTCTTTTGCAAGTAATAATTTTGCTTCCATATTTCCCCTAGTAGTGGGGTGTCAAGGTTACACCCTTACCAGGACACCTTGAGCAGCTCCTTAAAGATATCTGCCTCTTTAAGAGCCCCTCCTGTTTCACCATGCTAATTCTCTGCCTTTTACCTTCTCTTCCCAGTAATTTGGGATTAGGCCTTAGGCATGGTGGTGCAAAAGACACTCCAGACAACTTGAAGTTAACAATAACTGTTTACTTAAGTAAATTTTGGTATAGTAGATTCACAATAACTTAAGGTAATTACACAAATAGAGCTGTATACTTTCAAAAAGCAGGTATAATAGAAATAAATGAAATAATAATGCAGTTCTCTCTAACCCAGGTACTCTTTCACCTGTAACCTTAATAGAGATTCCTTCCCAGCCTAGCCCTGGCTGTTCTGCATTCTTCAGTGATATTCAGATTCTGCTTCTCTGTCTGTCTCTGCTTCTTGGTGCCTGCAGAACCTCTCCTCCACACAGCTTCTCTCTCTCTCTCTCTGCAGCTTCTCTCTCCACACAGCTTCTCACTCTAACCCGGTCTCTTCTTCCTTCTGCTTTGTCAACATCCGCAGTTCCTTTTCTCAGAGCTCCCATTCTTTTGTTTGGGGTCCTGCTGTGGGTTCGAAGACGCAGCTCCCTCTATTGCTGCCTGGGAGATCAGCATAACTTTCAGTTCTTCTGCTGTTTTCTCCTCCCATGGCAAATTGTCCTTTTTACACTGCTCAATCTGGGCAGTTTTGTTCATGGAGAGGTATTGGCTCATTTGACTAACTTCACTGTTTCCCTGCTTCGCAGGTCCGAAATTAGAATATATACTGCTTTTCAGGACTGGTGCAAGGCAGTTTGGTGCCCTAGGCAAGACCAGATATTTAGCACCCCCCCTTCCCACTTGAGAGTGCTGTATTTTTTTTTCAAGGTGTTTCTGGCGCCCCTTTTAGCCCTGCGCCCTAGGCAACTGCCTAGTTGGCCTAATGGTAGCACCGGCCCTGCTGCTTTTGTCAGCTCTATTGGTAAAAACCCAAATAAATTTTTGGAGTGCTCAATTTCCCTGTTATCAGAATTCCACAGCTAACACCATATGTCAAGGTTCCACCTGTACCAGGACACCTTGATCAGCTCCTTAAAGAGGCAGGTATCTTTAAGGAGCTGATCAAGGTGTCCTGGTACAGGTGGAACCTTGACATGGGGATTATCATTTGTCCATAAGATCAGCAATTTATCACAACCAGGCTTAGCTGCACTGATCACTAGCCTAAACACTTGTCTGAATCCGAGTTGTGTATCTTCTCTGAGCTTTTGTCTCCCTTCTTGTAATCCCATAATGGACCAAAGGAGCTCTTGCACTTCCCTTGCAGAAACCCTACAGTCCAAGATTGCAGCCTTTTAAGCCACTTGTTCTTAAAGCCATGCAAGTCAGCACTCAGCAGAGATGTGGATTGCAACCCAAGTCACAAGATATGAATGTATATCTGAGCATCCCTACTGAAGGTTGATATTAAGCAAAACATGACTTTTGTTATAGCTGAGTAGGCATCTTCAACTGCAGGGAGACTGCCAAATTAATTGGTACACCTAAAAGGTGAACTGCTTGACCCCGTGCAAATTTACCAGAACTGCCCCTCTTCCCATGGAGCTCAGTGTAGGTGGTGGTTCTTTCTTGGCCCACACAATAGAGCAAGTTATTTCAGTGTTCTGATTTTCCTATTTCCTACAGTGGGGGTGTATTTAATTAATACTAATTAGGCAGGAGACTATTAATAAGCCACAGAGGAAATCAAGTGCTGTTTCATCTTGCATATTTTAGTAAGTGTTGCTCATTGCCTGTAATTTGCATTTTAAAACCTTTGCAACAGCGGAACAGAATTTGTCTTAAATGCTTTTAATAAAGATACATTTCCTTAATATTATGAGTCTTGCTTTTGGAGATGCAGCATATATATATATATAGAGAGAGAGAGACAGACAGACAGACAGACAGACAGACAAGGAATAGATTACACCAGCCAGCCTTGTTTTAAATCACTGCACGTTTTAGGACTTGGAAGGGTGGGTGGACTCAATCAAGTATTCTGGAATGTAGCAGGAATACAGATGCAAAACTAGATCAGTCTGTCATGTAGGGAAGGTGTATGACTGACTTTGACTGTTGTTGTTTACTAAGGATTCAAATATGCAAAACATGTGGCCCCCAGGCAGGTGGCAGAGAGAAATGAGGATGTGGAGGTATAATGAGACACTTAATAGGACACAGTACTCAGCTGATTTGCTGCACAAAACCTGAAGGCTGCAATTTGACCAGGTCTAGATGCCTTCTCCTAAGGATCAACAAATCTCCTAGTTACAATGGCTTTTAAAAAAGGATCAACGGATTCATGAAAGATAGACCTTAGCAGCACCTATTAGCCATAACAGCTAATAGAACCTCCATGTGCAGAAACAGCATACCACTCAGTGCCATATGTTGAACATAAGCAGTGCAGAGGAGCATTGCCTTCATACCCTGCCCCACCCATAAGCTTCCTGGGGCATTGGGGACCTTGGTTTGACACAGGAAAGCAGCTCTGAATTACATTTTTCATCTTCAGTTTTCAGTAGGGATGAGGGACAGACTTTAGCTGTTAACCAATTAAAAAACAACACATGAGATGAGAGTTTGGAGCTTTCTCTTGTTTTAGTCTCTTTTCTGGATATGATGATGTGCTGATAACTTCCAAAAGGGGGCACAAAGATGTGCAGAAATCTAGCTATTATTTGTGTGTTTCATGAAAGTCTAATGAATCTAGGTAATCCATCAGTCACATAGCAGAGCTGTGGGAAATGTGGAGGTCACCTTCATATGAGCTTTAAATTGTAACTCAGGAATATTTAGCATTATAGGCAGGCAGTGTGGTGTGCTAATAGAGAAATAGTCTGCAAGGCAGGAGATCTTGGTATGAAACCATGTGAAGGACTGCTAACCGGTCCTTTTCTCAAGACCAGAGATTAAAGGTGTAAAACTGCCAGCCTTAGCTCTGCCATCTTGACTTGATTCTCTCAGGGCCTTGCCCTTGGTCTATACCAGTGATGGCGAACCTTTGTGAGCCTGAGTGCCCAAACTGCAACACAAAACCAACTTATTTATTTCAAAGTGCCAACACTGCAATTAAACCTGAATACCGAGGTTTTAGTTTTAGAAAAACAACTCATACAGTTGTCCGAACTAATTAACATCTTTTGTCTTAAAAGAAAAACACAATAACAGAGCTTTCAATGATATACAGTTTTTTGTTGAAAAAAAAATCAACTCAAAAAATTATTATAGTACTACATTGTACACATAGCCTGAAGGGAATTTATACAAACTTTTAAAATAATTAGGCACATGTATTTTTGGATAAGGGATTCTCAACTTGTAATATGATTATATGCCAGACTGAAATTGTATGGGGCAAGCTTTACTCCGGGTCCTTTCCCTGCTTCTACAGGTGTCGGATTAGTAGAAGTAAAAGTCAACCTCTACTAAGATGAGCAAGATAAACTAAATGTTCTTAACACATTTTAAACACTTTATGTCTTGGACTGCAAACACTGCATTAGGTAAAAGTTTGCATTGGGCATGCTTTTGCACAATTAATGTGATTTTTGCTATTGCATGCATGCTGATAATTTGTCAAACCTTGGCTCATACTCCGTTAGTTTGAGAGCAACACATGTAGCACTCAGGTCAACTGTTAGGGCTTTACATCCAAGCCATGCTCTGTGCATCATTCTTCAAAATCTTTTAAATGTGATAACAATGTAGAAAAGAATTCTGTAACAGGAATTCTAGAATAAAATCATTCTGTTCCACACTGTGAGAAAGAACAAGATCATTGGTGTTTTGCAGAAGGGGACAGTCTTTTCGCGATCTGGTGACCAATGGCTCGAGTGCCCACAGAGAGGTCCCTGCGGGCCAGCTGTGGTCCCTGCGTGCCATAGGTTCGCCATCACTGGTCTATACACTGGATTTAGCACTGAACCACAGAGGAGCCACACACACTGTGTGGGGTAAAACTGGGAAAGTTTATTTAAGGTAAACAGATTACAATAAAAGGTGGGGAATGAGGGAAGAGGGAGAAAGGTGGGGAGACACTTTGGTACATACAAGTAGAGCTATAAAACAACAAAACTAGTTCTTTACTATATAAATACCCAGGCACTCCCTTTGTCTGGGGGTTGGTCCTCTTCCCAGGGCTTGCCTCAGCAAAAAAAGCCCCACTCCCGCGAAAGCGTGCAGACAACAACACAAACCAGAAGCTACAGCAGCAGTATAGATTCTTCCCCCCACCCCTCCTTTCAGTAGCCCAGGTGTCTTTAGCCAATCAGGATGAACTTCATCTGGGCCAGGCAGGGGAGGGGTGGCTCTTTGCTGCATTTGCATGCAAATAGCTGTGGCACTGACCATCAAAGACATGGGAGACTCTGCAGCATTAGGAGCCATCAGAGAAACTATGTACATTTTGCATTTCCCAGCCCTCAGCAGGGATTATACTTGTTTACACGTGTGGAGGTGTGTGTGTGTGTGTTGCAGGAAACTGACACTTTTTCTCCACAAACCAATTATTCGTTAATACACTTGTGGGTTCTCTTCAGGGAATGGTCACTTCCCAGCTGTGATGTTTACAACCCAGTCCTAAACATATATATATTTTTGAAGTCTTGTTAGGTTCAATGGAACTTACAAGTATGCTCAGGGCCAAAACAGACATTACTTTAAATCCATATCTTGCAGCTACTTCCCCCCACCCCAAGTGGGCAGTGGACCCCATCCAGATCCTAAAATTCTCCTACTCTCCCTGGCTATGGTTCCAATCTGGATTGGGGCCCCTGTGCCTACTCTAGAGTAAAAATGGAAAAAAGGAAAGAAAAACATAGCTGCTAGATACAGATTTAAAGTAATGTCTGCTTTGGCCCTTAGAATAGGAACCTTAGAAAGAAAATTTAATGTCTATTGCTAGCTGTACCAGTTCTTCAGACTGCAAATTCAAAATTAGCAAATCAGGGAAACGGCTAGACTAGACCCTCCTTCATGACACACTAGTTTTCTTTGTGCAAGGAGTTTCTTTGGAAACTCAAACGTTCCATCTTCCACCCACAATCCAAAGTGGTACAGACCAGCAACTGATATATGAAGTGAGGCTTCTGACCATGTGGAAGGGCCATACCTCTGTGGTAAAGCAATCCCTGGCATCTCCAGATAGGGCTGGAAAGTTTCTTGTCTGAGACCCTGGAGAGCCACTGCCAGTCAGTGTTGACAATACTGGGCTAGATGGACCAATATTGAGAAAAAATATACTTTTGACTCAGTATAAGGCAGCTTCCTATGTAGTCACTTTATGTTGTTTGCCTGTTTATCTAGATGTTTATTCTAGCCTGTAAGTCAGGGACAGCAAGGGTAACAACATTTTTGCTTTCTAAGAATCCATGGGTCACAAAACTGCACAACTTAGAGGAAACAAGAAAATAGGACTCTTCAAAATGGGCACACAGGTGGCATCTTTTCATGCCTCTTTTTGACATGTGCCTGAAGGCAACCTCCCTTGGACAGCTGGTCCTTATAAAAGCCACTGTAAGCAAGAGAACAGCTGCTTCTTGGTGTAGCAGGTGTGACCCTGGAGAGTTTAGATGGCCCTCTGTTTCCCCTGCTTATTTAGATGTATCTTATTAGGCAAAAGTTCAGCATCAGTGTTTCATCTTAACATGTTTTTAATGCAAGGTGGCTTTAACCTGAGCATACATCTGTAGCCTACTAGTTAGGATCTTTAACCCCACTGTGCACCACATTGCATTAACCTATGTTGACTCTCATTTGCCATTTTGTTGTCTGGGTAAATGGGCAATAAAACTGGCAAATGAAGTTCAGCGTAAATAAGAGTAAAGAGATGCACATGAGGCAAAATAATCTATTCTGAACTTCACATATAAACTGATGAAGTCTGAACTAGGAGAGAGATCAACAAAAACAACCAACTCATTATGTGGCACCCATACTATGGATCATTAGGAAAGGGTTTAGAAAAATGCCAATATTGTAATGTCCTTCCTTATACAAATCTATAAGGTGTGGCCACATGTAGAATATTGTGTGCAGTTCTGGTTGCTTCCCATCTCAAAAAGGATATGGTGGAGCTGGAAAAGGTGGCGAAAAGGGGAACCGAAATGATCAAAGGACTGGAAAGGCTAAGGCATTTGAGGCTTTTTAGTTTAGAAAAAAGATATCTGGGTGGGATGTAATAGAGATGTATAAAATTATGCATGGTATAAGAAACTGGATGGAGAGATGTGTTTCTCCCTTACTCATAATACTAGAATTTAGGGTCATTCATCTTCCCTATGACAAAAGACTAAAACACTTGGAGACTTTTGAATGTAGAAGAAAGATCACTATGGAGCTACATCAGGGGTGGGGAAAATGTGGCCCTCCAAATGTTGGAGTATAACTCCCATCAGCTCTAGCTGGCATAGTCAATGGCAAGGGATGATGGGAGCTGCAGTCCAACATCTGGAGGACCACACATTAGCCATCTCTGAGCTACATGACAGACATTTATAAAGTTATACATGGCATGCAGAAAGTGAGATGAATAGGTTTTCCACGCTTTCTCATAATACTAGAATTTGTGGTCATTTGTGGTAGAATGGGCAGTAGATTCAGGAGAGATTTTTTGTTTTTAATGCTTCTTCTCACAACACTTAATTAATTTATGGAATCCCCTGACACATGATGGCCACTAACTTAACGCACAATCCTATGCATGTTTAGACAGAAAAAAGGCCTACAACTTCCAGTATGCCCCAAACCAGCATGGAGTTGTAGGCCTTTTTTCTGTCTAAACATGCATAGAATTGTGCCCTTAGGGGTTTTTAAAGGGGTTTAGGATACATTCATGGAGGCCAGGTCTATCCATGGCTATATTATGTATGTATATATGTATTTCATTTACATAATAGCAGAAGCTCTCTGGGCAGTTTTCAGCAATTCACAAAAACACTGGCTTCCCTGTGGCCCTGCTTCCCCTCTCATCTCCCAGGCTGCGAGGGGGACGGGCGGACAGACCAACTGGAGCACATATAAAACCACTATATACTTGTTGCTGTGGAGCAATAGTCAGCAAGGGCAATTCTGCCTTCAGCCCTGTTTCCCAGAAGCATCTGGCTGGCCAATGTAGGAAGCAGGATGTTGAATGATGATGATATTTATATCCCACCTTTTTCCTGCAAGGAAGCCAAGACAGCTTACATAATCCTTGTGGCGTAACCCCACAATTCAGTTCCCTGGTGTATGTCTACATTAGTATGTTTAGTGTGTCTAGAATGTTGAACCAAGTGGGTGTGGTTTATGATGTCTTGGAAAGGGTGTGGGGGGGAGGAGTATATAAGGAGTGTGAGTGATGTCAGTTTTTAGTTGGAGTAGTTAGAGTGTGTTGGGAGGGTTAGAGAGTTTGGGAGTTAGGTTAGTTGGCTTGTTCGTGTCTTGTCAGGAGTTTTAAGAGGAATCAGTGATTGTATGAGGAGTGAGAGTATTTGGAGTTATAGGGACTTAGGTTAATTATAAAGTGTTTGGTGTAGGCAGGTTTATTTTCTGGAACTAAGATTTTGATAATTAAAATAAACTTATTTTTATTTTGTTTGCTACCCAAATCCTACTTGTCAGCTTGGCGTTATTAACCTGCTTTACTTTTAAATCTACACACACACCTTTGTACCCACAGCATCATAAATTTAAAGCTAGATCCTTAATAACCAGTATTAATCTTTTCCCTCATTAGTAGGGGAAAGGTTTCATTTGACCCTCCCCTCAGGTTTTTAAGTGTTGATGCTTAGCCTGAGAAGGGTATATGCGCCTGGTCCTAAAGTGTAAGGGACCATGTTATCGTCATCCTCCTCCTCCCCTCCATTTTATTCTCACAATAACCCTGTGAGGTAGGTTAGGCTGAGAGTCGGCGACTGGCCCAAAGTCATCCAGTGAACTTCATGGCCGAGTGGGGACTAGAACCTGGATCTCCCAAGTCCCAGTCCAACACTCTAACCATGACGCCACAATGGCTCTCAAGATGGACATGATGGACATCTGTTGACTAGATTGATGGGCTAGATGGACATTGGCCTGATCTAGCAGGGATGTTCTTACATTTTTATGTCCACTGTAATGCAAATAGTAAGACATTAATTGTTGTATCTTATACCGGTATATGTCAAGAGATATCTATTCAGTGTAAGGACAACAGCACCAGCAATTGTGTTGTCGGTACCTTTCCCAGAAAAATAAATTGGTCATCACTCATTTGCAGATGTCAATTCATTTAAATGTATTCCATTCCTAAATGCATAACGCCTACTAATGAAGTTGAGTTAACATAATGAAAGGGCAGGTAAAGTAAGTAGAACTGGCCGGGCGTTGGAAGCAAGCCTCATGTGGTCATCTCACAGTGCATCTTATAAAGCGGAAGCAAGAGGAGTTAGTTTGGTTGAACATGACCACTGTAAACAAGACCATTGTTGATGTGGACACAACCAGAAGACTGGTGTTATCCACAGTTGGGAGGAAGTCCCCCTCTCTTCTAAGTATGAAAAACATCAGAGATTACTAATAAGATTCTACAGTCCACTTCAGATATACCTGTAAATTCTTTTACAGGTAGAACTAAAAATGTGATGTGAGTGTGACAAACAAGTGTTTTGAACTACATGCCTGGTAGCTGAGATTAGCCAGCCCCCTTACCTCACAATGCATTAACTGGTCTTCAGTGTTTTTCATTCCTGCCCAGGGTCAGGCACACTACAGGGCTAGATAAAGACAGCAGGGACTACTGATCCCACAGCAATGTTTCATCTCCTGTTCCAACTTCTTGAGTACTCCTATTCTTGGGGTACAGCACTTTCCTTTAGCAAATCCTGCTCCAGTGTTACTAAGAAATGTATAATCTGCCAGTAATCCTAATGCTAGATCTTTGAGTTGTTTTGCTATCATAAAATATACTGAATAATAAAGCAGGCTCAACTATACAGTAATACCTTGGATTACAAGTAACTTGGTTTGAGAGCGTTTTGCAAGACAAGCAAAATTTTAATATTTATTTAATTTTTTTTAACTTGATATACAAGCGTTGTCTTGCAATACAAGTACTGTAGTACGGCTTAAATTAAAAATCTCTGTACAAATTTTTTGGGGGGGATTTCGTTTTGATATAAGAGTGTTTTGGATTACAAGCACCTTTCCGGAACGAATTATGCTCTCAATCCAAGGCATGACTGTACATACTATATATCATGGTTTAATTTAGACAAATACGAACAGGTGTTTTACTTTTTACTGTCACTGACAGCGCAACCCTATCATGTATACTCTAAAATAAGTCCCACTGAGTAAATGGGAAAATAAGGTTCCTACTTATTTCACTTGGAAGATTTACTGTTTTATTGTTGCTCTGTTTTTACTGTGGATTGTGTTTATTTTAAATGTTGTTTTAATTGTTATTTTAGTGTTCATAATGAAGGGATATATATATATAATATTCTAGGTGAAGTATTAACATCCAGCAAATGCCAGGTTAAATAGGTAGAGTTTAACAGGCAGAGAAACACCATGAAGATTGCCACCTGTTGCACTATAGTGGGGAGAGAATTCCAAAGGAGGGACACCACAACAGATAGTGGAACACCACAACATACATACATATATATACATAGAATCATAGAAAAGTAGAGTTGGAAGGGGCCTACAAGGCCACCGAAATATAAATATAAAATAAATACATGCTTATTTGGGCAATGGCAAAAACGTCCCAAAAATAATAGTGACTGGTTGGTTGACTAGTAATCTCTAGTAATCCCTTGGCACCATAGCTCCAAGACCATGAAATCTAGACTCCTGAAACCTGGCATGTACATAAAGGGGACCCTAGGGGTTTGCACCTCAGGGTTATTTGGTTAAGTGCATGAATTAATTTTAATTAATTTAATGTGTCTCTGTGTTTGAAGCCTGCAGTACCATCTTCAGTCACTAGGTGGCAGACTTGCTTAACCAGTACATACAGTAGTTTTGCAGTTGATACAGTTGGAAGCCATGGGGGAGTAGTCTGAGGGACAGAGTTATATGGTTGCCCCCTCCCCATTGCTGTGAGGCAGCCTCCACTGAGGGGACTGGAGTGGGCAGACCTATCCCTCAGGGAGCTATAGGGGTGCACCGTGGCAGGGGCCATGCCTAGAGGTGCCAGTGGCTTACTTCACTTAAGCCGGGGTGGGCACAATGTGTCTAACTCTGACATTCGCTAGTGCCAAATAAAAATTCCATTTCTTGTCTTTGAATTGGGTAATAGGGTGGAGAAATTTTTATTTACAAAACAAGGACATATTATGACAAAAAGATTAGAAAATCCCTTTTTAAAAAATATGTTAGAAATTTGGGGTAGAAATAAGGAAATATTTTTACCAGGTATATCCCCGTTTACTCCAGTGGTGGTTATGGAGGATTTTCCCGAGAATGTTAGACATTTAGAACGAATTTTTAGAGAGAAAAAGGTGATAAGTTTAATGGATTGGCTGGAAAAAATGGAGACAAGACAGCAAATAATTGATAGGGTTGGGGCAGGAAGAATTTCGTGGTTAAATTTAATTCAATTAGTACAATGGGGTAAGAAATGGAAGAGGAGACATGAGCATGAAAGGGATTTCACCGCATTTGAGCAGTTGGTTATGTCCAGAGAACTCTTAGAAGGAAATGCATCAGCTAGGGGTCTTACAAAGATGTTATATAAAATGTTGCAGAAATCAGAAGAGCAAGCAGAAAATCTTAAAATAGTTTGGGATACAGAGTTTGAAGAGGAAATATCAAAGGACGAGTGGAACAAGATTTGGGATAGGCGAATATTGAAAAATATGTCTATAAGAATTAAAGAGAATTTTTATAAGCTAATTTGGAGATGGTATTTGACTCCAGTGAGATTAAATAGAATAGATAATAAATGTTCTCCAATGTGTTGGCGAGGATGTCAGGAGTTGGGTACATATGCTCATATGTGGTGGAGTTGTAAAAATGTAATGGATTTTTGGAAAATGATTTTTGAGGAAATATCAGAAATTGTTGGAGCTGATTTAGAGGTTTGTCCTAAACTAGCTTTGCTATCAATAACGGAAAAGGTGATCGGTCCTCAAAATGTTAAAGAATTAATTATAAATTTGTTAACGGCAGGTAGACTAATGATAGCAAGGAAATGGAAAATTCAGCAAGTTTTCACTATTACTGATTGGTATAAAGAAGTATGGGATATGGCATTGAATGATATGTTGACTTGTAATATCAAATGCAAAAGGGGTCAATTAAAAAAAATATTTTCAAGGATATTTGGGGTTTATTTCTGGAATATGTGTTAAAAAAGGGGAAAGGGAGTTTACCCTGTCAAGATATGTTGTATTTTTGGAATAATGAACAATTATAGAGTCATTGTATTATTTGGTCCCATGGTGATGGGAGCACTATATTAGTTATATGTGTGTGTTATTTTCTTTGTATTGTTTAAAAATTTTTAAATAAAAAATATTTAAAAAAAAAAATTCCATTCCTTGTCATCTACTCCCATTCCTAAATATGGTGAGGATTTGGCTTTGTATGAAGAAAATAATTTAAGAGTTATACTGTGCATTCAGTCAGGAGTGCCGCAACATGGGTGGCACTATGGTCCTACATGCCATCAGAAGACGTTTGTAGGGCAACAACATGGTGTCACCTTCTGTGTTCAACTGCCACTACAAAATAGACACATTAGCTTTCGTGGAAGCATCGTTTGGCTGTGGAGCCCTACAATAAGTATTGTAATGTATGCAGTCCAGCCCACCCCCAAAGGGACACTACTTTGGGACATTCCTTTCCTGCCTGCTCGAATACTCCACGCCCACCCCCCACCTCAGAAACAGAAATGCAGGAAACTCTCTAGGGAGAAATCCAAGGAGTTCCAGCACTATATTTGTCAAAAAATAAAAGACCAAAGACAGGGAGTGCCATTCATTTCAAAGGACACCCACTACACTCATAACCATGTAACCTGGGAAGAATGATGGACTGGAGCAGGCAGCTTACATATACACATCCCTTTGGAATGCAGCAAATCTATTGGTGATCATATGATCTCTGTGTGTGTGTGTGTGTGCGAATTTCTTATCTGTAACAGACACAGATTTGATTTCTATTCTGCAACAGAAATGAGCTCAGTCTCTCATGAACAGAGTATTGCTGAGAAACAGTGGCGGAGGCGTACATTAATTCACACTTTCCCAATTAAGTAGGTAAAAGGGATGAAATAATAACTAAACAGCTGTAATATGATGTCACCTACACATGTCCTCTCTCCTTTCTGAAATGTAGCTTGTGCAGCCTTCAGGAGATGAAGGCTGAATTGCTAATAGAATCCTAAAGACATTATGACCTAAATCCAAACCTCCATGAGTGTAACTCCCTCATTAGATACTCTAAATGCTGCCAATCAGCTGCTCAGCAGGGGAGGGAGTGCAAAGAGGCAAAATTGGATGCAGCCTCCTGCCCTGAACAGCTAAGCATCAGTATTAAGAGATACTAACCAGGGCCCCTCCTTCTCCCAGCTGCCATCGCAGAGCCACTCAAGGACCCTCTTGCCCTGAGGAGAAGAGACAGAAGAGGCAGAAGAACTTCATGAGCTGCTCACCATCTGTCTGCTGGTGTTCCAGCTGTGGGGGGGCACCCTCTCTCCCCTAACTGTCACCATGGGGCTACTGAAGAACCATCTTGTCCTGATGGGAGGAGAGGGCCTCGCCCCCCAACTCCCCCCATTTTGTCCTGAGTGGAGGAGAGGCCCTTCCCCCCAATTCCCACCACAACTCCCACCATCTTGTCCTGGGGGGAGGAAAGGCGCCCTAACTCCCACCACAACTCCCACCATCTTTCCTGGGGGGAGGAAAAAAATATGGCTTTCCAAAATAATACTAATACTACTTATTCTGATTATTTTCCTGTAGCTTGTCTTACTCGTTTATGGCTATTGTTTAAATCTTTCTTTTATGAAAACTGCTTTGTCAGGTTCATCTGAAAAATGGTATAGAAGCACCTCAAATAAATATATAAATATGAATGTGCAGTCCCTTCTACTGGATTAGACTAAAGAACTGCATGCACAGCAGCCATTTGTGTGTGCGATTCTTCATCCAGTTCAAGATATGGGCCTCTGCACATGCATGGCCTGTAGTTGATTTGGGACAAGTACGTATGTTTAAAATGCAGAATACGAAAACAGCTTTTCCCCCCAAAGTGATTTCCTTTTTTAAAAATTAACACCAATCTTTTATCAGCACTGACTTTGTACACTGCCAGTTCATATGATACGTTCTCCATATTGTCATGGACATATGGATGCCTGGGGTTGATCACATGCCCAGTAGTAGAAATTAAACGTCATTTCCACCTCCTTGAAAGATTTAATCAACGTTGCCTCTGGAAAATCCTGCAAATTACCTGGGAAGATAGGCGAACAAATGTCAGTGTACTGGAAGAAGCAAACACTACTAGCATTGAAAAAATGATCCTTCAACGCCAACTTCAATGGACCGGTCATGTTGTTTGAATGTCTGACTGCCGTCTCCCAAACCAGTTACTTTATTCCCAACTCAAGGATGGAAAGTGGAATATTGGTGGTCAGTATAAGAGGTTTATAGATGTTCTTAAGGCTAATCTAAAAAAAATGCAATATAAACATTGAGAACTGGGAAGCTCTGGCCCATGAACGCTTTAACTGGAGGTTGGCCTTTCACAAAGGTTCCATGGACTTTGAAGAAGCCCAAGTGCAAGGTGAAAGGGAGAAACGTGCTAAGCGAAAAGCACATCAAACGAATCCTTTACAGGACCATCTTCCATCTGGTAACCTGTGTCCTCACTGTGGGAAGCTGTGTGGATCTAGAATTGGCCTCCACAGTCACTTACGGACCCATTGCTAGAGTTTACACAATTTTATACAATTTCCTCTTTATATAATTTTCTTTTGTAATTTTATCCTGGAAGACAATCTTACTCAGTCACGAGTGATCACCTACTACTAGTAGAAATTACTGTGCAAATGGGCTCATGAATACCTACACTGAACTCTTGTTGTTGGGCTGCAACTTCCATCAGCCCTCAACATTGGCTATGCTTTCTAGGGCTCTCTGCCCTGTACCAAAGAGTGGTGGAAAATCTTGTCAGTTTCCCCATTTCCTTCATCACCCCCTTTTCTGCTCTCCAGTAAAACTGGATACGGTTGGGAGAAAGTCATGCCCAATCCATCAGTGCCAGTTACTTAACTGTCCCCCTTTCTCTGCTTTCCAGTGAAACTGACTGCTTTTGGCCAGCAGTGTCAATTTCACGAGAAAGCAGAGGAGTGAAGGAAATAGTAGTGGAGTGGGTTAGAAGAGCACCTGTGAGATTGCCTTCCAGTCTAGTTGCAGGGCAGTACGGAGCAGCATCCAATGTAGACAGGGGAAGGGAGTGTCTTCTCCTGCACTAGCTGGAGAGGGGTGTGTGGTCATATTTAAAATAAGAACAGCAACATTTGTGAATTGTGGTAATATTCACTAACTGAAGCAGGAGAAGATTCTGGTTTGAAAATGCGAGTGCTTTAAGATGTGTAACTTCAGCCTAAATTATAGAAACTTAGAAAAGCTATTCTGTTTGTTTTGCTGTGTATGCTTAAAGTGCAGTACAATTTATAGAAGAATATGAGGCAGTGATCTCATAGCTTTGCTTAGAAAGAATTGATGGCAGAGTGCAAAAGCAGCAGGCAGCAGAGTTCTCTCAGACAAATACATGCGCACAGGACTTGTTTGTAAGTAGATGCTTTTAAAAAGATAAATAACAGAAACATAAGATCACTCAGGAATTAAAGCTTGATGGTAACAGTAGTGCAGTTTTTTAAACGTTACTCATTCAGTTCTGTGAGGTGAGGAAAACACACAGGTCATTCCTTTTTCATTGCTAAACCCTAGCAAGCTAACACTGGACTAGTCTGTCAGAGGAGTGTTTGAATGGAGTTCATACCTGTTGCTAAGCAATGTCCAGCATTCCCTCCTCTGATTCAATCAAGTGGTTCAGTCCACTGAACTCTGCCCCCTGCCCTTCAACCAGCCTATACACAGTCTGCCTTAACCCCTTAATGGGCAGTTGACGTAAAAAAAAAAACACCCCTCCCTGCAGAGTCTACATCTTCTTGTCACATATTCCAACAAGATTATATCCAACAACAATGTGCACATTTGGCCAAGAACGCTTAAGCAGGGGATGATGGTGATATAGGAAATTTGTACCACACACACACTTTCTATCTCAAAAGAGACATTAAAAGTGGCTTACATGAGTAGAATAAAAACAATTGATCAAATGACAATTAAAAAGCCATTAGAAAAGGATTACAGTAAGACAACCAAACAGCAGATAAAAAGTCCATGCAGTTTGTGAGAGCATAAAAACATCCTCAGCTTGGAAGATTAAACACCTGCTGGAACCAAAAGGTCTTCATGAGGTGATGAAAAACCATTAGCGACAGGGACAATCATGCCTCCCTAGGCAGGGAGTTTCACAATCACAATGCATATGCGACCATTGAAAATATTTTTCTTTAATATAGATAGGAATGTATTATTTTTTCATTAGGTTTTGTTGTGAACCACTTTGAGCATACTGTAATAGGGATGTCAGAGAAATCTGCAGTGGGCTCAAAGAGTTTGAATTCCTAAGAATCTGACCTGCGGATTCCGCAGCAGAGCGGCTTTTCCTGAGTTGAGCAGATTCTGAGGACTTGCAGACCATGTTTTTTATTTTCTGTAATTTTACAGAAATTTAGTCATAGAAAAGTATGAAATACTAACAAACAAAAAACCCAAAACACCAACCAGAATGTGCATTTCCTCCATAGGCTAAAGTGTGAAAATATACATTTTGGGGGGATTTGCATATTTTGGGGGGATTTTCAGGAATTTGCTTACAAATGGGTTTGCGCAAAATCCAATTCCATCAATGAGCGGACAATGGAACGAAAGCCACCTGACAATCCACGAAACATAGACGGAACAGATTTTACCATTTCTGTCCATCCCAAGCATATGGAAAAGTGGTATACAAATAAAAGGACTGATTGATTGAAAGACCCTGTCCTGTGTCCCAAGATGTTCCTCTGTTGCTGGAACACCATGTGAAGCCTCCCCAGCAGGTTTGTATGGGACGATTGTCAACTCTCTCCCTCCCTCTCTCTCTCTGTATTGTTAAATTGCATACACCATAAAATGAAGAAGAGGCTAGGCAATATTGTCTAGCAGATCACGACTACTTACACAGCATGATCTTTCTTGATTTGTCTTATTAACCTATTAAATGAATGGAATTTATTTTTTTTAAATAGAGAAACATCAATGTCCTCGCAATAGGTACATTTGAAAAGATTGATACACACATAATTTTAGAGGTGAGATGACATGAGAAGCGACAAGAATTAGAAGCCTGTGAAAGAGTTCCATTTGCTCAACAGATGCTGCATATCCAAAGAAATTCCATTCCATTGCAGAAGGTTAAATCAGTATATTTGCACTCTTGATCACGCTTGGTATTTATTATTTATTGCTTTATATTATACATTAGTCTGTAGTATATATGGTAAATGAAATATTGTTCAGATTCCATTTGCTGATTTAAGGTTTGATTTGAGTACTTTAAAAAAAGGAGGGGGAAGCATATGGTTCACTAGCATGTCCCTGAAATTGCTACACTATTCTGTTTTCTCTGCAACAGTGTTTTGCTGATTTTGCTCACATTGCATCAGGAATAACACTGAGTCAGCTTTCCTATTGGAAAGTGTACCGGTGTAATTAAACCTCCTTATTCAGTAAAGGATCTTTATTAAAAAGTGACACTTTTAGAAAAACAAACAAACAAGGAAAATCCTTTCAAGCAAAACAACCCAACAAAACCCAATCCTGTGCATGTGCTTAAGTTTCATTTTTTTTGTTTACTTTTTATAACATCATTGAAATAGTTCTCACTAATTGGCAATTGGTGGGTGTCTTTTAAAAACTGACTCCCCAAAACTTAATTAGAAAATGTTAACACATTTGAGAGATCACGTCCTGCCTTTGAAGGACATTTTACTTTCATTGATATTCATAGGTGATGCATGAACCACATAACTGGCAAAATTCCCAAGTTGCTTCTCTGTGGAGAAAAGTGGGGCACTTAAAATATCTCAGGTAGCAATCAGTGGTTTCAGCACTGGCAGCACAGCATGCTGTGCAGGTGCGCAGGACAGGTGTGTGTGTGTGTGTCTAAGTGCTGCTTCATAAGTTCTGCAGAAATGGCAAGGGAGCACCTTCCCCTCCCAATGCTTCTGTGCCTTGTCCCAATAAATATATGTTCTCTCAGTGCAGTGAGTGTCAAAAGGCATATTTCCTCCCTTTGGAGGACGAGCTGATAACTTGTCATTTTAAAATCTCCTTGTCTGTTGCTGGATTTTGGGCAGGAGGCACAACCTAGCAGGTTTGGCAGGTCCGAGGACAAACCTGATGGATTAGAGTGTGGGAGCAATTGGGTGGGTGGGGGGAGTTTATAATAACATCCCAGCTCAGAATATCTGGTTTATTCAAAGCAAGATCTGTGGCTTACGCTGGCTCAGCTTGTCTGAGTGTGGAAAGCTAAGCCGGGGGTCAGGCCTGGTTATTACTTGGATGGGAGACCCCTCCTCTAGTTTCCTGCATTGAGCAGGGGGTTGGACTCGATAGCCTTGTAGGCTCCTTCCAACTCTATGATCTATGAATCTATGAATCTATGATCCTGAACCCGAGGCCAACCTACTGAAAGGGTGTGTGTGTGTCCCTAGTTCAGATGACACCTGGACACATGAGGAAAAGAAGAACCTTTACTGTCACTTCTGTAGAACATCTAAAGCTGGTCTGTATATAAAGGCAAAGTTCTTCCCATTTTCTCATAGACACCATTCATTGCAGGAGATGGGGAAATCTCTCTATGACTCCATCTATATTGTAATCTATTAATTATTTATTATTCATTTAACTTTTTTGTTTGTAGATTTTTATGGCTGTTCTTATATATCTTTATATTTATCTTTTCCTGAGTTGTTTGTCATTTTGCATTGTATCATATTCTTTTAAGTAACTATTCGTATTGTATTTTATTCTTTTTGTTTGTAATCTGCCCAAAGTATGCTTGTTAGATGGATTAAAAAAATATAATGAATGAATAAAATTATTCATTGCTGCTATTTATATATTATTTTTCTATACAGGTGTCCTCAAAGTGGTTTGTATACTAAAGTTAAAACAATTTAAACATCTCAAAGACATACAACTTAAGAACATACAAGAGTAAATAAGAAGAAGCTTATAAATATTTACATCTTCCTTCTGCCCATTGTCTCCCCCAGGTTTTGTTTTAACCTTCTCTTTCCTTCATCGTTCCAGCCCTCCTATCTCAGCTCTCCTGCTTCAATTGCCCTTATGCTTTTTCAGGCCACTTGCTTGGATTATCTGTTTTTGTCTAGACTCTTCTACCTACCCAATCCATCTCTAGGATCAGAGCAGCTAGCGGCAGGCATAGACTCCTAGAATGCAAGCAACTCAACCAATGCCCAGCCCTTCTGACTGCCCAGCCCTGCTGTGACAGGCAGACCACTGAGCCAATCAATGACAATGCCTATAGGAATGACAATGCCTATATGTGGGGCTACCCTTCGGCATGGTCCAGAAGCTGCAGCTGGTACAGAATGCAGCCGTGAGTCTACCAACAGGGGTCTCTTTTCGACAACATATTACACCTCTGCTAATTGGCTACAATAACTCTACATGGCATAAGAGGATGTAGATGCTATTTCTCCTGCCCTGTGCTAGCCTTCCCTGGTTCATTGTCTACCTTGGCTGGCTGTGGGGCAAAAGTATTTTGAACTGGCAGTAGTTGCTTCTCTTCATAGCACACCTCAAATTGGAGACCAACTAAAATATTGTTTTCACAATGAAACATTTCTGTTGCGTTCACCTCCAATACAATATGTACATTTCACAATTACAGATTAACGTAGTGGGGAACCAGCATGTAAACCATGTTTCACAAATGACCTACCAAATGACTATTCCACATACAGAAAATAATATTACTTTCATGAGTATAAGCTACAAAACAAAAGCCATCTCACCCAATACTGGCCACCATAAAGCATTCGGGAAAACATGAATGCATTGATTGACAGCTAGATTCCTATCAGCTCACCATGTCTGTGTCTGTCACTTCCACTGCAGGGTTTTCGATTATGTCCTCCGACCACACATCAGATCCCTTTGGGTCTATGAAGAAAGAAACATGATTTTTTAAACATCTGTTCCACTCATCTGTTCTACTAATTACAACAAACAAACAAACAAACAAAGACAACAGGAAGCAGTAGTACAAGTTAAAAGCAGACAAAATGAATAATATTAGCATCTAGTCTGACAAAAAATAAATATAATGGCCTGGATCCAAAGCGCTACACTAGTTCCTCAGGGAGCTTTCGACTTGTGTTTCTCAAAGAGGAGCTGTTTCGATTCAACCTTCTGTTCATACAATCATGGAATCATAGTAGAGTTGGAAGGGGCCTATAAGGCCATCAAGTTCAACCCCCAGACTGAGAGCAAGTTCAAAACCAAGTTCATGATGTGGTATGGGAGACTTTCTCTGAGCTCTTAAACAGATAGAAGCCCTACATCCCTTCCAGAAAATGATTTCCTTATCTACAGGACCTTCCACTAGAGCACACGAGCTGTTGATGCCACCCATGAAAACAATTACTTCTTTAATCTGGGTCCTTCTCCTTTGCACATGTTCCCTTTTTGAAGTTTGCTCCATGGTTCCAAAATGAGGAATGTCCCACAAAGCAGGGATTTAAAAATTCATTTATTACATTTATATCCTGCCCTTTTTCTTCTTGAAGGAATCCAAGGTGCCTTACATGATCCTCCTTCTCTCCATTTTATCCTCACAACAACCCTGAGAGGTAGGTTAGCTTGTGAGTCAGTGAGTGGCCCGAAGTCACCCAGCGAGCTTCATGGCTGAGTGGGGATGAGAACCTGGATCTCCAGAGTCCAAGTCCAACACTCTAACCACTATGCCACGCTGGCTCTCACTAGCCAACATCTATGTTCTTTGGGGCACTTTATTTTACAGATAGAGTGGAAAATAGTGGAACTGTGTTACATTCTTGGTGTAAAAGCATCATGTTAATAAAGGACTCAATTATTGTGAAATCTTTCTCGCTAACATAGTTTGAAGCCCAGATAATACATGAGCCCGATCTGGCCAGGGGTTGCCCTTTGTCTGTCCCTGCCTTTGCATAAAGAGCATCACAGTGGTTTTAAAAAGGGCAGCACACCATATGGTCATTATTTCATACTTCACAACTTCTATCTGCTTTATTTTACAATTTTGCTCTAGTATCAAAATACTTACAGACAACAAACATGTGCATCGTAAGGGAAAACAGGGAAGCATACAGAATTCAAAGGTAGGATGAGCATTCTTTTTTATTGCACCCTGGGTCATAGAATCCAAAATCTAAACATGTTACTTTCAAAACTGCAGGCTGAATGAGCACCAGTTCATGCTCCTGATGTTAATTTCATCCATCTTTTTCGTCTGGCACATTCAATGAGGCGTAGCCCGTGTAGGGCAGCTCAATCAGCACTAGCTGGCTGGGCAGCTTTTGATCCGCCTGTGTGCTCGCTAGCTTCACTTACGTTGTTGAGCACACTGCTGACTTATTTGTTTCCTTTGATTCACTGATGATTTCAGCCCTGAATAGCACTTTGGATGGTTGATGGAACAGCAACAATCAGAGGGGATTGCGGGTGGTGTTGGTGTGGTGGTGGGACACATAATAGAATGGAAACAAAGTTGAGGGAGCAGGCCATCTTCTCAAAGGCAAAGCAAACTCCAAAGGGAGAAGGAGACGGGATTATTGCAGAAGGTTAAATCGGGCCAGTTCTCAGTCTTAAACAACAGGCAAAGGAAACAGGGCTTACTGGTTAACACAGGAGATTGGCAAGACTCAACTCTCAAAAAGCAGGCCCTCTTTATTAATCATATATATTGAGATCAAAATTAGCTTTATTCACTGGGTTCACATAATAACACGATAAGCCATGGTGGCTTATAAACCATGTTTGTTTCAGAATGGCTTGTCATGTTGTCTGAACCCAGCAGCATGGCTTGCTAACGATGCACAAGCCACTGTGGCTGGGTTCAGACAACACGACAAGCCACTCTGAAACAAACACGGTTTATAAGCCTCTATGGATTATCGTGTTGTGTGAACCCACCCAGCCATTGACTCCAATTTGAGATTAAAATATGACATGTTATTACTATTGTTTGTAAACAGGGATATAACAGGAATGGTATCTGGAGTCTGTATTGACTTCTAGTGTTAATTCTTATGGGGTCTAAGTAAGAGACCCCCCTGGATATCTTACTCATGCACTTTCCCCTTCAAATCTCATGGAAGCATTGACTTTTTTCCCTTTTAAAATACCCAATGGATATCAGCTACACATCTTAACTGCTGTATCAATATAAAGTGGCTATTGTATTGTTAAATGAGAGTTTCCACCATGTTGGGAACTGCAAATGTCTTAGACAGGCAGTTCTTTCATTTCCCCATTCACCTTATTTGTGGTCTAACTGATCCCAGTGCCATTTTAATCATTTTTTTTTAAGTGCGATGCTTTAAAACATCATCAAATAATCAATTCCTTTAGCCCAGGAGCATAAAGTAGTACAGGGGAATTTTTATTGTACAAAATATTTATACTCTTCGGGATTAATTATGACACCTATAACTCCCCATTTGGGAGAGTTAAGTCAGGTAGGGACAGGATTACTTTTCAGCTTGTCTCACCAGGGCTCAGTCCTAGCATCTATTTCACTGCCAGGGCTCAACCCTAGAACACATGGGCTAGGACTAGATAAAAATGCCCCTGAGCAAGTGCAGAGTGCATTTTCCTCACCACTGAGTAGCTAGAAAGAATCCCCACACAACAGAAATGAGGGGGAAAGGACTTTCATATCAGAGGATGGTGTTTTTAAACAAACTAGGCTCCTGGCTGGCATCTCTCTTTTTTTTAAAGAAATGAAACACCAGGTGGGGAAGCATTATTTCAACAGATGTTGGAGGAGATTATAATTTTTTCAGAGCATTAAAGATGCTTTGATGGAGGTGGCAGCCAGAATGTTGAAGGTGTTTGATAAACTAGGAGTGGGGCCAGTTAAATTGTAAATTCATTGAATGCAAGCTAGTTGGAAAAGGAACAGAAAAAAGAACACTGACCAATTTGAAATTCATGTACTGATCATGAGAAAATGGAAGCTGACTTTGAATGATCTTGACTTTTGCAAGAAGGAAAATAAGGGGGTTGGGCAGGAATTTGTGTGGCGTAGTGGTGAGAGTGTTAGACTGGGACTCGGGAGATCCGGGTTTGAGTCCCCGCTCAGCCATGAAACTCACTGGGTGACTTTGGGCCAGTCACTGACTCTCAGCCTAACCTACCTCACAGGGTTGTTGTGAGGATAAAATGGAGAGGAGGATTATGTAAGCCACCTTGGGTTCCTTGCAGGAAAAAAGGTGGGGTATAAATATAATAAATAAATAAAATGAATATTTCTGAATCAAATGAACATAAGAAGAGCCATGCTGGTTCAGACCAAAGGCCTTTCTCTGCACTTTTTTCATCTCTACAATATCTTTTTTGAGGTGTGGTGACCAGAACTGCACACAGTATTCCACGTGTGGTCTCAATAATAATAATAATAATAATAATAATAATAATAATAATAATAATAGGTTTTATTATTATCCCCAACATGGATTTTGCTGTGATCTAATGGAACATTTTTACAGGGAATATAAATGTTAAAATCAGCAACTAACTTCAAAACAGACTGTGTGTGCACACGCAACTACTATTAAAGGGCATTACAGGCCACCTTGTACATCTTGATTTCAAGCATGCACAAGGTATTTTCAGTGTACACCTAAAAATGTAAAGTGTGGGTGCAAAAAACTTACAATATTGCTCTGTTGAAATGTTTATATCCCATCTCTCCAAGGCCTGCCTTGAGGCAGCTTCCAACAAAAATTACAACAAAACAGAATATCATAGACAATAGTTTTGGTAAATTTTTATTTCATTTCATACAAACACAAAAACACATATATAGCAAACAATATACACAATTTAAAAAGGACTTCCAATCTTCTCCACAGCTTAAGCAACCACAGTTATTCTTACAACATTTTCTGTTAACAAAACCTCACCTTCAGTTACAGCAAACCAAAAACAAAACAACATTTTAATCCAATTTAAAATCCCATTATTAAGTATATTAAGAATCCCTCTCTAGTATAATACATTTACTCCTTGTTTCTATCTATCAATCTATCTATCCATAAACCACTTCACTTTTAATTTTAAAGATATCTTTTTTTTTTAATAGAGAAAAATTTGAAAGTTAAAAAGTAAATAATAGCTGACAAAACAACAGAAGCACATAAGTCATCATTCTACTTGTAAAACAAAACAAAACAAAAAACAGCAACAACAGCAACAAAAAACCCCCAAAAACAAAAACAGAATAAACAACCTTCCCCTTCAATATATCAAATACTCCACACAAGGTTAAAAAGACATTTTTAAGTAAATATTTCAAAACAGACCTAATATGCTTATAAGTCCATACAAATCATATAGGCAATCCCTTTATCTGAATAATTCAATAAACAACAACCTTTTATCTTTTCCCAGCCAAAACAAATTCAGATTTTTATAAAAGCTTCCCTCTGTCAAATGGGCAGTCCCTACATTCCAGATTCTGAACAGAAAACAAAGCAAGCCTACTCTGGGGATCTTGCTCACCGGCTTCATGAATTTTCTGCACAGGCACATTCAGTCCAATCCAAATTTCAGAGCCTCTGTAAATCTCAGCATTCGCCATCTTGAGTTTTAAAAACTGCATCATAACTTGTCTCCAAGCATTCTCCTTATTCAGATTCAGTCCAGTTAACACTTCAACGTCTCTGTGAATTTCTGGAAAGTCTCCAACATCCTTAATTGCTTCTTTCTCCTCCTGTATAGTGTCCAATTCCCGTCTTATCTTGAGTTTTAAAAACTCCGTCATAACTTTTCTCTGAGCCTTCTCCTTAAACAGATTCATTCCAGTTAACACTTCAACGTCTCTGTGAATTTCTGGAAAGTCTCCAACATCCTTAATTACTTCTTTCTCCTCCTGTGTAGTGTCCAATTCCCGTCTTTTTTTTGTTAAGTCTACTTCAAAGTATACATCCCAACCTTGGATTCTTCTTTCCAGTTTATTTAGAATATTGTTTTCCAACTTTTTCCAGAGCAACATAAATGCTGAAGTCATATTGCCCTTGTACTTCCAAAATTCCACTGCACATAAAAGAATTATAACCCTCCTTCCAATTAGCACTTCTTATCTTCTTTGCCTCCCAGATATACCCACATTCAACTTACAGTTAATTATAATTCCCACTGTGCTGTAGAAAGATTCCAAATCGGCCAGTCCAGATATAATCCATCATTTTGGAAGTGAACACGTCCGCCTCTAACGATCGGTGAAAGCCGATCTCCTGAATACGGCGCCGTTTTCCCCCACCTCAGGTTACAGCCACAATCTGTCCGCCACAGGGCAAACAGAAAGCAGTCTATAGCCCTTACGAGATATTTTGGGGGTAACCTCAAATCTTAGCTTCTTATCAGAAGTAGATTCCCCAGTCAGAATTTCTCTGGCCAGGAACGCTGTATCAGTTAAACTTCAAGACTCCATGTTCACCCGGAAGTCAATATCATAGACAATAGTTAGCAAAAATAACATAAATGTGTGTATGGCAGCTATGTCTTCTTTTCATTTTTACTCTAGAGTAGGCACAGGGCCCTGATCCAGTTCTTAAAATTCTCTCTACTCCCCCCCCCCATGCTACGGGCTCAATCTGGAACAGGCACCCTGCATCTACTCTAGAGTAAAAATGAAAGAAAGACGTCACTGCTAGTCACATATTTAGGGCACAATTCGATGCATGTTTAGATAGCAAAAAGTCTGACAACCCTCAGCATTCCCCAACCAGCCATGCTGGCTGGGAATGCTGGGAGTTGTAGGACTTTTTTTTCCTGTCTAAACATGCATAGGATTGCACCCATAAAGTAATGTGTGTTTTGGCACTTAGTAGAGCTGGAATTTGGTAGCAAGCTACAAGAAGAGGTAGAAAGCTGAACAAACAGAGCAGCTTTGAAGCTCATTGGGGAGGCAATTCCATAACCACACAGCAATTGTGGTAAAGGTATCATATAGTTATCAGCAGGACCGGTGCAAGGCAGTTTGGTGCCCTAGGCAAGATCAGATATTTAGCGCCCCCCTTCCCACTTGAGAGCGCTGTATTTTTTTTCCAAGCCGTTTCTGGAGTCCCCTTTAGCCATGCGCCCTAGGCGGCTGCCTAGTTGGCCTAATGGTGGCACCGGCCCTGGTTATCAGCCAAGATTGGCTGCAGCTCCCTGCTGAATGGACACTCACTGGCAAGCCCAAGTTAAGTTTGCCTTTGCATAATGTGTGAAATTACTATGTGAAACGGCCTGCAGTTTCATTGGGCAGTGAACCCACAAAAGAGGAAGTTTTAATTTAGGCAACCAAGCTATCCTCTGCTTTCTTTCTTTACTCTCTGTCTGTTCTGTATTGTCTGATCTCAGATCTAATCTAGGCTGCTTTCAGGTTATTTCTAAAACATTTTAAACCTCGCTCAGGATAGTTGAGCACAAATTACAACGGCAAGAAACTAATAATGGCAGTAAACTCATACCCTCCGACATTTCACAGATGAAAATAGGTACATACATGTGAATCTGTAAGAGGTATGGTTAAGCAACATGAACCTACCTCACAGTATGTTGTTGTGAGGATAACAGGGTTGTTGTGAGGATAAAATGGAGAGGAGGATGATTATGTAAGCCGCCTTGGGTTCCTTTCAGGAAAAAAGGCGGGGTATAAATATAATAAATAAAATAAATAAATAACAAATAAATGAAGGTGTGATCAAGAGGGTGTGGCCAGGCAACATGAGGGCGTGGTCAAGGGTATGGCTAGGCAACCAATGAGCATTGTCAAGTTCAAAAGTTATTAGAGGAAACACACACAATCTTATATATTATAATTATTATATTATTATATAACATATTATTTTATAATATTTTATAAATGGCTTTTGTAACCTTTTTTTTTACCTTACTTAAACCCTTAATTGTTGATATCTGGTGTTTTTCATGGGGTGTGGGGTCAGTGCTTGCAGGACAATCTCTTTCTCTTTGTTTTAAAATGGTCAGGATTGGCACAAATTCAACAGGTGAAGCTCACCCCCACACACACACCACCCCAAACATGGAGCTTCAGAGAGAAGGAGAAGTTTCTTGCATTTCCTTCTGACACTCTAAACTCACCTGTTAGAGGCACAGAGTCAGTTCTGTTAAGAAATAAAATCTTTGGCAATATAAAGATAGGAATCATGTGATAAATTCCCTCATTCACCTCTCCCTCCCTCTGTCCAGGCCACTGGGTACAGCCTCCTTGTCAGCAGGTAGAGCATGTGTGAATGCACGCACACATCCTTCCAGCGTCTGTCTCTCTGTGGAGCTGTTCGAGCCTAAAAAGAGCTAACTTAAAGGGGCCACGCCATGGACAAAATTGCAGCTAAGCTTGCAGTTTTAGCTTAGCAGCAATTTTGCCCGAGGCATGGCCCCGTTAAGGAAAGTTTTAAAAGTTTAAATTCGGGACTCTGCATGACAAAGTGAGAAGCCAGGATGGCTTAAGGGTTTTCGTGACAGTCCCAGAATTTTCAGGGCAGTTGGAGACTATGTAAAGTATCTTTACTAGAGCCTTCTAAAAGAAATGTATAGTGTACTTTTCTTTCTGCTTGGAATGTTGACACAAACTGCTATTTTTGAGTAGAAATGGCAAAAGCAATCGCCTTTCCAAATTAGGTGCATGTTAGTTATTAGTGGCCCAGTTCCAATGATTGCAGAAACCATGATTGTGAACAAGCTGTGGTGTGCCCCAAGTTTGTGCACTGCCCCTCTTCTTTCTCTTCTGTGAAGGAGAGTGAAAGCTTCTGTTCTCACTCTAAGAACAAACCACAGTTCTGTATAACTTCCAAGCTCTGGAAACACTGTTTTGTTCCAACCAAAGTTCATTAAAACAAAACAGGACCAAACCATGGTTTCAGAGCCTGGTTTGGTAGCTAACCTTGGTTTATATAGCTATTAGAACTGGGTGATTATTGGGTATAAGCAGCTGCCTGCAGTAACTATGCAGTGATAATAGCATGCACTTGTATTCAGTTTTCTGTGCATCACTGTAACCTAGGTAGACTGCTTGCTAACATGCTTGAATGCATGGCAGCCATGGGGAAAAACAGTTGACTAAATGTAGCCTCAGAGCAACTTCACACATGCGTATAACGCATCAGAGCCTATGGTTTTCTGTATGTGTGCTTGATACCGCATGTACCAATGTATGTTCAAACGGTGTGTTTCCAGAAACATCAGCTGGCACAGAATGCAGCAGCTCAGGGTCTGACTGGAGCTTGTTGTTTTAGTCATATGCTGCCATTATGATATCATATTCATTGGCTGCCAGTCCATTTGCAAGCCTAATCCAAAGTATCACAGTTGACCTTTAAGTCCCTAATCAGCAGGGAACCTGGATACCCTAAGTACCACTTTCCCTCTTATAAACCCACATGCATAATTAGATTTTCAGTGGAGGTCCTGCTCCATGCCCCATCACTGGCTGAGAAACAGCAGGAAGGTATGCAGGACTGGGTCTTCTCGGTGGTAGCTCCCAACTTGTGGAACTCTTTTTGGGGGCAGTCTCCATTTGGCGAAACAAACCAACAGGATAGTGTATCCTAATAAAGCAACCAAATGTAAAGAAGGAATTGGGATAAATGAAGCAGTGAAAGTAGATTATTTCAGAAAGGCCTAAACAATACAATTTTTATCTGCACACTTGCAGGCTTACAGACAAGAACAATAAACACAAATATGCTGTGCTATAATTCCTATATTACAAACAGGAACATACATATATAATAGATAACTGTGAGTGAGAGGCTTGGATTACTGTGTGTGTGTATGTGAAGTATGTGTGCATATAAGCTGTTGTATTTTAGATACTAGACCACTGAAGAAGACCTGTTTGGGTGAAATGTTTTGGTATTGGTATTTGGTATCCTGTTTGTAATATAGAAATTATAGCACAGCGTATTCTTGTTCTTTGTTCTTGTGTGCAAGCCTGCAAGTGTACAGATAGAAACTGTATTGTTTAGACCTTTTTGAAATAATCTTCCAGTATCCATTTGGCTCTTTCTCCTCAAGAATTTAACTGTTGACCTGGAAATTGTTTATTGGTTTTGATCATCTTATATTGTCGTGTTTGGGTTTTGCTCCTACTAAATTGTTGCAAATTTGCTGACTCCCCCCCCCAAGGATTTTTTTTTGGGGGGGCAAATAATTGGTTGATTGTTGATCATTGAGGGTACTGTACAAATGGAAAAGTGAGTTAAAATATTTCAGTACATAATTTTAGTAAATATGCTTTTTGATAACATGGATCTGAAAAAGAAGACTTGGGCACCATGCAGAAAGAATATTGAGACTCTGTGGGTTGATTACACATGCATGTCCACCATTTGATCTCCAAAGACAAAAGAGAGAGAAAAAACCTCCAAGTGCCAACAGAGATCTTTGTGTATTTTTATTTGTGCCCGACGCGTTTTGGCCTAAGCCTTTTCAAGGGCGCTTATTTTCTAATATTGTTCGAGACAAACAGCTTCCTCAATCTCCTGAGACTGATGAAGCTGTTTGTCTCAAACAATATTAGAAAATAAGTGCCCTTGAAAAAGGCTTAGGCCAAAACGTGTCGGGCACAAATAAAAATACACAAAGATCTCTGTTGGTACTTGGAGGTTTATAGTGCCTTCCCCCTGGGTTTTTTCTCAGCATTTGATCTCATCATTCAGTTATCTCATCATTTGATCTCATTATAGCTGAATGTGTGAACTGACTCCATTAGTGAGGTGGTGATGGGAATATTAGGCTGTAGGTGATATGAAAGTTCAACACGTGGGGCTTGATCAGTGATTGCTCATTTATATATGCAGGCGGCAATACTATGCACACTTACCTGGAAGTAAATCCCATTGAACCCAGTGCAGCTTATGTCTGAGTAAACATGCGTAGGATTGGGCTGGCAAATCACCATCTGAAGCTCAGTCACCAAATGATGATCTTCATGTATGTGTGGTGAACCAGTCATGATGTATAAACATCATCTGCAAAGCCGCTTTCAGGCCTGGATCAGATGAATGTTGCCTCCCACATGAGTGCCTTGGGTGTATGTGGGGGTCGCTGCTGGATTTGTGGCTTGGCAGCTCTCACGTGAAGGCTTCAATTCCTGGCATCTCCCTCTAGGGCTGGGAAAGACTCCTGCCTGAAACCCTGCAGAGCTGCTGCCAGTCAGTGCAGACAACAGTAAGTTAGATGGGGCCATTGGTCTGACTCAGTCTAAGGCAGTTTCCTATATTCTTTGTGGTTAGTAGTCTCGGTTAAGCAGCAAACACCGGAGGTGAGTCGACCTCTTTGTGGCCACCAAGTACCTCTGTATTCAGCTTGGTGGGTCACTCATTGTGCAGTAGGTCAGGGAGAGTGGGAATAAATTAAAGGCATTCTAGACACCAAGCAGGTGTACTGTAGTTGCTGAGAGACAGAGCTATGAATCAGTAAATTCCCACCCAGGTCAAATGGCCCTTGTGCCATGCCCTCACCAGGTGGCACATGCCTCCCTCCCTCTCTGACTCAGCCTAAAAATTAGCAATATGGGAACATGTCTCACAGAATTGTCCTAAGGATCACTGGGAAAATGTATGTGAAATGCCTTGAGTGCTCAGAAGACCAAGGTAACTGCTTGTATCATTTTGATTACTGTGTGCTTCAGGGCCTAACCAACTGCCTGAACATACTGCAGCATCAAATCTTCTGCAACGCTAGAAATGAAATGGGTTTATCTTATGTTGATCATGCCATCCTGAATGACTGTGTAATGTTGTTCCCTGCTATATTGGCCAGAGATATTGATTGCAGCTGTTGCCCCATGTGAGAGCTACTGACAACAGCAATTTAGATAATTTGCACTCTATAGAGTTGCTTATTCTTTCTTAAGGACTTGCCGCCAGAGTGAAAGAAAAGAAAGGGTAGTTGCCAGGGAAACCCTTTTGAAATACTTCTGTGGCTGGAAAAATACCCTACGGAAGGAAGAATTCCGATATTCATAGTACCGACAGTCTTTTGAAAACCTGCCTCTTCAATTCATCAAGATGTCATAAAGGGCCATTATGCTGGCTGCTCCATTGTATTTCGGAGCCACCACATGTTGTCAATGAACGATCACAATGATGAGATCTCCCACATAGAAGATCTATTTTCTTCTTCGAACAGCCAGCTACATAACAGACCAGGTGTATTAGACGACCAGCCAGCAAAGTGCCTGTTAGCATGGTGATGGGTGGGGTGCGTGTGTCTAGGGAAAGCTTGTATATTGCAGGGACTCCTGGCACTAATGTCTGGAGCAGTGGGACAAGGTTTGCATGCACACCCCAAACTGTGTCACGTTTTTCACCCTATTGACTTTGTCCCACAGAATTCAAAGGGAGCCACTTTGAATTCTGAGAGCCAAGCCTGCCCCTATCTGCATAGTCCTACAGTAATACCTTGGATTGCAAGTAACTTGGTTTGAGAGCGTTTTGCAAGACAAGCAAATTTTTAAATATTTATTTAATTTTTTTAAACTTGATATACAAGCGATGTCTTGCAATACAAGTACTGTAGTACGGCTTAAATTAAAAATCTCTGTACAAATTTTTTTTGGGGGGGATTTCGTTTTGATATAAGAGTGTTTTGGATTACAAGCACGTTTCCGGAACAAATTATGCTCTCAATCCAAGGCATGACTGTACCTCTTCATCTACCTCAGAACATAGGAAGCTGCCTTATACTGAGCCAGACCATTGGTCCATCTAGCACAGTATTGTCGACACTGACTGGCAGCGGCTCTCCAGGGTTTCAGGCAGGATTCTTTCCAAGCCCTACCTGGAGGCTGTGGATCGAACCTGCACCTTCTGCATGCAAAGCATGTGCTCTATCACGCTGAACTATGATCCCTCCCAGCACCTGGTATTCCAAGGTGGCCACCCATCCAAGTACTAACCAGGCCCGACCCTGCTTAGCTTCTGAGATCAGACGAGATCGGGTTGTTCAGGGCTGTTCCTCCCAACTATAGTGTAGCCTAGAAACAATGTTTCAACCATGTCTTTTAGATCCAAGATGTGGATGGGGGAGCACATAAAAACTTCCCCTAGGCCTAGGTTGGCCTTGTGTCCTACCTTACAGAGGACATTCCTCTTTTTGAAGGACTGTCAGAGGACAGTCCTCTATTTGAAGTTGTCCTCTGTTTGAAGGGTTGTCCAGTCCAAATTGGTTTAAAGATAAAGAACCATAAGAAGGGAGAGCAGCAGGGACCTTGAAGTTGCTCATCCACACTTTGCACCTGAACAGCAGAAAGCACACAGCTCACCTGGTCACACCCCACTATGGCAAGATGTATTGCATTTCTATTTCAATTATAGTCATTATTTTTAAATTTGCATTTTACATATACATTAGCATATGCAAATATGAGTCTTCTTTTGGGGTGATACAGGTCCTCTTTTTTGGCAATGTGTAAGTGGCCATGCTACCTAAGCGTAGAGGAAAGATGTGAGGAAGAATGCAGGGCATCAACAGGTATTAGTTCTAAACCCTTTTAAGTTATAGGCACTGGGTGAAGATCTCATATCTTACCTTTTCTTGGAAGACTTCCACTGGCTCCCAGTAAGATTCCAAACTCAATTCAAAGCACTGGTCTTAACCTTTAAAGTCCTACATGATCAGCTATTGTTGGGAGCTGCGCCTTTTCAGCATGCAACTCCTTTGCTGAAGGAACTGCACTGGCTGCCTATTCGCTACCGGGTCAGGTTTAAGGTTCTGGTACTTGTGTACAAAGCCTGAAACAACTTGGGACCAGGTTACCTGAGAGAGCACCTCCTCCCATACCAACCTGCCTGGTCGCTGAGGTCATCAGATGGTATGCTCGCTCCAGGTGCTTCCTCATGGACCTTTGGCCCAACTGGAGTCCACCAGAAGAAGGGTCTTCAATGTGGTGGCTCCATTTCTGTGGAACTCCCTGCCTCTGGAGGTCAGGCAGGATCTGACACTGTGCTGCTTTCAGCACCTGCTAAAGACCTTCTTGTTCCAGGAAGCCTTCTCTGCTCTTCAACCACCAATGTAATTTTAGTTTGTTTTTCATTGTATTGTTTTTATTTTATCTGTTTTTGTCTTTTTATTGTTCACCACTCCGGAATCTGCTTGATGTGGAGCGGTATACAAATACTGTAAATCATCATCATCATCATCATCTGAGGCCTTTCTCCAGACATCTGAAGTGTGCTGCATGGTAACGGGAAGTGAGGCTTTTCTTTTCTTTATATTTCAGGGAGTTCATTCAACGCTGTTGGGAGTGAGCCTTTTCAATGGTGGCTCCTTGCTTTTGGAATGCCCTCCCCAGGGAGGCCTGCCTGGCACCCTTGGTACTACCATTTAGGTGCTGGGCAAAACCAGTTTTGTTTATCCAGGCTTTTAAGAACTGCAGCTGTTAGCATTTTTAAGCTGTTAGCACGTTTGGTTTTTAGTGTCTATTTGAAAGGGCTGTTGCTGTTTTAGTTTGTTGCATTAGTTTGTACGCTACATTTTATTATTTTCAATTTTGATTTTGGTTGAACTTTTATCATTTCATTCAACTTTGTTAGCTGTCCTGGGAACATAAATGTATGTTGAAGGTGCAGGATACAAATGATGTCAATAAATATGCAAAATATTATAATCACGGCCCACCTCATATAGACTATCATTTGCCAAAGTAAAATTGGTGCCCATGTTGTATACTTATTGCACAACACTGTTGTTTTCCTCTGAAATTGTTATTGCTAAATTGGAAGAACATATGTCAGCCTTCGAATGATCCAATTAACTGGATTTAGAAAGCATGACTTGAGAAATGTAATGAATGTGACTAGGAATCCTGCATTTTGGCATGGTGAGGGGTGGAGGGTATATATCTCTTTCTCTAGCCAACAGTTGGATACACCAGCTGGTTCCTATTTACAGCAGCGTAAACTGGAAAGGTCTTTGGTATAAGAATGATCACCACGTTACTAGCCTGGCATTTTCTCCTGCTTAGCGATGCTAGATTGGCTAGTGACTGGCTAGCAATGCTGGATTTCCTTTTGCCTTTTCCCTGTCGCAGGCAGCTCAGCACATGGGCAAGCATCACTTTGCTGCCTGGATTATGCAGTGGGCTATTTTGGTTTTCTTAAAATTTATTTGGATAATTGGTAGCCTGTCCTTCTATTGCAATAGCCTATAGTTAGACTAGGTTTGCCTTTTGGTACAACACCAGCACTCAGAAGTTTATGACTTTGATTTAATATGACCTACTTCCACTAGCATTAATGGGAGTAAAGGGGTTTAATTCAAGTAGTTAGGTTTAATTGGATTAGGGTGTTAGCTAGTTAGGTGAACCATGACTATGGTTCTCCATCAGCTCTGGGGGTACAAACTGCACTCTACTGATCAAGGAGGTGGAGAATGAGCGGTCAAAGTAATAAGAATTTTCTGTGTTGCATCAGACCAAGGGTCCATCTACTCCACAGCTCCAATCCAACAGAACAGACATGGAACACCTGGGGCCATGTGCATGTCACCCTTTAAAAAGGCTAAAAATCCTACCCATCAGGAGGTTGGTGGAAACTGAATCCAGTTTTCCCCCTGTCTCCTGAAGAGCTGATCATCAGTGGGGTTTCAGCTTTTGAAAAAAGGTCACATGTGCATAGCCCCAGCTGTTGAATTGGGAAGGAAAAGCAAGAGTGAACCCGTGTGCCGGCATCAGAACATGACATACTTAAGCAAGGTCTCTGGGACCTTTGATTTTTTTGGGGGGGGGCTCAGCACTTATGAGTGCTGGGCCCATGGGCCTGCACTCCCTAGGCATGATCACCATTTAAATTTTCCCACAATGCAATGCCCATGACAAGTATAGTTCAGGCATTGTATTTTGAGGTAACTACAGTGGTGGCTGCAGCTGCATGGACTGGTTGCTCCTGTCAGCTCCACTGCCAGGATCCTGCCATTCTTCTGGGCTGCCCACTGGCACTGGGACAGCACTGCTGAAAGCAGCAGTGAGCTATTGAGGACTTAGCAGCACGGCAGCCATTTTAATTTCCTCACAATGCAATGCTTGTCATCATGGGCATTGCGCTGTGGGAAAGTTAAAATGGCCACAGCACCACACCAGCAGTGCACCCCCCACCACACGCACACAGTTCTGCTTGCCATCTAGTAAGCTAAGCCTGGGGCTCTGTGGGGAGGGGCCTGCTAATTCTGACAGAAAAAAGGCCCACCGACACTTGCAGGAGACACCAGGGCATTTTGCCCAGGACCCTCTGAAACCTGATGCTGGCCCTGAGTGGATCTCCTATTTGAATGGAGATCAAATGGAGTTCCCCATTCAGCTAGTCCACAAGGCTGCTTCCCATGCACTTTTAGCCCCTTGATGGATCAAGACAAAATGCTCCATATCCCACAGTGGTCAGACAGATAATCTTTAGAAATCTGAATAGGAAATCCTCACAAGAATAAACCCTGTTATCGATGATGATGATGATGATGATGATGATGATGATGATTACATATTATTATAATAAGTAATAATAAAGGCTAGATCTTGTCTGACTCTTCCTCAGCCAGCATGAACCCAGCATGTAGTGTAGTTTTTATTGCAGTCAATCACTTAGTGAAATGGGCAAGTTGCTTTGCCATTTAAAAGCATATCCTCAAGGCGCAGGGAACAAATCTGATGGAATGCTTCCAATATTTCTTCCTTTCAACCATAAGGCATATATATTTCCTGAGAGCCAGTTTGAATCCATCCTGTATATTTTGAAAGCTATTCTCATTATCTGAAATGCCAGGGAACCATTTACAAATGCTATGTGGCTCTTCTTTTAAGGCTGCAATCCTATGCACATTTTCCTGGGAGTAAGCCCCATTGAAAACAGTGGGATTTACTTGGGAGTCAGCATGCATAGGATTGCTCCACGCAGCAGTTTTGACTCCCGATCAACTCAGATTGAAAGAACTATATCTAAACATAAAACCATGCTGCCATCATTGCTTTTCTCTTAGAAACATTGTGAAAAGAATGCTATAAATCCCTAGCCCACATAGCAATTGTATGTGTTTAATACAATAGAACACACTTCAATGTCCCCCAGTCACCCCTGAGTAACTGATGTTCTATAAATATCAAAGATAAATTCTCCTGCTCCCCCAAATATAAAGCTATACTTCATTGTTATGGGCTATATTTTTCAAAAAGTGACATCTGGCAACATTATTACATCTATTATAAAAATGATATTCTTCCTTTACAAACTAAAGAACATAACTGAAATACGGTATTATACACACACACACATACACACACACACACACAGGGCCGGTGCTACCATTAGGCCAACTAGGTGGCTGCCTAGGGCGCTGGGCTAAAGGGGGCGCCAGGAGCATAGGGCTGGAGGGAGGGAGGGCTCAAGTGGGAAGGGGGGGTGCTAAATATCTGATCTTTCCTAGGACACCAAACTGCCTTGCACCAGCCCTGCACGCACACACACACACACATACATTTTGTTGGCTTGCATTTCACAGTGCCAACATCCATTTTTATGAGTCTCTCCTTACCCATCAAGTTTAGAAATCTGTATCTAAATCCAGCGTTTTCACCTCCATTGGAACTACTGTGAATTTCAAGAGAAGCCAGCAAAATCATAAGGTTACTTGTAATATTGATACTGTAGGCATAATTTGGAAGAACCCCCTCTTTATACTCATTCACTCTTTTCTTGGGTTTGTGTAGGCCACTTGGATTCTCTTCCTTGTCTTCAAGTATGGCTACTTCCATAAACTGAACTGTGCTGTTGTGCCTTTCTACTCACCTCCAGGTATCAAAGCCTTCACTAACACATTTCCTTGTGGAGAGCCCTTAGCTCAGTGCAGTCATCCCAACCGGATGCCCTGCAGGTGTGTTAGATTACAACTCCCAGCATTCCCCAGCTGGCTGCAAAATGCTGGGAATTGTAGTCCAGCACAACAGGAGCACACCAGATCAGGGAAGTCTGGCTTAGTGCTTTGCAAACAGATGGTGCCAGATTTGTTCCTCACAGCATCTTAGGTTGCAATCTGAGAGAGACCTCCGTCTGAGACCTTGGAGAACCACTGCTGTCTGGTGTAGACAAATGGACCAATGTTCTGACTCAGTAGAGGCAGCTTCCTATGTTCAGAATGGCTCACTTATTTAGCATGGACAGCCTGTGACGGAACAGCAAATGGCACTCTCCCGCCACAAGGCAAAGTACATATTACTCAAGGGTGATTAAGTTATTTTGACACCTGAGGCAGAAAATCCCACAAGGGCCTCTTCCCTCCCGTCCTTGGCAGTAAAAATAGCAATAAAAAGGCAAATAGCTAACAATTTGCTGTTCTGTTACTACACCCAAAATCAGCTGCCTGAGGTGGCTGCCTCACTCTGTCTTATGGTAGGAGTGGCCCTGGTTTATTGAGCAGTTACTTAGAGTTGAAAAGGATTGAAAAGGAAAGGAAGAGTCTGGGATAAGAAGAGGTTCTTGAGCTAAATATTTTTTCCATATTGGAATTGTCAGGGTTCTAGGTATTGGCATCCCTGACATTTGGGCAGGCAACAAGTACCTGGAGAAGAGAGGCACACATATAAAGAGGGCTGGTACTATGGCCTCCATCAGTAATAGGTTTCCTAGACTGTGGGAATGTGGTTGGTTATTTATTTATTTATTCTATTTTTGAATTGCCCATCTGGGCAGTCATCTGGCCACTCTGAGCGATGTACAGACTAATTAAATACAAAAAACAAAACAAAACAGAGCGTCAGTTAGCCCTGGGGGGGGGCAGTCCAACCGGAGCAGGCCCTGATGTTCCCTCTGCCTGCTCCTGCCGCCTTCACTGCTTCCTCTTCCCCGCAGGGCCCTTGATGTCAGTTAACCCTGGGGTGGGGGGCAGTCCAACCGGAGCAGGCCCTGGTTGATGCTGGAGCTATAGCGGTACATGACTGAGAGGATTCTGATCTGTGATGTTAACATCTCAGTATGAACAACTGCAATTCCCTCGAGTTACAATTTATGATAAGCATGCTGCAATCACATGAGCAAGTGGGTGTAAGCAACAGCCAGTGTAGCGTAGTGGTGAGAGTATTGGACTGGGACTCGGGAGATCCGGGTTCTAGTCCCTGCTCAGCCATGAAACTCACCGGGTGACTTTGGGCCAGTCACTGACTCTCAGCCTAACCTACCTCACAGGGTTGTTGTGAGGATAAAATGGAGAGGAGGAGGAGGAGGATTATGTAAGCCTCCTTGGATTCCTTGCAGGAAAAAAAGGCAGGGTATAAATATAATAAATAAATAAATAAATAAATAGCACAGGCTAGGATTCCCTGATCAGGTAAATAAGGATTGTTGACTCAGACTGCCAGTGTGCTCTTGGTCACTCTCTCTCACTCTCTTTCCTAACCTACCTCACAGGGTTGTTGTGAGGATAAAATGGGTGGGTCTGGGAAAGAACTGTGTTTCCTTGGAGGAAAGGCAGGATAAAATATAATACAAGAAATAAACAATTCTGAATTAACCGCCTTTGAGATATGCAAGATAATGGATTTAGTGGAGCATGGAAGCCATCTCTGTTTTTATTTACTGCACTGTAATAAATGGATGTATCACTGTATTTAATTTAAATAAAATATCCAGTCCACGCTAACTAGGAAGTCACTCTAAATTAAATCTAAACTTCATACATACAATTCTAATATTAAAGCATGGAATAGTATTCATATATGTAACTCAAATAAACCTGATTTGAGTAAGGTTGCAGGGTATCAGTTTTGATACAGGATGTGTTAACTTGCTTTTCAGGATACCTCTGACTAATAACAAAAGCTATATTAAGTCCTCTCACAAGCTAAGAACAAGTGAAAACCAAATTGATGCCTGTAGGTAGACCTCTCATAACCCAATATGTGCGAGGGTGTCTTCTCCCTTACCAGCCTGTCTGGTCACTGAGGTCATCAGATGAGGCACTTCTGGTGGTTCCACATGGACCTGCGGTCTGTTTGGAGTCCACTCTGAGTAGAACCTTCCAAGTATTGGCTCCCACTCTACAGAACTCCCTGGCCTGTTGATATCAAGCAGGCACCAACATTGTTTTGTTTCTGAAGACATTTTTATTTAAACAAGCCTTCCCTGATTGACCTGCCATGGGTTTATTGACATAATCTGCTTTTAAATATTTTAATTTTGTATTTTGATTCTTTTTTCTTTCTTTTATTGTTCACCACTCAGGAATCTAGTGATATAGAGCAGTATATAAATTCTGCAAATAAATAAATGAATTTGTCCTGGTGGTGTTAGGATCATTTCCAGTGGCACTGTTGACTTTGACTTCTAAAACCTATGCTTAGACACCCTGATTATATATTTCTAGGTTACCCAGGAGCAGAGGTGGTTCTATATTTGGGGTGAATGGGGCAGTGAATGGGGCCTCTTCCCACACACTTGTGGCAGAGAGATCTTCCCACAAACAGGTACATTTGCTCCAAAGTATGGCGTGCAGCTGCCTAGAACCACACATGACCTTCTCCTGCCCTGCTCCCATAATCATTCTCAGCAGAATACTGAATATCTGCCTTGCCCTCCACTGTACTAGCCCCAGTGGGCACCAGTTGCAACTGCCCGGGGGGAAGATACATGACACAAGACAGTTTAAAGCCAACCATTTAACAAGATTGTTTCCTTCCATTTCTAGATTGCCGAGGAGAGGAGATACATGCCAAGACAGTGTCTAGTGAAAGGAGGACATTTCATAAGATGGTGTCCTTCCAGGTTCTGTACAGTGAATGGGGGTGTCTAGCCAAGTTTTTGTTGTTGTTCTTTCTTATGCATTCTCTATGGTGCAAGTGGATAACTAAATCAGTTTTGACATCTGCCACAGGGGTCTGTGCTGGGGACGGGACTATAATCCTCCTTTTCAACATGGCAGAAGTCTTCCAGGTTCCATCTTACCTTTTGTTGTCTTCTGGGGCCAGGCCACACGCATTGTCCTGTAAGAACCCACCGCATATGCTGATAGCATCTCAGCGAGTGCAAACAGCATGAGCAATGGGGCCAAAAGTGTCATCTCAAGATCCATCTAGACTATCTACCTGCTGAGGACATGCATATATGAAAAGCTTAGAACAGAAAATCCTTTCTTTAGTACAGTGTAATTTTCGAAGGGTGTCGACAATGCATATTATCTTGCTCTGAATCAAGTAGATTTTAACATGCAACACTATCACATATGCCACACTGCTAAAATGGTTTCTGGCGGGAATTGCAATTATGGATGATGCATAACTTCAGACAATGAATTGAAAAACTGTGCAAAAGCTGAAGTTCAACTATCAGCTTAATTTCCAATTTGCCCCTCCCCCTTTTGAAATATCTTTTGCAAAATAGCTCATCTTAATTGATTTTAAACCCCTGCATTTGCCCTCTTTAAGCATCAGCTTTTACAGCCTGTGACTCACCAAGGGCTTTTCTACACGAGGCATTTATACATCATTCCCTACTCACGGGTGTTTACAGGTTCTTTAGATGATGTCCTGACCCTCCAGTTTTGCTTCTGTATCTAACCAGCTCTTTGGCGAGTTTTTTTAGAGGAGGGAAAATGTGGCATTTAATTGTGAAAGTGAAAGAAAGCACAATTCCCTCTTGTGTATTTGTGCTATTCTGCTATAGCACAGTGCCACCTAGAGGTTATATAGCGGGAAAGCAGGAAAGGAAATTCTCCTCATGTAGTGCTAGTGCACAGATCTCAATTCTGTGACAAAACCAAAAGTAGATACAGCAGATTAATAGCCTCACGTAGAAAAGCTCCAAATCTACCAAGTAGCCATACAGGTTGCAATATACCCATTTCCCCCTGCCTCTTGGCAATTCGCTATCTTTGTTGCCTGTGTGAATCTGCAAAAATGTGTGTGTTGGGGGGGGGGTGGCGGCGTAGTAAGCCACAATACATGGCTGGCAGGTCTGTGATTAGCTTTGTAGGTCACAAGTTGTACTTATCTGCCTTTAAGCCAATCTTCACAAAGCTGGGTCCCTCAACATATTTTTGACTTCAGCTCCCATCAGCCCCAGCAAGCATGGCCACAGTCAAGAATGCTGGGAGTTGTAGTCCAAAACATTTGGAGGGCACCAGGTTGGGGAAGGCTGCATGCTAAACTGTTAAATTAACTACTGGAGTTCTTCTTCTTCTTTTTTTTTTTACACAAAGGTATATCTTTCCATAGACTGATAATGCTTTTATGTTCAGGAGATGCTTGATGGATGAGTGATGACTAGTAGTGATCCTCTGGCTCACGCTGGCTCAGCTTGTCTGAGTGTGGAAAGCTAAGCAGGGTCAGGCCTGGTTATTACTTGGATGGGAGACCCCTCCTCTAGTTTCCTGCATTGAGCAAGGGGTTGGACTCCATGGCCTTGTAGGCACCTTCCAACTCTATGATCTATGAATCTATGCCCTAGAAAAAATGGTTCTAAGCTTCTGATTGAGTCCCATGAACACATGAAGTTCCTTCCCACGGAGACAGTGGTCCCATGTAGCTGAGTGCTGTCCAGGGCCTCAGGTGGCCATCTTTGTTACCTTGGCTTTCCTGAAGTTTCATTTTAGGTGACTGGCCAGAGACCATCTGCATGCAAAACATATGCTATATTACTGAGTTATATTCCCCTCCACTCTATTCAGTCCCTAAAATTACAGAGCAGTAGATGCTTATTATTTCCCAGGCATTTCTCACACTTTGCTTCTGTAGCCAGTTTACAATTAATGCCCTTTGTATCTGGCAATTGCGTCACTCTTCTCCATTCGTCTGGACACGTACATCTGGCTATACAATGTCACCCAGGTCAGTCAGCAGAAGGGAGGATTTGCTCCACCCCAGAGTGTAATTCTTTATGACTGCATTCTTCTGCTCCACTGTGATTATTAATTGTTGGTGTTTATTTTTAAAAAAGAAAAAAGAACAAGGTTGAGAATGGTTGTTCTAAAAAAATGTTTTTAGCTGAGATGTTTTGTATTCTGTTTTCAAATGTTTTAACTGTGGACATCTTGTATGTTAAACTTTTGTGTTATAAACTGCCTCCAGATGTCTCTTTAGATATAGTTAAGCAGTCTATAAAGGTGCCATCCTATGCAACTTTAGACAGAAAAATGGCCTACAACTCCCAGCATGCCTCAGCCAGCTGACTGGGACATGCTGGGATTTGTACGCCCTTTTTCTGTCTAAACTTGCATAGGATTGCGCCCTAAATTGATTAAACAAACAAATTGATGGGAACTGAACCTTAGTCGCACTGCTTTGCCTCTGAACTTCATTTTCACACTGTCATTATGCCCCAGTCAGCAACTTATTTTAAATGGCGGCCATATTTTGAACTAAGCAACATGGCACGGGCGCCTCTGACTGACTCCCTCATGAGTTGAGGCATGAGCAAAGGGCTCCAGAATCCCTCCCCCTGCCCCGCCTGGCCACAGATAAATAGCGAGAGAGGCCTGGGCAGAGGCCCTGTAAAGCTCAGCTGCTGCTCACTATAATTTCTCTGTGCCTTGGCTCCTTATTGACAGGTGTTTGTGTGACTGAGGTGCATACGAAGGGGAAGGCTCTACCAAAGCCTCTTGCTGTTCACACACTGCAGAAGAGTGTATGTGGCTAAAGAGTCCTTTAGCCGTGTCCCCTTTTAGGACAAAGTAGCTAAGGTGCATAATTGTACGTGTATGTGCCGTGAGGGTGGTGGGGATTTTTGGGGGGATCATAGAATATGTCGGAGGCAGTGGAGGCTGGTGACACCTGTGTTGGTGGGGCTCCTTATCCATTGCATCTTTTTCTTTGAGCTTTATAGGAGCTATCCATGGCGCTCCATGGCAGTGAACCTATCGCGGGGGATGGAGTTCAGCACCATGGATAGCTCCTATGAAGCTCAAACCAAAAGATGCAATGGATAAGGAACCCCACTGTCACAGGAGTCATCACCAGTCAGCCTCCCCTGGTTGGAGGCTGAATGGGAAGCCTTTGGGAGCCAAATTTACAGCCCCCTTCCAGTTCCAGTTGGCAATTTGTAGCTTATACTGAAATCTTTGAACCAAATTACATGATGCATTAAAAGTGCTTTGAACGAATGTGCTTAGAACTGGACACATCTTTGTTTTGAAAAAGTAGGCATGGCGGGGCGGGGGCTGATATGGATCTGGATGAGGGGAGGGGAGGGGGTTTAAGCCAGGAACAAATGAGCCAGGAACATCTGCATAAATAGAACTGGTTGCATTTTGAGGAAACGCTTCATCAAGGGGAATGTAATGCACCTTCTTGATACAACTGCTTGGGATAACTTTTCTTCTTCAGGTCACCTAAGTAAGGCTCTCTGTGAGTGTATAGAGCAGTGTTCTCCACCCTTGGGTCCCCAGATGTTTTTGGTCTACAACTCCCAGCATGCCCCAGCCAGTTGTAGACCAAAAACATCTGGGGACCCAAGGGTGGAGAACACTGGTATAATAATAATAATAATAATAATAATATTTTATTTATTACCCGCCTCTCCATCTAGATCGAGGCGGGGAACAACAGAAAATATAAAATACCTAAACTAAAACAACACAATATATACTATTAAACATCTTAAAACATCCTAAAAACATCTTAAAACATCTTAAAAACATCCTTAAAACATCTTAAAAACATCTTTAAAACATCCTATAGAGGCTTCAATGCTATACACGTCTACTCAGAAGCAAGTCTCATTGAGTTCAGTGGGACATACCCCTAGGTAAGTGTATATAGGATTGCAGCCTGAGTGTACACCAGGAAAGTGTGACCTTCAAGATGTCGGTGGGCTGCAACCCCCATCAGCCCTAGCCAACATAGTCAATGGTGAGGGATGATGGGAGTTTCAGTCCAACATCATCTGGAGGTCAACACGTTTCCACACTCCAGGTGTACACTCAAGAGAGAGCTGCAGTCCTTTTTCAAATCTGATGACTGTACCTCTGTGATATACTTCTTGATACATTTACATTATTTTTTCGGTGTACATTTAACAAACGTTAGGTGTATACAACTTTTTTTTTAAAAAAATGTAATGTGGGAAGAGAACTTGAGACTCCCTTCTCTTTTTAGTGCTCTCACCTTCTAATGCTGACTCTCCACGCCCTCTCCCTGCATCTCATTGTTGCTGTGGCAAGAGGAACCCCATAGCTTGTTATGCAGAGCATCCCATGGGAGGGGATAGGAAACAAAATGGCAGAATCCCAAGTCCATGATGGGTTAATTGGGTGGGAGAGCATCTAGTGTAATTCCAGATGAGTAGAAACAGAGCAGGAAAGCAAGGTGGTGGTGATGACGGTGGGGAAGGAAATGTGAGTTAGTACCATAATATTTTAGTCAGTGGGATGAAAATGTTTGGATGCAGAACTTCCTTGAGATTATAGAGCATCTGGAAGAGTGAGAATTATAGAGTAAAAAGAGGACAAAGACACAGAAATAGGTGCAGTGAAAAGGCAGTTTTATTTACTTTTAATACTATACAGAAAGAAGTGGGGGAACCCAGAAAGTAGCCACAGTTTCAGCATGGCTGTTGCTGGCAGTGTTCTGAAATTTATTTATTTATTTTGTCTGTGTCTTTGATTTTTATTTTTATTTTTTAAATCTGAAGGGGGAAAGAAAGCATATACAGTCTCAAAAAGTACACTTCAGGTTACAAAGGACAGCAGCTATTTTCAGCAACTCTAATCCAGTAGTTAGCACAGCACTTTATTGTTGTTCGTTTTTCTCCTCTGCAAAATGGGATCATATTTACATTTGCTCACAAAGAAAAGTGGGCTACTAAAGCTACGCAATTTTTTCCTTAAATTAAAAATAAAATCTCAACCTGTCCCCCCACCCACATCTACATTTTATCAGAAAGCTGCATTTTACACAACATTTTCTTGATCCCCTGTTTGGGAAATGTTTCAATTATTTATGGCACACAGAAAATGGCATTTCACTTGCATCTGAAAAGCCAAAAAAAAAAAAAAAGCTTTTAAATGGATTTGTTTCTTGTCTTGGCCTTTAAGCAGTACTTACGACCTCAGTTAAAAGGTTTAGGACAGAACTACAGCTTTGCTCCAGCTAAATGCTTGAATTCAATGGAACTTACTTCTGAGTCAAAATCGATAGGATCAGCTGCAATTCTATGCACAGTAATTCAGGAATAAGTCCCACAGAATCCCAGTGTATACATGCATAGGATTGGGCTGCACATGTGGTACACTGATTTGGAAGGTGGTCCACTTAAATCAGTCATCATTGCTTCTGAGTAAAACAAGAGTTAGGACAGGGCTGTATGGCTGCAACCCTAAACACATTTTCATTGCATTCTGTGGGGCTTGCATGTGTTGAAATATGCTTAGTACTGGGCTGCAAGACACGCTGCAGCCTCCCGCTTTTAACACTTCATGCCACTCTGTTTCTAGCAGTTAAATCGGGTATGCATGCAGCACACAGTTTTTGACAGCTTGGCGCTGGACAAAAACCTAACTAAAGGCTGCTCTGTACATTACAATTTTTAGGTGTTCACCTAAGATTTAAAGTCTTAGTTATAAATCTTAAGCGGGACCCATGATTAGGTTTGACTGGGGCTTACAGCAGTTAGGAGGGACCCCTCTGCTCCATTCCCACTGGCACACACTGTTGAAGTTTATGGCAGAACGCTCGCTGGTTGTAATGTTTCTGAATTACAGTCACAAATTCAAATACTTTTGGGGTCTTCAACCTGGTGTCTGTGGGCACTAACGTGCCCATGGACACCTCTTTTGGTGCCTGCCAGGCTTCTGATTTTTATTTTAACAACGCTCAAATGTGCCAACCAACTCAAAAAGGTTGGGAACCCTTCCTTCAGCCTCCTTCATGTGTGTCCTCCACACATGCAGCTAATGCATGGAGGGCAGAGAGAGGCTGTGCGTGCACCTCCTGCCCCCCCCTTGATATTGTGCCCCCACCCCAAGATTCACATGCTGAGCATGGACAGCTGCAAAGGGGAATCTAACTGCTCACATGTAGATGCTCCAGATGATTGGAAGCCCCAATGATGTGGAATGCTTACATGTGTTTAGCTAGCTGGTCATGCCTAGATGCATGCCTAGATGCCCCTTTGCAGATGTCCATGGTCAGCCTGTGGGTGTTAAAGGTAGGGCTAGGAGACACAGCCCTGCTCCTTTGTCCACATGTTGGTCTTTGCATGGGGGACTTTTCTGAAGAGGGCTTTGCTTAACTGGATAGTGGGTCAGGGTTTCTCAGTTAGGAGAGCTTAACCGGACACATTTTTAAGAAAAAGAAGAAATGACGGTTACTGGAAATAATGCTTGATCTTACTTTAGGTTTCAGTCCCATAAATGTCTAGCTATGTGCTTTATGCGGCAATCCCATGTACGCTTGCTTGGGAGTAAGCCCCACTGAACTCAGTAGGGCTTCCGAGCAAAGATGCTTTGGATCATGCGGTACATTTATTAGTCCAAGGGATATGGGTAGGTTGTGTGTTTACAGTTATTCCTGTGACTGTGTCACTGGAGTACCATAGGTAAGCCAGGTTACACGGCTAAAATGAGTTGTTACAGGGGTAAGCTGGAAGAAGGGCATCCGAAGGAGGGTTCCTCCTCTTTTTGTTGTTGTTTAAATATGTGGGTACAATCCAACTTTAAAGCCTCACTGATTTCAAGAGGAATGATTTGAACAGTTGCTTATACAGTAATACCTTGGATTGCAAGGAACTTGGTTTGAGAGCGTTTTGCAAGACAGGCACATTTTTAAATATTTATTTTTAAAAATTTGACTTGATATACAAGCGACGTCTTGCAATACAAGTACTGTAGTACGGCTTAATTTAAAAATCTCTGTACAATTTTTTTGGGGGGAATTTTGTTTTGATATACAAGTGTTTTGGATTACAAGCACATTTCCAGAATGAATTATGCTCTCAATCCAAGGCATGGCTGTATGTTCCATTATCATCAATGGGTCTGAACAAAGTGCTGATCTTTGGCCTTATCCTTTACATTCAATATGCTTTCAACTAGCATACTTTGCTAGCCTAGAAAGGCTTCGTGAACTGATGTTATTTTGCAACATGTTTAAATTGGCAAAGCCTTGATTTACAGTACTGTTTGGAGACTTTCTCTTCTAATTTAGATCAATCTTATCTTTATTAGTGTGCAGGTTCTCTTTCTCATTCTAAGGAGAGTTGGGGAGGTCTCTTTATAAAAGGAAGAGGAGATTGTGAATGAACTCTGATGTCTGGTTATCTACAGCAGTGGGATCTTTTCGTGGCTTTATCATGCATGCCTGATAATATTTATAAACTAAGAATATAGGTACACACACACACACACACACAAATACAGATAAGAGTTTCTGTGGGCACAGTCAGCTGAAGGCACACATTGTGCAGAATGAGATGGTGGACAAACAGTGCAATCCTATGCATGTCTACTCAGAAATATGTCCTACTGAGTTCAGCAGGGCTTACTCCAAGGTAAGTGGGCACAAGACTGCAGCCTAAGGCAGTAGAATCCTGACTGTGCCATGTTGGGTTCAGACTGCAAGTGGGTCATGTTTTTGATTATTTCCCTCATATAGTAAAGTAGCATATCAGGGCTAATCTCTCTCCCCCACCCCCTTATGTGCTGGTATGTTACATGCAGTGAGTTTTTGTTTTGTTTTCAACTAGGATGCTGCTGAAACTAACCTTTCTGCAGTATGTTATATGCCCTGCCAGATTTTATAATAAGTGATTATAGCATGGAGCTTGGATAATGCCTTGCAAGTCTTCCGGACCCTGCTCCATGTTTCTGGTGGCTGCTGGAGGCGATTGGGAAACTCACAACATGATGGCTAAAGCGCCACATGGAAGATGCTTCCAAATATTATGAACTAAGTGGGGAATTGGGATCGCTAGCCACTGGGAGGGTGTATTCTGCAGCATCTCCATGGCAGCATGCATGTGTTCTAGTCTTACACCCCACTGAAATTAAGAAAACTAGAATGCACAGTTGAGATCAGTTCAAGTCCGACTGAATCAATGGAACTAACAGCCAAACTTATGCAGTTGTATTCAGAGGTCAGTTCCCTTTGAGTTCAACATGAACCCTTCCAGTAAAGTATGCATAGGATTGTGGCCTTAGAAACATTCATAGGATTATGCCCTGGGCCTTTGATAGATGCACATCTGACAGAAATTCAACAGGTATAGCTCTTCCTTGCATGGAGGTGTGCTGATGGGGAAATCTGCACCTGCGAATTTCAGTCTGACACGCACAGGAAAAAAACATGGTAGCAACCCTGGGACAATCTGAATTACAATATATTTTTGTCCATCAATTCCAAATGACATTTGGGAGCACCCCACTCTCTCTAAATGGAACCCAACAGATTAAAACGCTTCTTGAATGCACAATCTCAGCATTAAAGTTAAGCACCTATAAAGGGACAAATCAGATGTGATGGTTGCAGATTCATGTCTTGAAACACAACTGTGTAGAAAGAAGAGGTTGGAGGCTCATTTTTAACAGCCATTTATAATTTTTTGGTATGTATAGGTGCAAATTTGGAAATAATTACTTTACGTGATAATGCATCAGTTGAATTGTTGATACTTATCACTGATGTTAGTTGTTTTATGGGGGTGATTGTATTTTAATGGCTAACTGTTGAAGCTGTTTTAATTTTTTCATGTTTCAATTCCATTGTAAGTTGCCTTATGGGGTTTTTTTGGGGTTGTTGTTTTTTTGAAAAATGCATCTAAGAAATTTTTAATAATACCAATACTACTAATAATCTAAGTTCAACAGAAATACAATATTTTGATCAGGTGAACTGCGTGCCTGCTGATTCTGCTGTCCAGGTGCTGCTAACCCTTTTCTTTAACATTCTTTATCTTTAAATGGGACTTGGACTGGAGAGCCCTTCCAACAGAGGATGCCTTTGAACAGAGGGCTGTCCTCTGACAGCCTTTCAAAGTAGGACCTCTGCAAAGTAGGCACACATGGCCACTCTGCTAAGTTCTGGTACCGGACGTTAGCTCTATTGAAAGGAAAATGCTTGGTGAGAGGGACTGCAGGAGGTAAACAGCAGTGGTGGTGGTGGGCAGGCGGTCGCACTTCTGCCTTTCTGTTAAAAATATGGACCCTCTTCTTTCTACATGATTGAAGCAGATCTGACCATAATGTTGCAGCGTGTAGCCCTTAACAAAGTGGGACCTGCAACAGAAATGTTGCAGCGTGAAGTGCTCCTGTCCAGGTTTTTAGCCACCTTGCCTCTTCCAGGCTACTCCATTCCATTTCGCCCCTCCCTGTTTTCTGTTTTCTCCCAAAAGCCGGTCAGCATTCCATGCCCACTGAGCATGCTCAGTCTTCACTGAACCTCTTTTTGGGGGGTCCTCTCTAGGGACTTTTCTGCCTACAGATTTATTTTCTTCTTTAAGTCTTGGGGTTTCCCTGAGCCTGCTGATACTGTCCTTTTATGCCTGGATAAAAGCATCGAAGATGCTGGAGTTTTGGCTACATAAGGATCCACAGTTGGAGAATGAGTTTGGTGTTAGGAGATAGCAGCTTTCCCCAATGTGATGCCCTCTAGCTGTGTTGGACTACAACTCCCATCACCCCAGCCAGCAGGCTCAATCCCATGGGGATGATGGGATATCTAACACCATCACATCTAGTCTGGCTCTTAGTCTTTAATGTGCCAGACTTTGACCTGAGCTTTTTACTGGGCTGTATTCTTGGAGCTCATCAAACTGAAGTAAGAAACTGTTGTGTCAGTTCGTATGACACAGCCTGTTCATAGCAGTCTCTTCATTATTGTGTGAAATAAAATTTAAATGTCAGATTTTAAAGAAACAGAAAGATCTGAAAGTGTTGAACTTCCATATATGTAAATAGTAACAATCACTATTTAGTAGTAGTAACTAGTGTCTTTGCTACTTGTGATGCCTCCCCATCCCACACACAAATGTCACATTTGCAACATTGTATTCTTTTCTTAACAGGTGATCATAAATATCTATCATGAAGGGGAGACGTTAAAAATGATCATGCAAGGATTCTCTCGGTATCCAGAACACCCAACAGCAGTATCCTGGTCTCAGAAAGTGAATCTGTATTTTCTGTAACACTGTTATATAAATGACATTTTCTTAAAATAGTGTTTTAAATTATCATGCAGAAGCACTTATTGAATTTAGCTCCAATCACATTTGTTTTGAATCTCGACTTATTGGAATAAGTATTAATCTGTCATATAAATTTGCCCACCTTCCATCTGATTCTTATGTCAGAACTCTGAATATCTGTAATATCTGGGGCATGCTGGGAATTGTAGGCCTTTTTTCTGACTAAACTTGCATAAGATTGCACCCTTATAGTATTAATGCAGGGGGGGCATTTGCAGGGGGGGGGAATCAGTGGGTGGGATGGAGGGGTGTCTTAACTCTTTCCCTGGCAGCCTAATTTCCCCTGAAAATGCCCTTCTGGCCATTTTTAACCTATTTTTTCTCCACCAAGGCTCCAAGACTAGAAATAAGCTTGACTAAGATCTTAGAGTCATTTTTAGTGCAGATTCAGTGAGCAGGGAAAGGTTAAGCAGCCTACCCCTCCTACAAATATACCTGCTTTGAGAACTCAAGGTTAAAAAAAGAGGGCTATAAAATGTTGAATAAATAAACACCCTGTTCCCACATTTGTGACAACTCAGCAAACAAAGCTTTAGGACACCCATTTGCTAAGTCATCAGGTTGAACTAGCTGAAGGGGCTAGGTGGGGTTATGAAAACATTGGCTACCACTGTCTCTTGCGTTGGTTGAGTATTAAATCCACCCTCATCCGTCCTTGCTGCCAGAACATTTTGAAATGGCTTATTGTGCTCCTGAACAAATGAACTGATGTTGGCCCATCCCCTTCTTTAAATGGAACTATTACAACATCTACAAGCCATATTATTATTATTATTATTTGTATATTCATCACCCAACCCATCAACCTTGCAATGGGGAGAGAGGATGAATACACACAGCCATTATAAAGTGGTGCAACTACCATTTGGCAATAGCCAATATATTTTGTCAATATAATGGGCTTCTCTATACAAGGCTTTTAACCCGCCACTTTACTGAGGCCTCTGCTTCCAGATTCTTTCCAGGATTAAGATCGGTTCCTTTACATGTGATTCCGCCCCTGTTTTTCTTTCTTTCTCTGCCTTTCTATATATTCCATTACACAACCACAAGGTGGCGCTGTGGTATAGCAAAAATACATGAGCCTCTCATTCCGGTTTGTTCTGCAATGGAAATATAATATCTCATTTTTCTCATTGTAAAAAAAGCTGTGGAAATGCTTAGGAGCACAGGAGAGGCCCTGAAAGATGTAAAGTACCTGCAAACTACTGTGAGTGAGGAATCATGAGTGCACAATGAATAAATGCCTTGTGTAGAGAAGCCCAATGCCAATAGCCTGCCATTTGGCAAACCAGACCAGCTATCTCCAAATGATACGCAGACTTTTACCACACTTCTGCTCTCAGTCTGAAATCTAGGGAAACTGGGGAGTGGTAAAATCCTCTTCACATGCCAGAGATTATATGCTTATCAGCTAGTTGCATCATACCTTTCTAAAGAGACTGTACACGGTTGACTGCATTAAGCAATCTGGCAGAGTAGTACAGTACTATCAACAGATGACCTGTGCATAATGCTCCATTTTCCTGTCTTGCTATGGATCAAGGATCATAGCTGAATTTCAGTATCGTGCCAGTTATGTTTCTGAGAAAGAATTTTGCCTTTTTGGATCAAAAAGGGGACTGAAAGAGAATGTTGTGCTTTATACAGCTTTGGAACACAGCCTGCATTGGGGGAGCGGGGGGGGGGATAGGACACACCTAGGGAAAGAATTAAAATTAAGAGAATGCTAAGGCAATCTGTCCAATGGCACATCATATCTAGTTTTGTCATTCATTTAGATAATATCACAAAGGCAAATCGGAGGAATTATGTAAACGCATACCATACAGTACATCAGCCACAGGAAACCAAAAGAGAAAACAACCCTGTAATTCTTTTCTTTCTGTATTGATATTACCGTACTTCAATTGAAAGGGGATGCTTGGTCAGTATGATGGTTGTATTTTATGTTTTTTCTTTCTTTCTTTTTTTAATCAGAAAAGGATGTAGTGATTTTGCAAAAAAGAACAAAATAAAAGTATTCATGAAAATGAAGGTAATTTTGTAGAAACTTTGAAAATACAAAATATAAAAAATTGTACAGGTTACTTGTTTTTATTCTAGGAAAACATGCTGAAAATATTTTCTCTCTCTCTTTTTTTATTTATTTATTTACAAAAGTTAAGGCGAAATATTCATTGTGCCAAACTGTCATGAATTTAATCCTTTCTGCCTATACTTCTTGCTTAAAGTATTTTTCTGTGCTGGAACTGCAAACATGTAATCATGATACAGGTTAAACGAATATAGAAATCTTGTTGAAAAGGCATCAAAGCTCTCTAAGGGGTATATCTACATTACAGACCGCAGCTGGGAACCACAGTTCTGTGAGAGCGAGGTGCTAGATATGGGAATGGAATTGTCAGCACACTCCCCAGATTACAATTCCCAGGATTCTTTTGGGGAAGTCATTACAGTTAAAGTGGTATAAAAAATCTGACACAAATGCGTAATCTAGATGATTTTAACCATTATGAAAACTCAGCATGAAACCTCGTTTCTCTCTGATTCTTAGATTGACTGGACTCAGTGCTTTGTATTGTACCTTTACTTTCCAACAACATTCTGTTTCTGGAGGTGAAGAATAGTGGGCGGAAAAATAAAATTGGGTTGGAATTCAGTGATCCCATAACAATTATCTATATATATTGCCCCAAACTAGTCGCTTCAATTCACACCTGGTTTGCTTCATTCATTTTCATGTGGGGAAATTCTCCCAATGTACAAAGCCTTATCTGACATTAAACTGAGTGGGCCAACCTCTCATCATCTAGATCATGTGCATATCAGGCCCTTTTGAAGATTTAGAGTCTACATATTCACTCAAGTAATGTGCTGCTTTTTTTAAAAAAGGTTTTGGACTGCAGACTTAATTAGACATTATGGGTTGCATCCAGATTAAGTTAGTTGAATTTAGTTCACTGGGATTTAAGTTAAGTCAGGGCAAACTTGTATCATTGATTTCAGTGGCTCTCAAGTTTAGTTAACTCAGTTTGCTTCCAGATGGACAGCTTCCAGCGTTACCAGTAGAAAGGCATTGTGCAGCTGTATATCTTTCCCTCCTTAATGGATTTTTTGTGGTAAGAAAAAGGTTGGATGAAGCAATGAGAAAAATACGGGAGCATTACAAATGGAAGATGACAACATCTGGACCCCTTGTAAAATTCCTTGTTTGAGGCAGTGCATGGCACAACAAAAGCCTTGTCTGCAAGCACCTTGTCTGCAAGATCCATTGGTTTAGAAAAAATATCAAGATGATGTTCTAAAACTCCTTGAGAAGAAATTAGGACCAGCAGGTGTATATCTATGTAGCTCAAGACCCACCTGTTGATTTCAGTGGAATGTAAATATGCTTAACTTCAGCTGGTTCACGTCTATTATTTTCAGCAATCTCTTGTGCTTGATAGGAAACTAGTCTTTGACAAATATTAAACACCCTATTTTAAATGACCTCCTAAAAATAATAGTTTATCTGGTTTAACATTGGCTTGGCATACATAAATAAATGCAGGATGCTGACCACTAAGGGCATTATTAAAATATATACTGCAATCAATGGAACTCAGTTTTCTCCTGTATCAGAAAAAAAGGTCTATTTGTTTGTGCTCTACTTCTAACCATTACACATTAAACTTTTCTGTGCCCTCAGATCATCCAGTAGCTTTGTCTGATAAACATGTTGATGCTAAACAAATAAAGTTGCTGCGAACCCCCAGTCTTTTCAATACCTCTGTTGTTTTATTAACTTGCAAATAATTAATCCCAATAGTAACATTATGCAATGTTACCTAGGCAAGTATGAGGTTAGCAGGAGCTGCAGATGGTCACCATTTTCTACTTCCATTTCATTGACTGTTGGGATAATTTGGAAAGTTGTATGGGGTATAATATGCCATTAGATCCTTAGGTTCTTTTGCTGGGCTATGTAAAGGATATTGTAGCTAAGAAGGATATTGAATTGGTTCTGAATATAATAACATCAGCAAAAAATGAGATTGCAGGAGGGATTCCCAATAAAACGGACCTTTAATTAAAACTATGGACCATATCATACTGAAACTAACAAACAAAAATTGGAAGGAGAATGAATATTAATGTTGTAAGTAAATGCGAGCCATTATCCATTACTGGAACAAATACAAGGGTCAGTAGGAGGAAATCTTCCTTAGGCTGCAATCCTAGACTCACTTACCTGGGAGTAAGTCCCATTGAACTCAGTAAGTATGTAGGGGATTGCACGATTAATCTCTTTGTGCCACTGCAGGTTCTGTTTGATCTTGTTTGCTTGATTTCTTTATGATATGTTATATTTTATCATTTGGATTTTGAGTATTGGTATTCTAATTACTGTATCCTATAAATAGAAAAGAAAAGCTGCACGAGATAATCTAACCTTCAAAGATCTGATCTACCTTTTTAAGGCTGTGATCCTAGGCACACTTATGTGGAAGTAAGTTCAATTGAAATCAAGCGCAACATACTGCCAAGTAAATGTGTTTAAGGTCAGGATGTGGTATAATCTTGCAAACCCCACTGTGGCCATTTTTGGTATTCCTTACATGAAGTTACCATGCAGGGGCATCTTTCTTAATGGCACAGAAAGAAAAGAGTTCAGAGCAAAAACATTGTTTAACACAATGTTTAAAGCTAACAGTTAATACATTAAAAGCACCATCCAAGAGAGAACAGGTACATTGTGAAAAACAACCTCAACCTGTCCGATGAGATTGATGTTGGGCTTATGGTGTTTCCCTAGACTTATTAAACCCCTTCTTGGTTGAAATTATTTTAATGCCACTAGAAAGTATAGTTTCTAATTTGAATTTCACATACATTGCTATCAGTCAGGAATATCACCACAAGAAATATCAGCTGGACACAAGCAGGTTCATTGTAGTCAATGTATTTCCAAAATAGCCTCAAATTATAGTGAATTCACCCCCCATGCCTCTTTCCAGTTGAGACTTCATCAAAAGGCTATATTTTCATGTAAGGTGCCTTGAGGAGGAGGATCATCATCTATCAGTTGCAGCAGTCAGAAACGATACCATTGCAAATCATGGCCTTGGATGAGCAACGGTTTACCAGAACACAACCCCAGTGGGCTTCAAATGGGAGTTCTACAAGTACGCACATTGAAAAAGCTACATCTGTATATCTGTAAGTTTACTTCAGGTCCATTGATCAAGAAATGCTTGTTTGAAACAATGAGTCAAATGTTCCAAGGGAGAGTGGCAGCAGGCCTTAGGCTCATGCAGTCAGTTCTCCCCGCTTATTTCACTGAAGGGAGAAGTGAATGACCAAAGAGCAGATCCTGATGTTATGTGAATGTGTGGTTTCCTATCACCTTAAGAGATTAAGCCCTCTTCAGGGTTTAGAGAGCAGGGCTGGGGAACCTGTGGCCCTTCAGATGTTGTTAGACTACAACTCTCATCATCCCTGACCATTGGCCATGCTGGCTGGGGCTGATGGGAGTTGGAGCCACCCCTGGTTTCAAGGAGATCCCGTAATCAGGGTCAGAAGAGATGTCAAAAATCAGAATTATGGATCTTCCATTTGATGTTCTCTTCCCCATACAGTGAAGATGTACTAGGAGGGAAGCATATGAGCCCAAGACCTGCTCCTATTCACTCTCCAGGGACAGCCCTGGGGAAAAATAATGTCTGAATATACCCAGTGAGATAAAGCAAGCAAGGTGATGACCTTTCACTGTGTGACATTTATCATTCACAGAGCATTTCTTCACGTTGAAATGAGAGAGCTATAGGCTATTTTGCTGAACTTTTAGGGAAACAAGCAAGACTGTTTAGGAGAAATATGAGTCACCTTAGGTAAATGGAACCATAGATGCCTGCTCTTAGTATTTAGTCTCCAAGTCCAATCATTTAAACAACAGGACCTTGAAAGCTGATGTGGCAATGCAAGAAGTCAACGTCTCCCTTTGGTCCACCCTTTTGGGTAGGTGGCTCTCTTATTTCTACCTGAAGAGCTCTATGGATGTTGAAATACTGTACACTTCAACAAACATTGCCTGTTCAACATCCCTGCTTTGCTTGAGAACTGGGTCCTTCTGCCCTTGAAAAAAATGACTTTTCTCTAGGAACTGTATCACACCATATGGTGGTTATTATGGGTACATATTTAAAGTAAATCCCCAAAGAATATCTCACATACCAAGGCCATAGGAAGCAGGCCACAAACATGTAGTAGGCACTGTTACTGAAAAGCAAGTCATTAAAATCAGTGTCTACACTTCAGTGGTACACAGCACACTCATCTCAGTTTGAATGTAAGGAGATGGAGCAGATGCACAATACTGTAAGCTGGAAGATTTAGATAAGGCCAATTTTAAATTAATAAATAATAAATAAATAAATAAATAAATAAATTGCCACTCTCTATTTTCTAGACAGAAAAAAGAATTCAACCTCACTTCTGGATACTTCAGTCAGTGGATATGACCAATGTTCTGTTTTCGATGTTGCAAAATAACCCCCCCCCAAGGCAGTAATTCGGCCTTCCCCAACCTGGTGCTCTCCAGATGTGTTGGACTGAAACTCCAACAGGTTTCCAGATTGGGAAGGCTGCTGTAATCCAACATACAGTTGTATGCATGCAAGTCCCATTGAAGCCAACACTCTTACCCACACTGAACTCTGCTCCAAGGAGAGCAAGAAGTCAAGCACCGATGCTGTGGAACATTCATTCCTCTCAACGAACGAAGCTTGCACAAAAACCCATTGCAAACCCCAGCAAAACGAATGGAGGATGCATAGCAGAGAGGTGTGTGTTGGGTTAAGCCCGCTGTATGTGACCTGCCATCCACCCAGCCCTATTCTTTCACCAGCCCTGACAGGTTTTTGGGAGCTCATATGGGAGCAAGTCTTGTTGAACAGCATCCAGAATTTGTAACAAAACAAACCTGTAAAATCCTTTGGGGAAAGAAAGGCCCAAAGTTTATGATATCAAAACAACAGCATGACCAAGTGCCTTCCCCTTGTCCCAGTAAAAAATAAAACCTATTTTAAAAACACCCCCCCCCCAAACATTAAAATGCAGTTTAAGGCTCACACGGATGTGAAACTTAAGAGTTCTGCATAATCCTTGGAGGCTGATCATACCTGCTAGATATATAAAGTAAAATTCTTCATATACATTTATAAGTTCTATAAATATATGCAATACATAAATATGCATATTAACACACATCCATCTATGCATATTCATATATTATATATTGATATAGATATAGATAGATCTGTTTCAAATATGAAAGCGGAATTGTGTGTGTGTGTTCACTTTCCGTTTCTCTCTCACCCATTAAAAATAATCCTAAAACAGTGCATTTGGTGAGGAATCATATTTTCACGATTCATCTCCCTTGAAGAGCTAGAAAAATCAGAGCAACCCAACTGCAAGGCAATGGAGGCAGTCACTTCCAGTTCACAGTATTGCAGTTAGAAAAATACAGTGAGGTCTAAGGGAGTGATGGAGCAGGAGCTGCTCGGAAGAAGAGGAAGAAAGGGAGAGGTGGTCACATGACAATACAGCATTGACAGCGCTTTTTCTTTTCTGTACCTGGGACTTTTTCCATTGGTAGGCTTTCTTCTTTCCCCTCTGGTGAGGAGGGCTCTGTTGTGTCTGACAAGGGCCTCCCAGAAACCAACTCAGCAGCATTTCCATCCATGGTCGAGACATCAGTCACTGTCTTCTCGCGCAATGACTTCTCGTCATCTTCGTCAATGAGGACCAGTTCAGCTTTGATTGTTTCATCATAACCCAGCACCTTTTTTGTCTCATCTTCATCGTCAATATTTTGGTAACCCATAAATATCATTGTTACTGGGTGATCTGCACTGGCTTCAGGCACTTCCTCCCCAGAGATTTTTGCTTGGTGTCGAGGGTTCCCGGAATGCCTTTTGCTAGGCTTGTGCACCATCTCTAGTTTTGCTTCCTTGCAAAGAATCTGTTCCTTCATATGACTGAGGTTTCCATCTGCTATTGATATAGTCTCTCCTTTTATGCTTGATTGTCCAGCCTTCTGAATAAGTTCGTCTACATCCTTCGAGCTTAACTTATGCACTCCATTTTCTAGCACCGTGCCTCCAGAGTGCATCTCATAGACTACTTTGGTACCATCGTCATAGACTTTGATTCCTCTTTGATGGGCAGCCTCTGGGCCAATGGGGGATGTAGAGAGAATCTTGGTCTCTCCTGTCTGTTTGTCTTTCTCCACATTAATTTCCATGCTGTACAAAGCTTGAATGGAAACAAGAGAGGAAGTGCATGTTACATTACAACAACAAAAAGCATGTGAACGGTTAATTGCCAAACAGACAAGCAGACAACTGTGCCCCCAAAGAAGATGTTACCTAAAGTGCCAAGCATTCTATGTTAGAGTTGTGGTGCATACGGTGAAGAGAAGCAGTTGTTATCCTACAGCAATCAATGCAATTGGTGCTAGCCATACCTTCCATGAACCCGAGCAGACAGCTTCCTAATATTATCTGTTTTGAAGACATTGTGTTAAGTTAGGGAGGTGACAGGCAGTCAGGCAAGCAGGTCTACCACCATGTCTTAAGGACAGTGTATCTGTTCATTATGCAAGCTTTGGCTGCACCCAGAGAATGAGGCTGTAACATGTATGTAGCGCTAAGAGTCATATGGGAACTTCTGGTGACACGGAGAGCTTCTTTATAGGTGCCAGATCAGATGGTCCTTCGGGTGTTCGTCGGTGCCATAGAACCTCCATATCATCAGAAGTTTCCCCATGACCAGCAAAGCTAAATGTTATATCCATAACACATTGTGTCCCCACAAAGGAGTGTCAGGGAGTGCAGATAACGTTAATTTGTGCACTGACGTCTAGGGGAGGACTGAGGGTATATTGTGATACTGAAAGAGTGCAGAAAAGCCGCAGAAAGTGGCACGAGGTACAGAACGCAGCTTCCTGAGAATCTCAGCTTGAAATAATAAAGCAATTGTCTAGTCTTTATGGTTGTGAAGTTATGCTTGAAGGTGTGTGGGCAATGCCTGGCACAATCTCGGAAGCCAGAAGAGTTGCTCAATTAGATTTCCAATAACCGGGGCTTCAGTGTCATGTATAGGTTCTTACAACATCACTAGCAGAAACAGAATAAGTTATGCAAATAAAGAAAATACTGCAAACCTGCTTGAGTAGATTAATTTATGCAAGCTGCAAAATTCAGCAGAGAGTACACACAGCCCTGCCTTACAGTAGTGAGGTATGAAAGATGTACTTTCATGCTTCCTCTTTTACAAATATTTCCACCACAGTTTCGGACACTTGTCCTCCTTCCTACCAAAAGCAAAGGGGGGACCTGTGTGATGATCTTCCCCATGGCTAATTACAAAGGGTGCTTCCAAATAAGACTTTTATCATGCAAAATGCCCTGTTGCATTCATAGAATTTTACATGACAGACCAGACAGTGTCATCTACAATTCGTGTTTTCCCACCACTTCTTTCATATTTTTCCTTACCACCACAACAAAAAAACAATCTTTAAGGAAGGAAAGGCAGAATAACTGCACAATGCCTTTTGTTTGGTAGTGCTAGGAGCCCTCTGTCTGGAAGTACCCAAAGACTAATAAAGAAGAGCGGTTTGGCTTCAGCGTTCTGTCTTAACCCAGCTCTGAGAGAATGGTAAGAGATTAAAAGGAAATGGAGGGAGCAGAAATGAAGTACCCAAGCATAGCAAGAAGTTGTCCTCCAGCTTTTCAGCACCATCCATCAATATAGTTGCAAGATGGAAAATACATAGCCTATGCATCTTCCAATTTCTGATTCAACCAAAGTCTGGTTAGCACATGTATCACTCTATTTCTCTACATCAGGGGTTCTCAACCAGGGGAAATTTTAGGGTTTCAGGGGGGGAATTGGGACCACAGACTCAAACTGTTGGAATACTGATCTTTCTACAAATTACAATTCTACAGATTGTACATAATCTACAGGACATCACACCTTATTGTATGGCACAGATTAAGTCAGACAATCTTGGAAAGGGGGGAATGACATTCTGACATATGGTGAAAAGGGTGCAAGGGGCAAAAAAGGTTGAGAACCACTGGTCTATACCTACTGACTATATGCAGACCAGTATTACTGCACACATGATTACTATATGTCTGATGACTGGAAACTGAATGCCTGAACTGACTCCACTGAAGAGTACTAAATTCTATGAAATGGTAAGATATGAAGGTTCTTTATGTGATAAAGTATCTCATCTGTGATGGCCCATTTACATGGGCAAGTCTCCTCTTGATACCATAAGTCACCATGTGATGAGCATACATGCATCAAGTATGAACCGTCCCCAAGATATACACAAAAGCTAAATTAGGGTGGGATGAGGCAGGAAAGGGCTTGAACCTTACATTGCAAACCACCTTAACACACTGTTTCTCACTACCAAAGAAATGTTGGCATTTTTCAGGATCTAGCCAAGGAATTTTGGCATTTCATGCTTGTTCGTGGTTCCAGCTGGTAACACACATCCAGTGATTGCCTTTTACCACCCATTGATTGGTCTCAACTAAACCTGTTATTCAGGAAATACTGCTATCAAAGGGAGACTTCATGTGATTTTAGAAAATGGAGACCTTGATAAAGGGAACAGAAGTAACTGGCACACATAGGAAGAAGGAGGCATATGTTCATGCCGTGGATACTGAGCCAATATCTCCCGCCCGTCTCCCCGCCACCACCCCCATCATCTACTGATACTTCAATCTATTGCTTACTTTAAAATTTTTTTTAAAAAATTCCAGTACAGTTTCAGGTCTGTCCCACCTGCAGGGGCTTATGGCAGTTTATGATCTAACAGCAACACATTCTAAATATCAGGTACTATTGTTAGAGAATTTGAATGAAGTTTTGATTTTCTGAGCATATTAAAAGTTACACTCCTCAGCTGACTTCTTTAAGGTCATCTGTTCTGCAAAATACAGCCAGGAAAAGCATGCCTTCCCTCCCTCCCTCCCTCCCATATCAATTGTACAAAGAGCTCTACAATTAAGTGACGGGCAGCGCAATCCAGTGAGGCTGTCCGTAACCTTCCGAACTCAAGAGCGTGAGAAGAGAAGGCTGAGGCACCGCCAGGATACTGTGTAAGCTGGCGGAGCTTGTCGCTTCCCTTCCCCTCCCCGCCCCCTCACAAAACTCCATCTCGGAGTCGGAGGTCACTCTTCCAACCTTGGAACCCCAGCTGGTGCAGTTCCTTCTACGCCGGCTGCAGTGCTGGGAGGTGGGGTGCTGGGGGTAGGGTGGGGAGAGCTGCTCCAAGTTTGGGGTTCCAGCTCCAAGCTCAGAGCAAGTTTCCGAGATCGGAAGTGGGACTCCGAATTATCCTATGGCTGTAGGACTGTGCCCTAAAATGCTGAGTTAAAAAGGCCCCATTGGCAGCAATGGGGACCTTTGAATCTAAGCATCCTAGCCACATGGGATAGTGAGGTTTGCTCACATCACACTGGGGAGGGAAGAGAAAAGCCCCTGCTCCCCATGTCCTGCATTCCAAGATTCAACCCCTGCCTGCAATAATTCATTAGTGGAAAACTTGATACATAGCCACAAACTATGTATCAAGCAAATGCCTAGTTTGGCCTGAAGTCTCACTGAACTAAGTTTACTTCTGAGTAAACACACACAGGATCAGGCTGTACATCATTTCCCAAGAACAAAGAAGTTAAGACTAGGAAGAAGCAGTCATTGCAGTCATTGTCTTCTCAACAGATCTCCTCATCACCCCTCTCCCTTTCCCCCCTCAAACACCAAGCAAACATAATGACCACTCTGGGACTCACACAACCAGCTGTGGTTGAATTTACTGTGTTGCGTCATGAGCATTTCTAATGCAACCGGCCAACATTGGAGAAGTACAAAACATTCCAATGTCGTGTATACCTCTGTGGTGCCCATTAGCTCTACTGCACTTTCGAAAAGGATACTGAACACAAATAACACCGCTTATTTTTACAGTAATTGTGATTCTTTGACCCAGCATCAGCTGCATATTCTACACTGAGGGGCTGGGCAGCTTCTGTATTCTCATGGACACTATAGCATCTATAATAGAGGTGGCCTCACGTAGCATTTTTATAGGGATGCTTGCAGAATTCTATCCTCGTGAATTCTGATAAAATTCCCACCTCCTTGACTCATGTGTGGATCAGAACGTAGCGGTCCATCAGATTTTGCACTTCTCTGTTGTGATGCAGTTCTTGGCTCAAAGAAAATATCACAATGCGTTTAAAGATGCATACCTTGAGATAAAATATGTTCAGAACAGCCTATTTTAAGAGAAAATATGTATTTAAATGCATATATATATATATATATATATATATATACAGATTAATGCTGAAATGGAATGGAACAGTCTTATTAGAAAGTGACATGACTGGAAATAGACTGATCCATCCTAGCAGTAAGGCCTTTACAGGTACGGAGCACATGTGCTTGGATGACATGAGTTATTTGATTGTAGGGCTGAAAAAAAATTGACCTTCCTGAAAGGTTCCCTTGAACATTAGCAACGGTTCTTTGCCTTGCCAGAATGTGCATGAAGTAGCAGCACAATGTTTATATAAATGTTTATATTTATATGAAATTCACATGGAAGGCCACACAATCCCCACCCCAAGTCTAATGAATCCTGACTCCAACCGTGGGCAGCCAGATGATCCTGGAAAATTTACAAGTAGGGCATGATGAAGACAGATGCTCCCTGCTGTTTGTCCCAAACATCTGGTTATCAAAAGAGAAGGTGCACAATGGAGGATGATTTTGACCCATCTCTCTCTGGATTGTGGGACCAGAACACTACTAGTTGCACTGCTCTGGTGATGCTGCCAACACAATATCACAATGTGTGAGCTACCTGGATATAAAAAATTGCATATTTATTTATTTAAAATATTTATATGTTTTATATATAATGGTGCAGAGGTCTATCAGCTCACATCCCACTATGTACTAAACATGTTTAACTCAGAAGTAAGACCATCTGAGTTGGAGTTATTGGACTTACTTCCTAATATGCATTCACAGGACTGCAGCCTAAATATCGCAGAAATCATTCTTGTGAAGGATTTTCATTCACTCTCAGATTAAATATCTTCAGACAAACCCATGCCTCCATGCTGTAATAAGGACCTGAGCCTTAAGAATTTATACATTCCCCCCCCAGTTGTGGTACACTCAGCCAACAGCAAAATGGTTTTGCATACACACATCTCTATTCAAAGCTTGCTGGGTCCATATGCCCTTCTGGGATTTGGGGTCCATGAGGGACCTTTCCCTCATACAATGCTGCTAGGAACAACGGTATGTAATCACATTCCATCATTTCTAGGACTCCAATTTTAGGACTCCAATTTTAAAGTGTGTGGCATCTGCAGACTGTCTTTGAAGTTACATTAAAAAAAAAAAAAAAAAAAAGGAAAAGAAAGAAGATCACCCAGCCACCTCACTTAATGTAAATACCTCTGACACTTCACCCCATCCCCAATATTTGGCACCTTCTCCTGACCTTTGGGAGGGTTTTCACCACCCATATCCCCTGCAATGTCAGAAATTCATCTGGAATGAAGATTTAGCCCAGCCTTAATATATAGCTCCCTAACCCTTTCTGTAATTTTCTTCTATTTCCCTTTGTATTCCCTAGGCAGTATCCAACGGGATGCTTACACCCCTGCCAATTTTCTTCCGCCCTGCCAATTCCCTTCTGCAAGCGGTGGGTCCCGCTGATTCCGTCGCATAAGCAGGGCCCACCCGCTTACGCAAGAGAGATTTAGCACTCCGCCGACCTGCTGCCGTCAAGAATCGAGCGTTTCTGCTCATTTTGGGGCTTCCTCTAGGAAGCGCTCAGTCTCCCTTGCGTAAGCAGTGGGGGCTGCTTGCATGATGGAATTGGTGGGCACAGGAAAATCAGCAGGGTTGGAAGTGCCCCGTTGGGTACTGGCCTCTATAATGTTATGTCAGGAGTAGGTTGTGTGGAGAAAGGGTTGTAAGTAAGCAAGAGTCCTCTGGCCCCTTATTTACCTCCTGTTCACCTCACATTTTAGCTGTTCTCAGATAGAGGGACTATGCCAGATGCTAGCAAACCCCCCCCCCCCAAGCCCTTCTTTCCAAGTTTCTTCCCTGTGTGGAGAGAGAACAGAGATCTCTCCAGTCTCCACTTTCTTGGAAACAAGAAGGTTCCATGGAGAAACCCCAACAGAGACTTGCTATTTTGCTTGCATATGGAACAACTACATGCTTGTGTAAGTAATCTAGTCCTCGAAATTCAAAAAAATCACCCATCAGTTTGTGTTTTGCCGAAGTGACAGCTACATTTGAAGACCACCACCTCTATTATTATTTTTTTCCCCCTGGACACATTCAGTTATGTTGTATGCTTTTGCAGTATTACTGAACTGCTCACACTGGGTGATGATGAGTAAAGCCGATGAGACTTTACTAGCTTAGGTAGCAAAATATATACTTAGTGCTTCACGAGAATCGAGTCTCACTTGGATTCCGCCACTTAAAAGAGTTGGACATTTGTGTGTCTCTTGTTTTTCACAAACTTATTTTTTCCATGCTTGAAACATGCAATAAACCTTAAAACATTTGGACTCAACAACTTTAATGCCAGCGCTGCTTTTTACATACAAATCATTGAATTCCATTGAAATCAGTGGAATGTAAGCTGCAGTCCTGTGCACACTTATTTCAGTGTAAACACCTATCATTGAACTAAATGGGACTTAGATCTGAGTAAACAGGTGTAGGACCAAGCTGTTACTTTCTTGTACGCACATCCCACTGATTTCATTGATGCCTAAGCATGCCTAATCTTCTCTGGATCTCACTCACAGATTCCTACCAATTCCTTCCAGAATCAGGTCAATGATCACTTTTGCACAATAACCTTGCCTGTGGAAATGAATGTTCCTGCCGCATACGTTTTTAAACAGGCAGACAAAATGTTTGGGTTTTCCTCTTGACTGTTTACTTACACCTGTGAAATCTCTTCTCTCTCATGATAGCTCATTCAGGCGTTAACTATTGTGACTATCCCAACAATTAAATTAAAAACAAAACATAGAGAAACATCGCTTTAGGTTGCTGACTGGCTATGGGTAATATGCCAAGTCAGGAGCTGCTCCATCCTGTTGAAACTACAACTGGGCATTAGTCCCAGGAAATCTAATATATTTTAAAATGGTCATGTCTGATGCATTGGCCAAAAGAATAATCCGTGCTCCGTTGAGACTTACCAGTTACCCTGCTTCTCCCGTCTTTCTCAGGAACTGGCTCTGTTGTTCGCGGATAGAGGGTTGTGAGTTCGGGGATCTGGGAGTAAATGTAATTTACTGCATCTGGTTGTCAGAGAACAGGACACACAGTTAGACACAGCCTTCTGGACCCCAGAGGCTTCACTGCTTAGGCAGCAATGTTCCGAACTTATCACCCCAAACAATAGACATCAGAAGCTTTGTGCCAGATAATTGGATCAAAGCAAGCAAAATGCAGAGTCACTGTGCTTTGACTGCCATTCAATAGTCCAGCTGAGGTTGGAGGGAGAAAGACCAGATGACTAAAAACTTTTTTAGTTGTATGTGCATGAAACCATGTTTGGAGGCTCTAGCTTTTATCAGGTCAGTGACCTCTGGAAATAAAACAAATCAAACAGGAATTGATCTTACATAACATGAAGAATCAATAATAAGTTATGCACCTCTAGCTCAAATGATCACTTTAGTTGCTAACAAGTGAGTTCTAATCCTTTCCACTGTAATTAAAATGTATTGTTTATTTATGGTTCATACACTGGTGAGGGCTTAGTATGTTTCTACAGCCAACATGTATCTATTACGGTAAGTAATATTTGTATTCTCTTCGATATAGTATATTATATTTTCATGGGACTTTAAGGCAGTAAAACTCATTTTTCTTCTATCTTTTAAGGACTTTTAAGCAGCCTACAAAAATTAAGCAAGTGGTTCTTCTTAAACATTTTAAGGGCACAATCCTATGTGTGTTTAGACAGAGAAAAGTCCTACAACTCCCAGCATTCCCCAGCCAGCATGGCTGGCTGGGGAATGCTGGGAGTTGTAGGATTTTTTTCTGTCTAAACACACATAGGATTGAGCTCTATATGATGAATTGGAAACTAAGCTGTAACTTGTTTTTAATGCTCCAGTGTGCACATTCAAGAGACCTAAATAAATATGCATTTTTGTGTTGTATCTTACAAACTGCTCTCACAAATAAAGATACAAAACCATTAATCATTGCATGTTGCACATCACTGCACAATATCTGGTAACAGCTGCTGTGTGTTTCACAAGGTTTCTTGCCTTTGGCAAGACAACTCCCTTTTCTTTTTCTTTACAGTTATTCTAAAAAAGCCTAATCAAATTTTGGAAATCTGTCAGAACATTTGTAGATAAATACATAAAATAAATTACAGACTCATCCTGTCCCCTGTTCATTATCCCTAGGTATGCTGCTCTAGTTATTTTGGATTCTCGACAGCCTGACTCGCTTCCTTGCTGGAATTTTTGGCAGAGCTATTACAGTACAGAAATATCTTTGGAAACCTAGAACTCTGGTAGCTTACACTTTACTATAGCATGACTTGTATCATATAAGTGGTGGAAATCTAGTAGGTAAACCCTCCTATGTTGTCTGTTTGGAACTTAGATAATGAGACACCTTGGTTTCAGTTCCTGCTCTTAGAAGGCATTTCCAGATGAGGAGTTTTATAGGTGATCGGTGATCTGTTCCAGAATGCTGGTCACTTGCAAAGTGCACATTCAGGGGCTCAGATTGCTGTGCCAATCATAGCTACACCAGAACAAACCAGCTGGATCTTTATAGAATGTAGATTTACTGTCATCCACCCAGAGGACTTTGGTTATCGGGCAGATCAAAACTATGATAAATAAATACCACCAAACCAGTGCCACTAGCTGTAAACCTCCACTACAGGAAGTCCCTCTTTGGTGAGGTACTTCCTGTTGCAAAGCACTTTCGGGTTGCTTGTTGTCATTGCAGACTTCAGCTAGGTCTGGAAGCATCCACTGTGATCCACATTCATAGAGTTCCACAGGAGGCCCACAGAACTGAACTGCAGAGTGCCTTAAGGATCAGAGAAAAGATATAGATCCTATACAGATCCTTCCTTCCAAGTATATTACACAGACATCATTCTAAGATTTACTTTCAAGTAAGTGCATTTAGCATTGACGTATCTGGTTATCACTCCATTCAGATAGCTTACAACCTGATTCTCTCTCTCTCTATATATATATATACATATACACACACACACATACACATGCATATATGTTCTATTGCTCTTAGGTGTATGTATGACTGGGATGGTCATGAAATCAAAGGACATTTTGCTATTGGACTTAATTATTTTGGGAATAGCTTTGCTTCAGTTCCCTCCATCTTTCAGGCAGATAATTTTTGGGAAGCATAATATGTATGGGTGGTAGAATGGCAGATTAAAAACTGTGATAGGGTAATAGCAAATCAAAAGTTAACATATCATGACCACTTACAGATATGAATGGCAAAAGAAAAACACTTACCTCCATCTTGGTGTGAAAAGCTCTGAAAAGACAAAAATATTGGAATAAATTATTTTTCCCCATGATGTGCATTTACAGAAAAGTTTTGAGTGTGCAAAGTACTTTGCATACATTATATCGATACTACTTGCAGCAGTCCTATAAAGTGGCTGGAGATGGTGGGAGTTGTAGTCCAACACTTGGACGGCACCAGGTTGGGGAAGGATGATATAGATAATCTAATCTAATTCCCTTGGAAAAAGGTGAGTGCAATATTTCTTCATTGCCAGACTATATTAGGTTAGTTCATACAATTCTTCAAATTCTTCAGACTTCAGGTTAGTTTTTCTTTTGTCTGAAAATGTTCTGCATACCAATAGTGCTGTCTGGCTAAAGTGTTCAACTGTGTCACAACATACAAGTAAGGAGTTGCTTATCAAGAATCTTAAACACACACATAAATAAGTGGTTGCACTATTAGGTATTCAGCCCATGGGATTGCGCATAAATCACTAGAATGTCTGCCCTACTTGGTGGTTAGATATGAATTATCTGTGCAAAATTAATTTTCTTTCAGTGGATCTGGATTATGTAAAATGGTCTGTAACTTAAAATATAAAAATATTTAAAAATATTTAAATGTATACCATTCAATAGTATTTATAGTATTTATTAATATTTAAATAAAATCTGGCCTTCTCACTCTTAATCTCTGATCTTGAGCCTTGCACCTCTTTAACTCTTTTAGGCTGCGATCCTATTCATACATGCCTGGAAGTCAGTCCCATTGAAGTCAACCTGGCTTACTTCTGAGTGGACTTCCATAGGATTTCACGGTTACTGTGCATTTATTTATTTATTACATTTATACCCCGCCTTTTTTCCTGCAAGGAACCCAAGGCAGCTTACATAATCCTCCTCCTCCTCCTCCTCCTCTCCATTTTATCCTCACAACAACCCTGTGAGGCAGGTTAGGCTGAGAGTCAGTGACTGGCCCAAAGTCACCCAGTGAGCTTCATGGCTAAGCGGGGACTAGAACCCGCTTAAAAATGTGCATAGCTTAAAAATCTCCTGTTTCAATGGTCTGCTGACATCATGCGCAACATATCGAAGGCAACATCTTCTGGATACCTATCTGGAACATCTCTGAGCAACCTATACAGAAGACACCTATGGCTGATGCCAAAGACAGCTGCCAAACTGTTGTATACTGACATGCTGAAAAGTGCAGCCTGCTTTTTTACAGACTATTCTGAAGCCAGTCCTAGCTTGCCATTCTATGTACCCCCTTCCATTCCCACCTCTACTATGTGTCAGAGGCAAAGCACACGTTACTTTAAAGCAGCTGCATCTTTTTTCTTTTTTTATTCCCATAGCGGCCCTAATCTGGACTGGGGCCCTAGTGTAGCACCCAGGGGGGAACACACGAGGCGGGGAGGGAGGTTTAAAGGCATCCTAAATCCAATGTGAGGGCCCAGAGCAGGTCCCCCTGCACTAAAAAGAAAAAAAAAAGACATAGTTGCTAGCTACATCATTAAAGTAACGTGTGCTTTGGGTCCCAGTTGTTGGAAATAAACATTTGTATAAAGTACAACAACAACAGCATAAATAAAGAAAATCTTCTGCTTAAGCATTTCATGTTTTCTCTGAAGGTTCTCAGATTCCCTTTTCATTTTTTTGTCTTACCTTTTGCAAGTCCTCAAAGGATTTCTCTGTCTCCTTTAGCTTTTCTAAGATGATTCTCTCTTTGGCAGATATTTGAGATTCTTCACTTTCTAGCTTTCCTATTTCTTGTTCTAACCTGGAAAATACATTAAAGCATATCTCACTCATCTGGGGAAAACATCTCCTGACAAGGTATGCATTTGGCTTCCTAGCTATGAAACAATAACTTATTTTGATGTTCCATTTTGTCCATGTCGATCTTATATCCTCTGCCTCAAGATCTACAACAATGCCACTTTTTTAAAAGGGTTAGATGTGTCTGTGCCATAGTCATGTCAGTTTCATTCCTGACACAGGGTTAATTCACAAATGCCTGTACATCATTTGGTTTCTTATAACTGATTACTTAACATGATGACTGGCAACTGCATAGTATATTAATTATGTTGCATGCAACTTCCTTTCTTGTTTTTCTTTACTCTAAAGCAGTGTTCTCCAACCTTGGGTCCCCAGATGTTTTTGGTCTACAACTCCCAGCATGCCCCAGCCAGCGTAGTTGGGAGTTGTAGGCCAAAAACATCTGGGGACCCAAGGTTGGAGAACACTGCTCTAAAGTAACCACACAGGCTCTTAATCTGGATCAAGAACACCAAACATGGGGACCACCACATACCATACTCTCCAATTGCCCCAAATTTGCTGGGACAGTCCCGCAGACACTTAAGCCATCACGGCTTCGTACTTTGTTATGCAGAGTCCGGATTTGTTATGCAGAGCCCTGAATTTCCCTGCCTCCTCCCGCAAGCTGTTTAGCTTAGCTGCGGTTTTGCCCCGTGGACCCTTTAAGGAGGAAGGGAACAGACTGAGGGTGTGTGTGTGTGTGCTCTACCTGCTGCCTCTGACCAGGCCCCCTGGTAAGTAAGACCCATTGAAGACATTTATACTTACTCTCGAGTTACTGTGTGTAGGATTGCACTTTGTTTTTAACTTAATTCAAGTTAGTTAAATTCTGAAAGATTATTCCACTTTAAGTGTTTCTTTAAATCTAAATTGTGTGAATAGAACACAAAAAGTGCTTTAAACTTGGGCCTTTCCACAATAACAAACAACAACAAAGCTGTTCAGTCCATCAAAGTTACTCCTTATGCTTAAAAAACAGAGCTGTGGAGGTGTTGTAGCAAAACGCTGAAGGGGCTCAAAACCCCAATGTGTCTTTTTGTATTTCCCCCCACCCAAAAGCTCCCCCTCCTCTGCATCTCCTTCTTTTCTTCTCCTTCTCCAACTGCCCTGAAAATGTGGGACCAATCCTGACAATTTTAACACAAAAAGAGATTGCCCTGCAAGCACTGACCCCCCCCCCCAATGAAAAACACCAGATATCAACAATTAAGGGTTTAAGTAAGGTAAAAATAAATAAATACAAAAGCCACTAATAAAATATTATACAATAATATATAATATAATAATGTAATAATTATAATATATAAGATTTTGTGTGTTTCCTCTGATAACTTTTGTACCTGACCATGCCCTTTGGTTGCCTGGCCATACCCTTGGCCACGCCCTCATGGTGCCTGGCCACACCCTCTTGATCACACCTTCATGTTGCTTAACCATACCTCTTACAAATTCACATGTGTGTCCCTATTTTCATCTGTGAAATGTTGGAGGGTATGCACATACCCAGCCCCTTCCCTCCCAAAATCCCCCTCGCATGGTAGTTAAAGAAAAAAAAAAAAGCCTCCGATGCCATTGGTGTCAATAGAAGCATTTTTTTCTTTCTCTGTCACACCGGGGAGGATTTCGGGAGGGAAGTTGGTTGATATAACAAAATTGTATGGTTCAAACATTCAAACAATGGTGAAACAATTCCACATAGTTCCCAACCATGAGGCCACCATGAACCTTGAGGCATCCCAAAGGCCATGGGGCAGAATAGAAGCCCTGCAGCACCACCTTCTAGGTCCGTCCGTCCAGAAAGGAATGGAGCTACCATAACACCATATCTCCAAGACATAGTACACCAAGATGCCCCAGAAGAATGCCATCGTCAGTGGTATCAAAAGCCATTAAGAGGTTCAGGAGAATCAACAGAGTTGCACTCCCCACATCCTTCCCTGGTAAAAGTCATTCACCAGGACAATCAAGGCTATTTCTGTCCGAAAACCAGGCCAGAAACCATAATGGAATGGATTTTTTTAAAAAATCAACATCATCCAGGACTGCCTGGAGTTGTATGGCCACTACCTTCTCCAGTACTTTGTCCCAAAATGATATTGATACTGGGTAGAAATTGTCCAAATTTGTTGGATCCAAACTAGGGATTGTTTTTTCCCCAAAGGGGGGCTAACCAGCACCCTCTTAAGGGCTGTAGTAGGGACTATCCCATTCTCTCAGTCAGGCATTGACTACCTTTGAGGCCCAGACTACCAGCTCTGGCTGATTTCAGTAGTCAGGCCAAACAAAGATCTAGTAGTAGTAGGCTACCTCAACCTGCCAGGTAAGTTGTCCACATATCCGCAGGCTGTACAAACTAGAAAGTATCCATTACCCATCACAACATGACCAGATGGTGTCCTGGCTGCATTCATCTCTGCCTGTACTAATTATGGCAACCAAGTCGACAGAGATGTGAGCAATTTTATTTGCAAAAGGTAGTGCAAACTTGTCACTCAAGAATTCTACAATTTGTCCCCCTGAGCTTTCATGCAGAAGGCCTCTCTCACCACTGGAAAGAGTTCCGCTGGTTGACATTGTCCAGACACAATGGTAGCAGAGAAGAAAGTTTTCTTGGTTGCCATCACTACCATAGAGCAGACTCTAAAATGGGTCCTAGCCTCTGTTCGGTCATATTTGACTCAAGGTTTTTTTGGTCATTTTCAGAAACTCATCTGGATCCATCAGCCTCCATGGGAGGACCGCTGAAGTTGGTTTCCCACCCCTTCTATGGTTAGAGGCAACATACAGATCAAAACTGATTAGATACTAGTCTGTTCATGATTTTTATTTTTGTCATTGTAATCATCTGTACATGACAAATGTTTACATTTGCTGTTTATGTCTCCTTTTGCTACGTAGGGATGGGAGAACCAGCAATTTTTGAGCTCGTCTAAATTCTCCAGATCCTTCCTTCCACCTGGTTGCCTGCAATTGTCACTGAAGTGAACACATGACAAGGAAGTGATTTCCTTGTTCTTGTCTCTTAAGTGCATTACAAGCCAAAATTTCAAACAGAATGAACACCCCGCCAAACAATCTAAAAGAGAGTTCAGATTGATTCATGGTCAGAGCACCTGAGTAAGAAACAAGGGGGTAATATAGAGCAAAGGGACATTGGGCAATATTTGAAATGGATTTAGGGAATGATCCTATGGCCCCTAGACATTGTCTGAGGGGCCCATAGGATAGTCCAGATTCCCAGCTCCAACCCCCCCGCCCCCGCCCCTTCACAGCCGGTGCAGAAAGAACTGTGCCAGCAGCTCTCCGAGGTCAGAAGGTGACCCCAGAGAGGGGTTAAAGGGTGCGTTTTGGGGTGGGGAGGGGAGGAGACTCTGGAGCAGCCAGGGTATGAGGCATCCAGAAGCTGCTCCAGCCGCCTTCCCTCCCCCTTTGCCATTGCTAGACAGCCAAAAACATCCATCTAGTGAAAATGCAGAGCGGGAGGAGTGGGGAGGCAAAGATTGCCTCCACCGCTCCACTGGCTCTACATTGGATGAGCGGGATCCTCTGAGCTTGGAGGCTTATGCTCATCTCTTATAGGATTGTACCCTTTGTTGATATTTGTTTGTTTTATGTGTTTATATACCACCCTTCAGCAGTGGTATACTGTAGTAGTAAATTCTTTTTTTTTTTTTTTTTTTAATATTTTATTAAATTTTAAAACAATACAAAGAAAATAACATATACACATAACTAATATTGTGCTCCCATCACCATGGGACCAAACAATCCAATAACTCTATAATTGTTCATTATTCCAAAAATACAACATATCTTGACAGGGTAAACTCCCTTTCCCCCTTTTAAACACATATTCCAAAAATAAACCCCAAATATCCTTAAAATTATTTTTCTTTAATTGACCCCTTTTGCATTTAATATTACAAGTCAACATATCATTCAAAGCCATATCCCATACTTCCTTATACCATTCAGTAATAGTGAAAACTTGCTGGATTTTCCATTTCCTTGCTATCATTAGTCTACCTGCCGTTAACAAATTTATGATTAATTCTTTAACATTTTGAGAACCGATCACCTTTTCCGTTATTGTTAGCAAAGCTAGTTTAGGGCATACCTCTAAATCAACTCCAACAATTTCTGATATTTCCTCAAAAATCATTTTCCAAAAATCCATTACATTTTTACAACTCCACCACATATGAGCATATGTACCCAATTCCTGACATCCTCGCCAACACATTGGAGAACATTTATTATCTATTCTATTTAATCTCACTGGAGTCAAATACCATCTCCAAATTAGCTTATAAAAATTCTCTTTAATTCTTATAGACATATTTTTCAATATTCGCCTATCCCAAATCTTATTCCACTCATCCTTTGATATTTCCTCTTCAAACTCTGTATCCCAAACTATTTTAAGATTTTCTGCTTGCTCTTCTGATTTCTGCAACATTTTATATAACATCTTTGTAAGACCCCTAGCTGATGCATTTCCTTCTACAAGTTCTCTAGACATAACCACCTGCTCAAATGCAGTGAAATCCCTTTCATGCTCATGTCTCCTCTTCCATTTCTTACCCCATTGTACTAATTGAATTAAATTTAACCAAGAAATTCTTCCTGCCCCAACCCTATCAATTATTTGCTGTCTTGTCTCCATTTTTTCCAGCCAATCCATTAAAGTTATCACCTTTTTCTCTCTAAAAATTCGTTCTAAATGTCTAACATTCTCGGGAAAATCTTCCATAACCACCACTGGAGTAAGCGGGGATATACCTGGTAAAAATATTTCCTTATTTCTACCCCAAATTTCTAACATATTTTTTAAAAAGGGATTTTCTAATCTTTTTGTCATAATATATCCTTGTTTTGTAAATAAGAATTTATCCACCCTAGGCTTCCTGGTGAACATGGAGCTTTGAAAGCCGCACAGAAATTCTGTGGGGAGCTCGCACAGCGTTTCCTGGCCAGAGAATGTCTCAGGCTGGGGGATCTACTTCTCATTAGAGAAGCGAAGATCTGAGGTTACCCCCAAATTATCTCATAGGGTCATAAATCGCTATTTGTGTGTCGTATGACGGATAAATGCGGTGGTGATCTGAGGTGGGGGAAAACGGCGCTGTTTTCCAGAGACCGGTTTTACCGATCATCAGAAGTTTGCATGTTCGCTTCCAAAATAAAGGAGTACATCTGGAGTGGCTAATTGGAATCTTTCGGCAGCAGAGTGGGATTTATAATTAACTGTAAGTAGACTATGTTTATCTGGGAGGCGAAAAAGATAAGAGAGGAAACCTGAAAGGAGGTCTATAAATCTTATATGTTTGGAAGCGTCTTGGAAATATCTATACGCAAGGCAAGATGTTTGCAGTTGCAGCATTTTTAAACCTGTGGAACGAAATGGAGAGAGAAATTCTAAACAGATTGGAAGTAAGGATCCAGGCTTGGAACGTAAATATGAAAGTGGATCAATCAGAAGAACAACGTAAGACGGATTTCTTTACAGGACCGGCAGAGGAGAAGACAGAAGAAGTAAATAAGGACTTGGGAAACTTACCAGAAATTCACAGAGACTTTGAAGTTTTAATTGGGTCGAAGTGGCATGAGAAGACAGTTCAGGAAGATGTGACGCACTTTTTAAAATCTAAGATGGCGGAGCCGGAGATCGGTATGCAGGAGACCACAAAACAACAGAACAAGCTGATTTCATTCTTGGTTCAAAACCTGGAACTTAATGAATATCCCTTTGACAGAGGAAAGCAATGAAAGGGACTATCTTCACGGTCTTTTATTGGCAAAAGATAAAGGGTTGATGTATACTGAACTATATGTCTAGTTGGAATATAAATAATTTTTTGATTTTAAATATTAATGGCAAAGGTAAAGGGATTGCTTATATGACTTATTTGAATTTTAAATATTAATGGTGATGTAAGAGAAATTATTATAAGTAAGGTATAATTATATTTGGTTTGTTTGGAAACATTTATTTAAAAAATAATAATAATAATTTGTTGTTGTTGTTGGGGGTGTTGTTTTGTGGAGGCTTTGAAGTATTAAAGGGGAAGGTCTTTTGTTTTTTTTTGTTCTATAAGTAGCATGATGGCTTATGTGCTTCTGCTGTTCTGTCAGACGTCACTTATTTCTTAATTTTTTAGACTTATCTTTCTTTTCTTTCCTTTAAAAAAATATATCTTGGAGATTAAAAGTGAAGGAATTTCTGTTTAGATAGAAAGGAATAATGAGTAATTGTAATAATACAAATGTGTTGATTCGATGGTTAGGTACTAGAGAGTGCGGGAGCGGTGGAAATACAAAATGCTTTTGGTATGTGGTCATTTGCTAATTAGTTTATAGTTACTTTTTACTTTTGGGATTCTTAATATACTGTATTTTGGAATTGAAAACAATATTTAATGAAACTATAGGTTTTCTTTTTTGGAGTATCCATAAATGTTGAATTTAATAGATTAAATAGTTGATGTTTATTGGGGGAGAGTGGAGACCTCTGGTGTTTGTTCCTTTTAGGGTTCTTTTTTGCCAGAACTGGAAGTGATTTTTTGTTAACAGAAAAGATTTTAAGATTAACTGTGGTTGATTAAGCTGTGGAGAAGATTGGAAGTCCATTATTGTGTTTGTGTTTGTTTGTTTGTTTTATTATGAATAAAAAATAAAAGTTGAAAAAAAAAAAAGAATTTATCCACCCTATTACCCAATTCAAATGCTTCTATTTCCCACCACATAAAATCTTTTCTAACAATAATATCCATGATATATCTAAGTTGATTAGCTATATAATACCATTTTAAATTAGGGAGACCAAGTCCCCCTATTTTTTGAGCTTTATACCATCTATTCTTAGTACCGTATATACTCGACTTTAAGTCGGCCCTAACATAAGTCGGGGCCCCTAATTTCACCCCCCAAAACTGGGAAAACTTATTGCCCCCCAGTATAAGTCTAGGGTGGGAAATGTACGAGGGGAGACTCCCGCCGCCACCCCCAGACACCCGCCACCCCCGTACCTACACCCGCCGCTGCCGCAGCACCTCCCCCGCCGAAGCCGTGCCGCAGCCCCCCCATGCCACCCCCACGCTACCCCCAGACACCCCCAAGACACCCCCCGTCACCGTACCTGCTCCCGCCGCCGTAGCCCCACTTCGGAAGGGGAGGGGCGCGAGCGATCCTCTTTCCGCCCGAACCTGCGCCTTTCGCGGCCGGCCGGCTGGCCGGCCGAGCTGGCTGGCTGGCTGGCGGGGGCCAGCTCGGAGCGCGGTGCCATCGCGCTGGGGGAGGGCGCACGGAGGCCCCCTCTCCGCCGCTCTCCACCAGACACCAGATCCAGGGGGGCGCCTGAAGTTTCCTTCACCCCCGCCGGCGCCTCTCTCTCTATTTTTCTTCCGGCGGGGGGCGGCGTTTGCTTTCCTCCCTTCCGCTGGACGGTCCGTCCTTCCTCCCTTCCTCCCTTCCGCTCAAGCAGCGCCCGGGCGGACCGTCCGGCGGAAGGGAGGAAAGCAAACGCCGCCCCCCGCCGGAAGAAAAATAGAGAGAGAGGCGCCGGAGGGGGGGAAGGAAACTTCAGGCGCCCCCCTGGATCTGGTGTCTGGTGGAGAGCAGCGGAGAGGGGGCCTCCGTGCGCCCTCCCCCAGCGCGATGGCACCGCGCTCCGAGCTGGCCCCCGCCAGCCAGCCAGTCAGCTCGGCCGGCCAGCCGGCCGGCCGCGAAAGGCGCAGGTTCGGGCGGGAAGAGGATCGCTCGCGCCCCTCCCCTTCCGAAGTGGGGCTACGGCGGCGGGAGCAGGTACGGTGACGGGGGGTGTCTTGGGGGTGTCTGGGGGTAGCGTGGGGGTGGCATGGGGGTGGCATGGGGGGGCTGCGGCGCGGCGCGGCTTCGACGGGGGAGGGGCTTCGGCGGCGGCGGGTGCAGGTACGGGGGTGGGGGTGGGGTGTCTGGGGGTGGCAGCAGGGGTCCTGGGGGTGGAGGGGGTGCCTGGCGGTGGCAGCAGGGGTCCTGGGGGAGCGCTGACCCACTTATAAGTCGAGGGGGGCATTTTTCAGCACAAAAAATGTGCTGAAAAACTCGACTTGTATTCGAGTATATACGGCAATCCTTGATTTCCCCCCCCCCCATTACAATAGCTATTTAACATTACTTGCCACTCTTTAATTTCTTTCTCTGATATCTTATATGGTATCATTCTAAATAAAAAATTAAACTTCGGTAAAATCTTCATTTTAATCAAAGCTATCCTACCAAACCACGATAATCCCAATTTTTTATAATCCTCTATTTGATTTTTAACTTCATCTTTTAATTTTTTAAAATTACATTCCCCTATTTTATCCATATCTTTTAATATATCAATACCTAAATATTTAATTATATTTTTTATCTTTATATCCACTCTCCTTTGTTTAAATCCCCTTTCCTCCAGTTTACTATAATTAAATGTCATTATCTCCGATTTATCCCAATTAACTTTTAACCCTGTTACTTCTCTAAATTCATCTAAATGTTTCTCTATCCAATCCCAATTTTCTATAGGCCATTCTAATGTTAACAAGATATCATCTGCAAAAAGGTTTATCTTACATTTGGTCTCTATTCCTATCCCCAGTAATTTCTTCTCCTGTCTTATCGAATTCGCTAACAATTCCATAACTAACACAAATAATACTGGGGAAAGGGGACAACCCTGTCTAGTTCCCCGGCCTAGGCTAATAGTTTCTGTTATTCCATCGTTTACAATTACCGACGTGACATTATGAGTATATAATTGGTTAGTAATACCTATAAATTTTTCTCCAAACCCCATAGTTTTTATTAACATCTTTAATGCAGGCCATTCCACACAATCAAAGGCTTTAAAAATATCCAATGCAAGAACCCCCGCTTTCAAATTATTTTTCTTTATTAAATAAATTATATTCAGAACCCTTCTTGTTAAATCTGCCATTTGTCTTCCTTGAATAAACCCACATTGATCTATCCCTATATACTTATTTAGAAAACTATTCATTCTTCTAGCTAAAATTGCTGTCAATAGTTTAGCATCTTGATTAATTAATGATATTGGTCTATAAGAACCTGGTTCTGCTAAATCCTTCCTTGGTTTCGGGATTAAAATAGTCAAGGACTGTTTCCATGACGGGGGGATCTCTCCCCCCTGTAAAATATCATTAAACAACTGTTTTAACTTCGGAATTAACATTTTTTTAAAGACTTTATAATATTCCGCCCCCAGACCATCCAGTCCTGGCGTTTTCCCCTGTTTTAATTTATTTATAGCACTTTCTATTTCAATTTCTGTGAATGGTTGCTCCATTTTCTCTCTATCTTCATCCTGGATTTTTATTTTTAAATTTTTCTCGATATATCTTCTACTCTCAGCTTCCGACCATTTTCCTGCCTTATATAACTCCGTATAATATTCATGAAAAATTTTCAATTTATCCTTTACTAGATTATATTCTTTACCCCTCTTATCTTTAATCATCCCCACTAAGCTTTTTTCTTTTTTTTTTTTGTGCTAATCTAGCCAACATTTTAGAATTTTTATTACTATTCTCAAAATACTCCCTTTTTGTGTAAATCAAATTCCTTTGTACCCTGTCCAGTTCTTTATTCTCCAATTCTTTCCTTTTACCCTGTAATTCTGCAAAAATCTTTTTATCCCTCTTCTCTAAATACTTCTTTTCCAAATCCCTAATCTCCCCCTCTAGCTTTTGATAAAAAACTTCTTGTTGTTTCCTCAAATTTATTGCCTCTCTCAATCCTATTCCTCTCATTACACTCTTCATTGTATCCCATATTATCGCTTCAGTACATTCTTCTGTTTGATTAAATCCCCAAATTTCCCTCAATTCCTTCTCTATTTTCTCTGTTAAATGTTTATAACGAAAAATATTACAATTCAATCTCCATCTTTTCGCTTCTCTATAATCCTTATGTATCTTCAAATCCATGTTAACCAAAGCATGATCTGTAACTTTTATCACTCCTATCTCTGTGCCCAGGACCCTTGAAAACAGTGTCCTGGACACAAAAATAAAATCTATCCTAGAATAATTCTTATTTGCTGATGAGTAAAATGTATATCTTTCCTCATTCCCCTTGACCCCTCTCCAAACATCTAGCAACCCTTCCTTACTAATTAACTTATTCAAGATCGTTAGATTATTTCTCTGATCTTCTCTCGTCGGATTGGATTTGTCTTTTCTTCTATCCAATACCATGTTAAAGTCCCCAGCCATAATAACCCTTTGATTTTGAAAATTACCCATTTCTTTAAACACATGTTGATAAAATTCTCCTTGATTTTGATTGGGAGCATAAACATTAACAATAACATATTCTTCCCCTCCCAAGGTCCCATACATTATAATATATCTACCTGTATCATCCTTTTTCACCTTTAAAACATTAAAACCACAATTCTTTGAAATTATAATTGCTACTCCTCGTGATTTAGATGATCCACATGCTATCTCATATATTCTAGACCACCTCAATTTCAATTCATTGACTCCTTTCCTTGCCTGGTGCATTTCTTGCAAGAATATAATATCTGCCTTATCCTTCTTAAGAAGTGCTTCTATTCGCCTCCTCTTAGTAACTGAACCTAGCCCCTTAACATTTAAAGTTGAAATTCTTAACTTATAATCCATCTATTAACATCATTTTTTCTTTTTTGGTCCCCAAAAGTGAAAATAATACACAATAACATACCCCTTAACCCACCCCCACATTCATCTAAACTATCCCCCCTGCTAAGCCAGGGCAACTTGCCCCACCCTAAACCTACCCACCTATCCCAGGGGGGGGGGAAAGGACCCATCACCAGCCCAAACAGCAGCCCCTCATTCCCTCCTGGATAACTTCTTTATAAAACATTTTCTATTTCTTTTTCTTCTCGTGTTGAAACGACCTCTTATACAATTCCTCCACTGGCTCCTTCTTCTTCCAGTTGACCCATCGATTCTGGACCCTCCGCATCATCATGAAGCCCCAACTCTCCCAGCAGGCCCATGCCTTGATCACATGATGAGATCTTGTATCTCTTACTGTTCCACACAAAAGTAAGAAAAACTGGGTAACCCCAATTGTATTGTAATCCCTTTCTGATCAAGACTGCTGTACACGGTTTAACACTTCGCCTCCACTTAATTGTTTGCTGACAAAGATCATTGTAGATTTGCAAAGTAGCCCCCTTAAAAGCTACTTGACCTTTCTTTCTAATCTCTTTCATGAAGACATCCTTCTTGTATAAATTTGCAAATTTCAGTACAACATCTCTGGATGTCATACCACGCCTTAATGCTCCCACTCTATGCACAATCTCAATGTCCATATCATCCCAAAGAATTGTTTCTCCAGAGACAGCTTCATTCATCCATTCCAAAATACTGCCTCTTAACTTATATCCAGTCTCCCCCATCTCCATGGGGAAGCCTCTGATCCGAATGTTGGAACGACGTTGCCTGTCTTGCATGTTGATCATCTGTATTTCCATCTCATTAAATTTCATTTCATACTTTTCAAAACTTTTTTCATCCTTCACCTGGAGTTTTTCCACCTTATCCACTCTAACTTGCAGCTCTTTAACTTGAACCCCTAAATGATCTATGGTCTTTCGCATGTGCTTCATATCTTCTTGATGCAGATTTTGAAATTTCTCAATTGCTTCTATTTGTTTCTGCTGGCCTGCTTCCATAGAGCTTTGAAACTGTAATAAAATTTTTCCCAATCTGGAGCTGCCCCTTTAAGCTTGGCTGGAGATGTTGACTTTGGCTTGGCACTAGCAGGGAATTTGCCAGCTGAATCCGCCATTTTCCCGCCCTTCCCCCTCGCTGTCTCAGAACTTTCACTACCTCGTAGCTTCTTATCAGGACCCAGTTGCTCAGTTTGATAAGAAAATTCAATATCTTTAGTGTCAAGGATCCTAATTAGCCTTTTCAAACTGTTATCCGAGGGATGCGCCCGATCGCGTTTCCAAAGAGGGGGTAGGGACTTTTTCACCCGTCTGGAGCTCATAAACAATCCAGAGCGAAGCACATCAAAAGAAAGCTATTATTTTTATTTCTTTATTAGCTCTACATCTGCATTCCTTCCAGAAAGTAAACAGCAAAGGAGTTTAAACTCACGATTTGTCTTTCCTGTGTATTTGCAGATGTTTTCAAATCATTCCGGGAGCTCGGCAGAAAAGCTACTGCTCCATAGCCAGCGAAGGCTCCTCCCCCCGTAGTAGTAAATTCTGAAGTGTAGGCATTCATCATGTGGAGCACCATCGTGGGAAAATCCACACTATGGGTCCAGAACTGTTGAGCTGACACTTGCTCCAAGTCTTAAATTATATCTATAATTTAAGGGATAAAACTAGATACCAAGTTCTTAGAGTCTAAGAACTAGGTATCTAGTTTTATCCCTTTTGTAGAAAAATGTATACACACCGGGCAGCATTGACCTATGGCAATGATCTGGCACCTTCCAGATTCATTGGACTATAACTCCCATCATCCCTAGCCAGCACATCTGGAGGGTACCAGGTTGGGGGATGCTGGCCTATAGTGTCACCCTTCTTAGAATATTCCTTGATTTGGAACTGACAAATCCTCTTAGATGGATTCTATCTTCCCAAGAGGCTCATTAAGCAACCATGGCATTTATGCTTTTGCTTTCCTATTTCATCCATCTTAGCCTCTCTGGATTAAGGCTTCTGCTTTTGTCTTCAAAGCCAGGATTGCATCATGATTTACTTTCGCAGTTGTGTGAGAGAGATGATAATTAACCAACTTGAACTGCTTTGCTATTCCCCACAGGACTGGCCCCATTGGCCACCTTGCATTTTGTAAAAGGTTTTGGATACATAGAGGTTGGTTCCTCCCACTCTGGAATCTGCAGGTTATGAGATGATTCAAATGTTACATTTCTGTGTACACATATGTATAACATATTGACAGGGTTCAGACAACATGATAACCCACACTCAACTCTTGAGTGTGAGTTGTCGTTGCACCATTGTTGAAACGTGGGTTATCATGTTGTCTGAACCCAGCTGCGCTAACAAACCATGGTTTGTTAAGCAAGAACAGCCCATGAAGAGAACCCATGGTTTGTTGTTGGAGTGTGAACTGTGGGCTGTTCATGGTTAACAAACCATGTTTTGTTAGCGCAGCTGGGTTCAGACAATATGAAAACCCACATTTCAACAACAACCCACGGTTCAACGGCAACCCATGTTCAACCCATACTCAACCTATGAGTGTGGGTTACCATCTTGTCTGAACCCAGCCATTGTGTGAATTAGTTATACACGGACCAACCTTAACCAGAAACAGAATAATGAAAATCCAAACATTGAAATGCCTCCAAATTATGAAGGTATACCAGTACATCAGACCCAAGTGTTCCTGAGGAACCCTGTGTATTATTTATTTATTTATTTAGTAAATTTCTAATCCGCCAAATAAATAATAGTCTCTGGGCAGATTACAACCAGTTAAAAAACTAAAATGTCATTTTAAAACACAGTTAAAAATATAAAATACAATACACATATTTAAAAGAATAAAATACAATATAATGCAAAACAATAAACAGCACAGGAATCAATAAAACAGCCATAATAACCAAGAACTAGGTCTATAAAACACTTGGGAGAAAAGAAAGGTCTTTGCCTGGTGCCGAAAACGTAGGTACCAGGCGAACCTCTTTGGGGAGTATTTACCAAACAGGAAAACATATATCCCAAAAGAGTAACATCTGAATTTGCTTTTAGTTTTCTGTGTATGGAGTGGGTGCACTAATATCTATAATTTAAGTTGTTGATAGAGATTTAGGGATATGATACAGCTGAAGTATTTCACCTTATTGTAACCAGATCCTTTTAACTGAGATGCCAAAACTGATGCCATTGACAGAGGTAAGATCTGGACCAGGGTCTTTAGGATGAGTAGCATGGCTTCTTCGCCCCTGTGCTACAGAGCAGCATGACAAAATACATTGTGAGATCCCCAAGACTGGCAGTACCTATTTTCTTCTCTAACAATAGGGCAAAGTCGTTAAAAGTGGGTTCAACCACTTTTCCTTTTCCATGCCATTACAGGAAATTAATTTTTGATAAGGAAGTGGGAGGCTTCTTCAGCATCGAGGACCACACTGGGAACATACGAGCCTCAGGGCGATTGCTGATCTTCAAATTTGATTAATGTAATTAATACTGATTCCTCATTGCTACTCATATTAAAGTTAAACCATGGGTGCTAAAGCAGACTTTGCAGCTCTGTTGCACTTAATCTGCAAAACCTTTTGTTGGAATTCAGCCCTTGGTGGGAGCAGGTGGATATTAACAGTCCTGAGAGCTGACAAACATAATGAATCATAGCTTGTCCGGATTAACTCCCATGTTAACATCACTCAAGCAAGCAGGAAAGCATCAATGGAAAGTTAAAACTAGCTAAGGAATATTATTATTATATGACATATACATATACTTTATTACATTGCATCTGCTGTAATTTTGAGATTGCTTAAGAGATTCTAATGTCTATGGTGGGGTGGGGGGATAACCCTGGTGTTTTTTAGACATTGAGGAGCTGGTGCTTTGTGCTTTGTGTGCTATAAATAGAGCACGGAGCAGCAGCAGGATGTAGAAATAATTTTAAGGAATTTGCATCATATGCCTTTGGTATATGCCAGGAATGCGTAACAGAATGGCAGCCCTGTTAGCAAAGGAATTCTGCATCTGCAACAAAATATTGTGTCAATTATGAAGCTCGTTTTTATACAGAACAATGGGGGAAACCCTTCACAGCACGATTAAGGGGGCGTCTCTTTAATGAGAACATTTAAAATTAGGATGGAAGGCACAGCCACGAGCACAGTTTTCAGCATGTGAAGAAATGCTGGCACAACGTATCACAATCTGTTCCGAAGACTAGCACCGTGATACATGAATCCAGACTCACAGGGCCCTTTTACACATTACACTGCATCAAACCCAGGTTTGACACCAAGTGTACGCGCAACAGGGAGGCACAGCCAAATCCGGTCCTCCACCCCACACAATTAATATGATACACACACTAGGCACACGCACACACATTTTTAGGTATAGACTTAAGAATGTCTTCTTGGGATCAAATTGCATATCATGTCAGGAGCTCTGTGACCCATCTCCTGGTGTGTGTGTGTGTGTGTGTGTTTTAGAAAGGGAAATGCAGGTGTGTGGGCGGGCACACATTTGATCTCAGCAGTAGTAAATAGTAGTAGGGAAAGCACATCCCCTCCAGCAGTATCACAGCTACCATCAAATCTGTAGCACTCAAGTCTTCAAAAAACGGGCAGGGGATTGATCATGGAACTCCTGACTTCTCATGTCACTTGGCACTTAGGAGCAAAACATAAGCCAAAGATTGGCTCCAGTGCTGGCTTCAGGTTTTGGGGGGTCCTTGGGTAAGACACCCACAGTGAGTCCTCTTCAGTCAGCCTACTCCTTCACTGCCCCTGTCGCCAGCTGTTGCTTGCTACTCCTCTTGCTTGTCATTTCTGCTTGCTTGTTAAGCAGAGAGCCAGAGCTTTTCTACAGGAGGCTGTTAATCAGCTGTATCTACTTTTGGTTTAGTCACAGAACTGAGAGCCAAGCACTACAGGAAGAGCAGAGTGTGTCCTTTCCTTTCCTGCTTTTCCACTACACAGGACCGGTGCAAGGCAGTTTGGTGCCCTAGGCAAGATCAGATATTTAGCGCCCCCCTTCCCACTTGAGAGCACTGTATTTTTTTTTCAAGGCGTTTCTGGCACCCCCTTTAGCCCTGCGCCCTAGGCGGCTGCCTAGTTGGCCTAATGGTAGCACCGGCCCTGCCACTACATAACCTCTAGGTGGCACTGTGGTTAGCGGAATAGTGCAAATACCCAAGAGGAAATTGTGTTTTCTTTTGCTTTCACAATGAAACGTTTTCACATTTTCCCTGCTCTAAAAAACTCGTCCAAAGTGATGCTGACAGAAGCAAAACTGGAGGGTCCTGATGTTGTCTAAAGAACCCGTAAGCAACCATGAGTAGGGAATGACGAGCGCACGATAAATGCTTCATGTAGAAAAGCGCCCAGTGAGCAAGTAGGCAATGGCAGCTACCACTACTCCTTCTCTCCACTACTGCTTGCTTGTTTGCTCGCTCCCTTCGTGCCAGAGGAAGAGATAGGTGAGTAAGGGGAGACATGATAGAAGTATACAAAATTATGTATGGTGTGGAGAAATTTAATATGGAAACATTTTTCTCCCATTCTCATAATACTAGAACCCAGAATCATCCCATAAAGCTGATTGGGAGATTCAGGATAAGGAAAAGGAAGGACTTCTTCACACAGCACATAGTTAAACTATGGAATTCACTTTCACAAGATGTAGTGATGGCCACCAATTCGGAGGGCTTTAAAAGGGAATTGGACAAATTCATGGAGGAGAAGGCTATCAATGGCTGCTGGTCCTGATTGGCTATGTGCTTCCTCCAGTATCAGAGGCAGTATGCCTATGTGCTCCAGTTGCTGGGGAACGTGGGTGGGAGGGTGCTGTTGCACTCATGCCCTGTTTGTGGGTTTCCCGTGGGCAGCTGGTTGGCCACAGTATGAACAGAGCATTTGGTTTGGCTGCATACGTAGCACAATAACCCAGAGGACTTAGAGAAATGGGTCTACCCTTCACACTATTTGTTAAACACCAGTGGAGTCCTAGTGTGAGCCAGCTGCTGTATCAGGTGGAGCAGCTCACACTTGCCAGCAGCCCCCACACAACTGGGAAATAGCCCTTGGGCGCCTCCTGAATTTTCACACAGGTCCAGGTATGTGTAAAGCCTTCCACTCATGTGATTGAGTGTGTACAGAATGCTGGACTAGATGGACTATGGCTCTTCTTCCAGCATGGCTCTTCTTATGTTCTTGGTGAACAAGCAAATAACAATGCTGAAGGGGTGGAGCAGGTTGAGGGGGCTCTTGTTATTGGACCCCCTGATAAGGTGTGGGCCCTTGGCAGGTGCCCAGCCATGCCAACTCTTGATGCAGCTCAAATTGGCTCACATATAATTGGGTCCAAAACTGAAATCGTGTCAAGAAAGAATTCAGATAAGGAGATAATTTGAAGATATTTAACTTCATAAGGAAACAGAACAGCGGCAATATGAAAAGGCATCTTTAAGGTAGACTCTTCTTGCTGCTTCCTTCCTTAGTTCACTCCCTCTGTCTCCACTGCTGCTGAGGAACAGCAGAGGAGAAGCAGAAGAAGAAGTTGGCACCTTCCATGGTCCTCAAAGAAATACCAGCCAAAGCTGCATGCCCTTTGACATGGAGGAAGCAAAAAAATCTAGAGCCCTCAGCGTTGCTTCTGAACATAAGTGATAGCTCATTAGAGTGGGCTAACTGCTTTCAGCGAACCAAGATGACCTGTTGCCCCCCCCCCCCAAAGGACTTGGAACCTACTAGCATTTTATGCTGGGCTTTGGAAATAAAAAAGTACATAGAAAATCATCACATTGACCCATGGAGAATCCCCCTCTCCCTGCATTATGAATATGCCAATGAGCTCAGAAAAGGCAAACACAGACAGATCTCTGATTTGGCACTCCAGTACTAGATATTAATATAGTACAAGGCCTATTTGCACAACAAAGTTATATCACTTGTATACAACTTTAACTGTGATGGCTGGATTGTCTGTCAGACTTTCTCACAGGACTATAGTTCCCAGGATTCCCTGGCAAGAGGGAATCACTATTAAATCAGATTTACATATATGATGTAGACATGCACATTAATTTTTCTTAATTTTCCATTAACAGATCTTTAAACTAGAGAGATCAGAATTTCAGAACAAAAAAACCCTTACGTTTGAACAATTTAGCTTGTCTTTGATTTTAAAAACTTGACTGTGATTCTAAAAACTGTATTTGGAAGTAAGTTCTTTTGATTTTAGTTATTTACTTCTAATTATGTCTCTTCACTGGCAATCCTAAATTGCAATCCACTGGGTAACAGCCAACCGATGGACCCCAAATTAATGAGCAGAGCTCAATAGAAAATTGTGGTGGAAAAAAGGGTAACATTTTCAATGAGTATTAACAGTGTTATCAGCTCTTTTGTTGCAGTTTGTATTGACAGTGAAATCCAGAGGTTAGTTGAAGTGTGGATTGAGGTGGAGACAAAATCCTGACAGGGACGACCTCGAGAGAAAAAAGGGCTTTGCCCTTTTCTTTCTTTGCAAGAGAAGATGTATGAACAGCTTCCTCTCTTGATAGATTGCTTCTCACTGCTGATCGTTTAGATGCCCCCAGCTGGGCTACTGCTGCTGCTTTCACACTGCATTGGTTCAACTTCAACTCAGAAGCTGATAGAAAGGGGGTGGGAGGCAGTACAGCCTTCTAAGTAGGAACAGAGGCGTTGCTCTCCATGGGTGGCTGTGTGCTGCACAATGCAGTTGTACAAGGCAAAGAAAGAGGTGCTCTGGCCACCATCTGTTCTCACCTCTGGCTGTTTCCTGTTGCTGGAAGATACTGTAGAAGGATGCCCATCAGTGCTGCCTTTTTTACTCTGTTCTCATGAGCTGGTAGAAGACGGGTTATCCACGAGACCCCTCTAGGCTAAGGGCCGGTTCGCACGATCACCACAGCCCACCGTCAGGGCTTTTTAAAAGGAATTTTCACTGGAAGAGGAGGTGGCGGCATGAACTCAAAAGGGCACTTTAAAATCATGTGAGATAGCATTTTAAGACTTCATTTTAAATAATTAAATTTAAATAAAGAAATGTCATGAAACATGTATTTTAATAGTGATTGCAATTTAAAGAAATGTGGCATTTAAAATTTAACTAAAAACGTCCAGAACTCCGATAAGATTTTTTAAAAATATTTTTTTACTAAATTCCACTCAGCATAAATCCCTGGAACAGGCTGATGTTGTCTCTTGTCTGTGGTTGAAAGAAAATGGACAATGCCAGGGCGCAGATCAAAATAGGCTCTACAGTCCCATTCAGAGCTATGTTTAGCTGTGCATGCCATTAACTGTTTGTGTTGTCATACTTGTTCATGTGTCATCCACGATAAGATTATGCAGGGCACAATTCTTTCAGTTTGCACTGAGTGTGGTGAGAAAGTTGTGATGGTTGCCAGAAGATTTTGCACCATGCCAGAAGTTATGGGCAACAGGTGAACAAGACGGACAGACATTGAAATCCTAAATCACTGCCGTGTGAGAGACGGGGCACTTCAGAAATTACTGGCCATTGTTCACATGCTTCATCTGCAAATACACCATCTTTCCCTGGGAAGACTCTGGCACACAATATCAATCCTTTCTTCACAAATTGTGAGTGACTGTGTTGATAGCAGATCTTTGGTAGCAGACAGTGTGGTGTCCTGTTCAGTATGAAGGCGTTCTACTGAAAAAAAGAGATCTTGCTCACTTTCCATAAAACTCGCACATGCATTTGTTGGTTGTGACAAACTTGTTAGAAGTCTTTTGCTTTCAACATGACTACCAATGTTGAATTTGGATTTGGATTCACGTTTCCCAGGGAAAGCTCCTTCCTTCATTAACTATGGCTTTCTGATTGCTGAGTCTCTGCAAGTAAGTATGTCAGGAAGGATAAGGTCATGGTCATCCTATTGCAGTTTTTTTCTGTAGAATCTAGTATACATCTAAGATATCTCCCATAAATTCTGTTAGCCAAATTTCCTTATCACCCCATGTTTTCAGAAAACCATGGGGTTCTGCTTTTTCTATATCCAGCCTACAGGCAACATGCACATGTGTATTCCCATTCTTAACAGCCTCAAATGATTCTAATTCTGCAAATCTTTTGACAAGATATCTTACATCAAGCTTTATTCCTTGATAAAAACTCACTTCCTTTTCAATAGTTGTTGGTTCTTTCCTAGTCTGTTGGTCAGGTTTTGATATATCTTTCTTCTCACATTATATCTGTAATTCTTGTCGGGGGATGGAATGGTCATGTGAGACAACGGTGGTCACAATGGCAGCCAGTGAAGACTGCTCAGCAAACATACTTGTCAACTGAAGGCATTTTGCAGCAGCAGTTTGTCGAAATTCTTTATGTTTCCGTTTTGCATGTCTTTTGGCATTTGGCATTGTGCACCTCATCTAAACAGGCCTGTGGCTTACGCTGGCTCAGCTTGTCTGAGCGTGGAAAGCTAAGCAGGGTCAGGCCTGGTTATTACTTGGATGGGAGACCCCTCCTCTAGTTTCCTGCATTGAGCAGGGGGTTGGACTAGATAGCCTTGTAGGATCTTTCCAACTCTATGATCTATGAAATCTATAAACACCAATATCAGAATAACTTGATCAGCAGCAGAATTCCTGGCCCCCACCTGACCCTGCACCAGGTTCCTTCCACCAGGTCCTGGCCTGAACTTCCCCTGCCAGTCAGTGGTGGCTTGGGAACAGTGGGTTAGGAGGACGATTTACTTTTAATTTTAAAAAAGCTAAGCTTTTCCTCAGATCCATCTGCAGGAAAGTCCCCTGACCAGACATAAACTGTACAATAGATACTAAAACATGGGACACTGCTTGCCAATAGGGAAACCATGCTTTCTCAGAGGGAAACCCAGGACAGTGGTTTCCCTATGTGCAGGTAATACTGTCCTATGCTGATATGATCCTTAATCTGCCCTTATTGGTCTGTTAAGTAGCGTAGCAGGCCTCCTCGCTCTCCCTGATTGGGCTTCCAGTCACCTAGGCTTGGGACTTTACAAAAAAGTAGAAAGCCTAACTGGGATCAAAGTTTCAAACTTCCTTTGATGCAGGCTTTTAAAGCTCTAACTGGAGAGTCCAAAAGAACAACAGACTTCCCCAAGCCAAACCCTACTTCCATCTTGGACCTCGAACCTCCATTTGCTTCTCCATCTCTTACCTCAAAAGGCATGACTGCTGGGAAAAGGGAAGAGTTCCAGAAGGCCAGCATTATGAAGGAAATGGAGTTTCTGACTCACAGTTCTATTATATTCTAGAAACAATTATAATTAAAAACATTGACAAATATATATTTTTAAGTATGCTCCTCCCTCCATATGGATTTGAGAGACCCAAAGATAATAACGAGGCAAGTAGGGCTAACCCTTTAAAATAATTAGGCAGGCCAGGCCAGGCCTGCCCTGAATTCCACTCCTGCAGCTCTTAGTCAAAATGGCTTCCAAAGCCCTGGAAGCCTTTTTCTCCTCCCACGTGCCTCCCCTCCTCCCTGCCCAAGTCTGCACACACGAGCTTGAAAGCCTCAAATCTCCTTAAAGTAACACATCTAACTAAGCTAAATGGGTTACATTAGGCACTGGATTTGCTTAAAACAGGATGGCAAACCCTAACTCACACAGTCTAGAGCAGTGTTCTCCAACCTTGGGTCCCCAGATGTTTTTGGCCTACAACTCCCAGCTACGCTGGCTGGGGCATGCTGGGAGTTGTAGGCCAAAAACATCTGGGGACCCAAGGTTGGAGAACACTGCTCTAGAGAATATGAACAGCATCTAAATCTGCATTATGTTTTCCCTAAATATGAACCAGGGACAAGCAGAATTAAAAGGGCACAGTGTGTGTGCGTGCGCGCGCGTGCATGTGCAGGGGTGATTTTGAGTTCACGGGGGGGGGGACTTCATGAGGGCTGGGCTGGATTTCCCCTGAACTTCGTATGTTAAAAAATGCCCACCGTGGCTTAAATAAAGGTGGGTTGAGGCATGTGCTGGCAGCCATTTTGAATATTCAACTCCCTGCAGGGTATTCCCATGGTTCGTTGTGTTGTCCAAACCCAAGCCAGACGCCATAGGGGTTGTTTGAGGGTTAAATAACCCTCAAATAACCCTACAACAGATCATGGCTTATTTGAGGGTTGTTTAACTCTCAAACAACCCCAGCCACCAGGAAAGCAGCATTCTGGAAATGGTCATTGCCCATTAGGTCCTTATCACATAGCAACAGATTTCTTCTGCCCTTGTCACCACAGGCTGAGTCATCATTTGTAAGTTGCTGTTGTGTGGTCATGTCACAAGGCATTGAAGATTCCTGCCTCTGGATACCAAGCGGAGCAGTCACAGATGAGAAGCTGCTAAAAGTGCCGCTGCTACTGTCTTGTTAAACACTCCCCAGCTGTCCAAGTGTTGAGAAGCGCCAACAGTTAGCAATTCAGGGTTAGGTTTCTTTTGGAGGAGACAGCACAGATTACATTGCCAAATTGTTATTTCCTTTATAGATATTTATTTATTATATTTTTAAATCGCCCATCTGGCCAGTCGCCCGGCCACCCTGGGAGATGTACAACAGGATAAAATACAATAAAATACCATTAAAACACCATTAAAACAAACACAATTAAAACAATATAAAAGTTTTTTAAAAAAATCCTAACCCACTCCATATTCCTGCCTGAAAAGCCATGTTTTTAAAGCCCGGCGGAAGCTCATCAAGGAGGGGGCATGGCGAAGGTCACTGGGGAGGGAGTTCTCCATCCTATTTGCCAGCAGCAAAATTGTGCATGGAGGGGAATATTTGCCGAATATTCCCCAACAGTTCGAAAAAGGAAATTCTCAGAAATCTTCTCAGAAAATTCCCTTCAGAGAAATTTCAGTGGCGTTAATAGCGAACGAAACTACCTTGTTCAATCATACTGGTGCAGATGAAGGAAGCCATGGGCTAAGAGGAGAGAACAGGAAGGACTAGGGGACAAGCCGATGACATCCTTCAACAATATTAAAATATACTGTGTAAGACTGACACATGCTTGAAATTCTCCATTCTATTCACAGTGGCAAAATTGGGGTGAGGGAGGCATTTGACCAAATACTTTTCAGCCCTGCCCCACATTCTTCAACAGTTTCTGGATATAGATAGATAGATAGATAGATGAGTGTGTGTGTGTGTGTGTGTATTCCAGATAATTTCTCAGAAAATTCTCACTTCCCATTGCAACTCTGCCCCTAAACTGTTTTGCTGCATCACCTGCTGAAGACTGGATTCCAGCCCATCTGGAAAATTTTCACCCAGGTGACTAAGGATCATTAAGGGTTGTGGTTTTGTTTGTTTGTTTGGTGAAATCTCTGGCAACCAAAATAACAACAATCTATACGCAGAGCCTGCTATCCAATGAATGAGCTAACCTATGTCCAACAGCTTGGGGACTTCCCGTAGAATGTTTACATTTTCCTTTCAATGGAAGACCCCCGTGGCATATCACAAGTAGCTTTTGAAAGCCATCAAAGGAAGTTTTCCATGTGCCATGGCAGTGGTGTGTGCTCTGTTCAAAAAACATAAGCCCAAAGTAGAGCACTGAACTAATAGTTTGTGATTTTAGGAGGCCAATTAGAAATAACAAAAAAATCTGGCACTTACCAATAAACCTCATGGTCGGCCCTATCATGCAGCAGGGTAAACCCATCAGCTTCAGGCATTTCCATGAGGGGGATAGATGAAGCCACCAACTGGTATTGGAATGCTGAAGAAACACTTTTTAAAATGCTGACCCAGGAGGTGAGGCACCATTTAGGCTCCGCTTTATGCAGTTAAATGTCTTGGGCCAACGCGGCTAAACTTTAAGAATCACCAAGTGCCTTTGGGTAATGACCAAATTCCATTGTTTTTATTTCCCCCAGCAAACGCCAACATTTACCAGGCCACACTGGTAAGTGTCTGGAACAAGCCTGACAACATTTTTCTGAAATATACTGCTAAATCTCTGTTATTTCCAAGCAGCTGCCACAATTCAAATGACTGCAATTCACTTCACTTCCCACCATTTCTTTTAGTAAATGTTGACATTTACCAATTTTCAATCTGGAAAATATGCAGCATGAAGAAGTCACCAATTCAGAAGTCTTATCTGGGGAGAAAGGATTATGTAAACAGGGCCTACTTCTTGTTTAAGTTGGCTTTAGCCCATGTGAATCTCATGACTTGATGGACATTTTGTATTTTTCAATCTCTCCTGGAGAACATCAACACATGTGACTGAACGGATCAACATCTTTGTATCTCCCACGAGAACATTCTATTTCAGGGTTTTAAAATCTCTTGTTGATAACGCTGTTAAAGTGCTGAAGGGTGTTCTCAGCACTTCTCCACAGTGAATGATTTTTAAGTTTAATTTAGCTGCGATGAAAACTCTTGCTGACTTTTAATGCATAGTTACAGCCACACAACACAGTCACTGAGGATTTACACGTGCACATTTCAGGAAGTAATGCATCACTCACTATCAGGAACGGCTGGATCTGTATGTGTCTGCCGATGTGCTGAACTACATGTGGCAACTTCTCAGTGAAGTGCCTCAGGCTCTGGACTGACTCTGCCCACTCAGACTGGCTATTGGATCTTGCTGGGCAGGATGGAGTATAAAAAGGCTTCCTGTTCTAGTTGAACTTTGCTTGCATAACAAGGCCTTTCTGAGCTCGTGTATTCCTGCATCTTTGGTTATTCTTTGGTCCGACTTCTGGCTTGCTCCTTGCTCCTGGCTCTTGGTGTCTTCTAACCACACACTGGTTCTGACTATTGGCTGACTGTTCTTCTGACTATTGGCTACACACATTCTGTGTTTTCTTTTCATCCCTTCTCAATCAAATGCCTCTGCCTACTAGATGCTGGCAGGACCGGTGCAAGGCAGTTTGGTGCCCTAGGCAAGATCAGATATTTAGCGCCCCCCCTTCCCACTTGAGAGCGCTGTATTTTTTTCCCAAGGCGTTTCTGGCGCCCCCTTTAGCCTTGAGCCCTAGGCAGCTGCCTAGTTGGCCTAATGGTAGCACCGGCCCTGGATGCTGGGGATTAACAAAAGCAAATGGACATTGTCATAATGTCCTATTTGCAAAGGTGTCTGCACTGTACAATGATTCAATTTACAGAGAGCTGAAACATGATAGGCTGTCCCCACCTCCACCCCATGTATCAGGCTATATGTGATATCTAACCCACTGCCTACTGGCACTTCCAAAGTATTTCCTCATTTGTTTTTTCACCTGCATTTCAGTGCAATTTGCAGTTTCTCTTCGCTGCATTTTCTCCATAGTTTTAGCCCAGCCCTATCCCCAAGAGCAGATCCATTTCCTATTTTAAGGATGTAAATAGTTTGGAAGTAAATATTATTCTTCCTCAAATATATCTATTGTTCAGAATGGTTTAATATAAACAATGGAGCTATGTACCCATGGCCATAGTATTGCCTGTTTGTTGCTTTGCACACCCAACAGTTTCATAGATTTCATAGATCATAGAGTTGGAAGGAGCCTGCAAGGCCATCGAGTCCAACCCCCTGCTCAATGCAGGAAACTAGAGGAGGGGTCTCCCATCTAAGTAATAACCAGGCTTGACCCTGTTTAGTTTTCCACGCTCAGACAAGCTGAGCCAGCATAAGCCACAGGTCTGTTTGTATGGTTCAGGACAGCCACTTGAAAATAAATAGGCCATTAACTTATGGAAGAGATGTGGAGTCACGGCAACAATGTTATCTTTATTTCATGGGATCTTTTATTAAATTGGTGTTCTTCTATTATTTTTCATCTTATTCAAACAAACACTGACCTTGGATATTATGTCATTTTATTCCTCGCGTCCACATTACTTTTATTCATACACAGTGAAACAAAATGGTGATTATGCTCAAGGGTACACTACATACACTCAACCCCTGCCCCACTAGTGTGGTTGCCACTTCCTCTGTGGCCAATCCACAGACATGTAAAAACATCCACCTCCATGGCTTGTCTTTCTGAAATGCTTATAATTTGTGCAGCCAGTGCACAGCCCCTTGGGAGGCCTGTTGCCTCAATGGTTCGTAATGCCAGGTAATGTTCAGTCTTGATGAGGCTGGGCCCACAGAAGTGACGAGAGGAAGCAGGTCCAGCAAGCCGACTTCAGCAGATGGAGAGAGCAGTCAGTAAATAGGCAGAGGCTCTGTATCCAGTCCAAGATCAGGAAGAACAGGGCCAGAGAACAGGGCTAGCCAGAAACAAGCCCTTCGGTAATCCAGACAGATCACAAGGAGAAGCAGACACTGGGTTTGTAGGCTCACCTAGGCTTCCTATCCCTCCTAAGCTCCACTCCCTTTTAAAGAAGTAGGGAAATGGTACACCCTGTTGCCAGTCTGCCCGGCGTGCCTACATTGGCAAGTGGACACTGCGAAGTCTTTGGTACTTAGTGTGATGGTTTCTCATGGAAATTGGGCTTGAATGCAATCTCCTGGTTTGGGCCTGGTGCTGTGACCAAGGTCTAGTGTCTCTACAGCATTCACTTTTGGCGCGCATGCGCACACACACACACAACCTGGCTGGCCCCTCTCTCACAAGAGTTCTGGTCATTGATCTTGGTTGTCATCATGGAATTAGTATTAGTATAGTATTAATAATCAGATGTGTTTCCCTCCACAATTCTTCACCTTCTTCCATGTGCCCATGAGCAGGAAGAAACATATATATATACTCACTCCTCTGAGTTTACTAAGAACCATACATGATAAGATCAAGAGAACAGCAGAACGCAGGAAAAGTCAAAGGCTGCAGAAATATGCAACCCAATCCTGTGCATGTTTACTCAGATGTAAATTCCACTATGTTCAATTGGATTTACTACCAGGTAAGTGTGTATATATAATTGACCTTAATATAAATATTTTGACATGAACAAAAAATCTGTATTGATAATGTTGCTCAGTGGGTTAATTTTTCAAAATTAGGGTTGCCCAACTTTTGAGGTAAAAAACACTGGCTTTGGGGGAAGACACGTTAGGGGGTGTAGAAGAGCAGAGGCAGGGTCTGAAGCAGGATGGACCAGGGGCAGAACCTGTGTGTCAGATGTGGAACAAGAGATCAGCATCTGTTGCGTAATAGATGGGGCATAGTCTGGTAAGCCATGGGATCAATGGCCCAAAACTTTGCTGAGCCAACCCCGATACCAGTTAGTTGCCAGAATACAGTTTTTACTGGTCAGAGCAGTAAAAGAATGACCAGACCCGGATCCACACCTAAGGTTTATTACAGTATTGTATCGCTGCTGTGACTTGTGGGGCACACAACACACACTTTTCAGTGCTGGTCGTGCTAGACCTGCGTAACCGTTCTTCATTTCTTCCGAATTTTCCAGACTAGGTTTATCATGGTTTTATCAGTTATTGCGGTTCACTGTCGCAGTATGCGACCAGAGTGTGCTAAACTTGCACTGCAGTTGCCCATCCCAGGTGTGGCCACGAAAGTGTCATCACTGGAGCTAACCAATAGTTTTTGAGGGGCGGGGGGAATGAGGCATCACGTGCATCTGGTGGGGAAGAGAGGTGTCTGCCATTTGTTGTCATGCGGCGGTTCACTCTCTTCTTCTCTGGACTGGAAGCTTCTTAATTTTGGGGGGGGGGGTTGTAAATGTACCTGCACACCTCTGCACCTCCACAGATCCACATCTCCGAGCAGGCTGCTTCGGGAAATTGTGTGTTGGTGGGTTTTCTTTAAAACAATTTATCTCCTGTGCACGTGTGCACCTCCGCATAAGCGGCGGACCAGAAACAAAGAACCCCTGATTCTGAAATGTCCGTTCCCCCAGCATGTGAAAGGCAGTATCCACAGGATAACTGCCATGGAGTTTGAGAGGTAATAGGATAGTGAGGCTTCCCCGCCCCTTTTAAACAGCTACGTTCATCCTCGTTGCCTGAAGAGCAGGGAGCTGTAAATTAGCCAAAAGGCATGTCTGCTCAGAAGTAAATCACATTCTCTCCAATGACCTTACTCCCAAGCATTTCACATCGATTTAGCAGGAGCCTTGTGCTCAGGAAACTCAGAACGGGAGGAACACTTCTTTGGGAAATTGCATTTGGGTGGAAGGGAGCCAGAAGAGCTTTTTTTCTTTCATTTTTTAAAGATCACTCCTGCATTTGTTCGCACCTGCACAGAGATGACGAAGAATTTTTTTTTTAAAGCCCTTTTCAAGGGAATGCCCAGTTCTACTGCCACAGAGTTAGGTGTGGGGTGGCAAGTCGGGATGAGTGCAGTACATTTAACGAGCGTGCCCTGTGAGGAGTGACTGCAGAATGTGAATATAGCAGTACCGTTCTGCTAACTTGACGATACCCAGTGTACTGTGGATCTCCCCCAGGTAGAAACACAAAGCAGTAATCTAGTAATAATCCACAAAGCAAAAGAGCACCAGTTGGATAATATAAGTAGACAGAGAAAAAAGTCCAAGACAAGGGTGGGTCTTGCTCACTTGCATATATATATGGAGCCATCCATTCCATCAGTGTACAAAGACCAGCCCAGAGGATCAACAATAGCATCCTGCCTCCCTTCCGCTAACCTGATTTTTCCTTAGGGTTTTTGTTTCTACAACAAGCTTTTCATTACTCAAGGTAGCATGTGATAAATTCTGCTTGAACGGAAAGCTGTTTCATCCCAGTGGGACAATAATTTCAAGGTTATTCCAAGAGCTCTTGTCCACTGCAAATCAAGCCAATCAGGAAGCTCCTTGATTCGTGGACTGTGCACTCCATTTATTGTTTCCACCCTTCGGCGTTTCCTGACATTGTTCTTCTGAGTTTCTCTTTAAGGGAGGGCGATGTGCCAGATCTGTTGGGTTGCCACCCTTACCTTTGCTAAGGGAATATTTAAGTGGAAGCGAAACAGAAAAGCTCTTGGCATTTCTTTTGACATGGCCTTACGTTTCCCAGGGCCGAGGCAGATTCTGGGAAGACAGACTGGCAGTGATAAATGAATGGAACAAGTCAGCCAGGCAGTGTTTATTCCTTTTCTTGCCTGTGCTCAGACAAATGAGAAAGAAGGCTAGCTGTCAAAAGATGAATGAATTTGCTGCTTTATCAGTAGAAAGTGTGTAAGGTTTTTGTTGCTGTTGTTCTTTAAAGAGCAGTGGCACGAAGCAACAAATTCAGAATTTTAATATGACCTGCTCTTTCCGTATTTCTCTTCCTTTCCCTCTTCTTTCATGAGTGTTCTGAGACTGACGTCTCTGCTTAATGCTCTTCTTTTCACAACTGACTTTCCCTAATGGCTCTTCTCTAAATAACCCAGTCCTAAAGATACTAACTTGGAAATGAATGTTACAGTGGGACATATAGCCAGGCTATATTTCACACTGATCAGGTGGAATCTTAGTAGAAGAGATTCTACTTTATAGAATTCTGTATAGAATTACCTCCCACTAGCTGCCTCTATAGATCAGGGGTGTTGAACCTCTTTCAGCCTGAGGGCCAAATTCCACTTCAGAGAAGCTCTCGCAGGCTGCATTCCAGTGGTGGTTGGGGCTGAAGGCAAAAGGGGCAGCCCAAAGGCAAAGGGGTGAGGCCAAAATGCCCAAAATACCAGCATATTTTAACTTAAAGCTCTTACTGCTAGTAACTAAGCCTTGGGAGAGGCACTTCAACCTTTTAGAAGGGGGGGGGGAACTGCACAAAACCTGGGAAACCACCAAATTATCAGTGGTTGGGGGAAGGGAATGGGGCGAGGGAGCCAGAGAGGGCTGGACTGGGATTCCAGGAGGGCTGGATTTTGCCCCAGGGCCTGAGGTTCTGCAACCCTTCTGTAGGTGACGTAAGGATGTAGAACAGACTTCCCCAACCTGGTGCACTCCAGATGTTTTGGACTTCAACTTCCTGAGTCCCAACCAGCATGGCCAATGGTTAGGAATGCTGGGAGTTGTAGTCCAAAACATCTGAAGAACATCTGTTCTCTTGATCTTATCATGTATGGTTTCCTGCACCAGGCCATCCTTGACAAATTTGCTGCCCTCACTAAGGGCCAAATAATGGTACAATAAACTGTACAGTTGAAATCATATAATTTGAGTCCCTGAAAATGGCAGTCACATGTCTGCCTCCCGCTCTGTAACAGCTAACATAATCTACCAGGGATGGGGACTCAGACTCGAGGACTCGACTCGTGAGTCGGACTGAGTCCCCCCTCTGACTCGACTCGGACTCGAGTCCCAATATTTTTAATGGGACTCGAGACTCGACTCGGGACTCGAGACCAAGGACTCGTCAACATCCCTGGGCTGTTGACGAGTCTTCTGGCTGTGCCAGAAGGAGCGCGATCACTGGTGAAGAGCGCATGGAAGCAAGGCGCGCCGCTGCTCGGCCACTATGGACAGCTACCAGGAGCGCAGCCCCAACGATGTGTTGAGATTTATTTTGATTGATGTGTTGTTGTGGGGGGTTGGGGTTAGGGTCAGACATTTTGGGTTTGGCTGCCTCTGCCTGCCTGTTTGGGGTTCCCTGCCTCCTCTGCCTGCCTGGTTATTTTGGGTTTGTCTGCCTGGTCTGTTCTTGCCAAAATCAGTTGCAGAGTTTTGAAATAAAAAGGCACACTTGTACCTAGAATTTATTTAAGCCACACATCTGAAGTAGCCTTATTTTGTTGGGGGGAAACCCCATTGATTTTAATAGGGACTCGTGGAGTCAGTTTTGGGAGTGACTCAGGACTCGTGACTCGTAAGTCACCATTTTGGACCAAGGACTCGAACTCGGACTCGAGACTCGGGTCCAAAGACTCGTGACTCGACTCGTGACTCGACTCGTGACTCGAGACCAAGGACTCTTCAACATCCCTGTAATCTACTCATGCCTCAACATCATGACGTTCTGCATTTCTGTGCCCCCTGCCACCAGCAGTTAATAATGGAAAGCAAGGGCCAGATAACACAATATGAGTTGGATCCAACCTAGGTTAGTCCCACTTACGTCCCACTGAAATCAATGTGAAAAGGTAGTGAGGACTAACTTAGGTCCCACTAGGTGCGACTAACTTGGATCCAACCCAGAATGTGGTGACATTACGTGTGCACTGATTTTAAAAATAACCGTAGTTTGATCTGACCAAAGTTTGCAAACTCTCGTTTGCAGCTAACCACGGTTAGCACCAAGACTGGTACATTTGGAATGCTTGCTGCGGTTAGCTCCAAAAAGGAATCAGAGATGGGGAATTTTGATGCAAGAGGGGAGAAGGGATAGGGAGGAGTGTGCCAGCTCACAGAGTTCGCCTGATCACAGAATCACAGTTGAGAAATCCGGCAGCATTAAGTCTGCACTGGCCCAGAGCTGTTAAACAGATGAAAAGGTAGACGTGTGGCAAAGGAATATATCATTTCAAAGCCAAGCCAGAAGCTGTCCCTATCTGTGGTTATGTAGACAGGAAATAAATTCCCGAAGCTGCATTTCTGATCCTTTGCTCACATCAAATGAAGCTAACTGGAGCTGAGTCATCACTGCCTCATCCCAGATGGCTTACAACCCCAAAAATAACAACAGCATGTTTAACAGTGTCATTGTGTCAACTGAAAACAACAACAACAACAAAAAAACCCGCACACAGATAAGAAGCAGAAAAATCCCCTGTTGGCTTATGGGAGGTTGGAACCAGGAGGACCAGAGTGTGGGAAGCAAAATGATTCCACACGGGTTTCCTTCTCAGTGTTTCCCGTCAAGAGTCAGCTGACGACTTCCTGCCTGAAATGGCTTGGGTCTCAGTCAAGTCGGGTGAAATTCTTGACCCCTGGGGCTGCTTCCAAAATAGGGTGGAAGTTCCAACGGCAGATTAAAAGCAGCCATCTGGACTGTTTCAATCCAAGGAGTAGTGATCAAGGAGAGCTCAGCACCACCTGCAATCCAGACACTTGGCAAAGACCTGAAAGGGATTTCAATCAAATTTAGAGCTGGATCACTGGATGGTCTATCTGCCAGTCATTTCCAGACACCAGATAGACCACTATGTACATTTAAGGGTTTCTTGGTGGTGGTGGTTTTACAATGCAGCAATGGAATCCACATTGAGAGCCAGTGTAGTGTAGTGGTCTGAGTGTTAACTGGGACTCTGGAGATCTGGGTTCTAGTTCCCACTCGTCCAAGGGGCTCAAGGGGCTCATTCTCAGCCTCACCTACTTCAGAGGGTTGTTGTGAGGATAAAATGGAGAGGAGGAGGAGGAGGAGGATTATGTGGGTAGGCTTGGGTTCCTTGCAGGAAAAAAAGGCGGGATATATAAATACAATAACTAAACAAACATTTATTCAGTTTTTCTCCTGAAGAAGAGGCAGAAGCAGGGCAAGAAGCCAATCCATGGGTTTTTCGTGCCTACACTGTGCAGGTTAGGCCTGTTCGATTTGTGAATCACCAAGGGGACACAATCCACTAGCTATGTATGGAAGCCCGCTAGGGGCTTAATAAACCTTCTGTGCTTGTTTGCTGCCTGCCTGAGTCCAGCAAAATCAGGAGGGCTGTCAAGTGTGAGTGTGTCACACTGTCAAGAGCCAGTGTGGCGTAGTGGTGAGAGTGTTGGACTGGGACTCGGGAGATCCGGGTTCTAGTCCCCGCTCAGCCATGAAGCTCACTGGGTGACTTTGGGCCAGTCACTGACTCTCACTGACTCACAGGGTTGTTGCGAGGATAAAATGGAGAGGAGGAAGATTATGTAAGCCACCTTGGGTTCCTTGCAGGAAAAAAGGCGGGGTATAAATATAATTAAATAAATAAATAAATAAAGAACCAGCCAGGCCTGACTGAGGTTGGTGTGCACTGGATTAATGGAAATGAACTATTTGTGAGTGCAGACATGTAATTTGCACAAAGCATTTTGGCCTCTTATGCAAAGTATTGAAACAGAAACCCCCATGAGTGTGTGGGATGAACACACCCTACAAACTCTGAGGCTCTTCTCCCTAACTTGGAATAAATTTCAATGCTGGCACTGTCACCTAAGGAAGCAGGTAAAGGGAGGCCATTAACATGTATTTTATCAAGATTAAGATTTAGAGATATAGAGAGTAAAGGATGGTATTTTTGTGATGTCATTTTGCTTACAAATATATACAGGCTGAGTAGGCGGGAAGAAAGCAGGCACATGGGTGGGCAGCATTACACATAATAGCACCACAGCATTATAGCCTCCCCTGAAGGTTGGTTCCTGCCCGCCAGCTCCAGCAACACCAGCTTATTCTTCTTCTCTAGCCATCTTAAAATCTCGCTAGTGGTTTCTTTTCAGCTATATTTGTCCAGGGTTGCCATATGGTCCAGTTTTTCAGGTTTTGCCTGGAATCTGGAAAGGCCAACCACTGCCACTTGGGCCTTTGGCTGGCTCGGATTCCTAATGTTCATTGACTCCGCCCCATCCTGCAAAACCTAAGTCTCTACCCCAGGGCGGGCAACTTGTGGCCCTCCAGATGTTTTGGCCTACAACAACTCCCATCAGCCCTAGCCAGCACAGTCAATGGTGAAGGATGCTGGGAGCTGTTGGCCAAAACACCTGGAGGGCCACAAGTTACCCACCCCTGCACAGAACTAGTCCCTGTAGAACCAGAAATACAGGGGGAAATGAGCAGGGGGTTTTCTGCTTGACCGAAAGAGAAAGAAGCTCCCATTCACCATTGTTGTAGCCCAGCCTTCCCCAACTTGGTGCCCTCCAGATGTGTTGGACTACAACTCCCAGCATCCACCAACCAGCATGGCTTAGCACCCCCTTGCAAACCATGGTTTGTGTACTGACCTAAGCCCCTTTCATACGTTACTCACGGGACAGTGCTCCGTGAGATTAAAGGGAGCTGGCTCCACCCCAATGTCACACCTGCCTTCCTGACCTCTGCAGGTTGAGCTGTGTTCTGAATGGGGAACCCTCTGTACTTGGGGAGGCTCTTCTGTGTGATCAGGAGCCCTGTGCAATTGGGGTTCCTGATCATGAGCAGCCGCCGCAACTACAGCTGGCTTCCACTTTAGACGTTTGCTCTATGCGTGCAGGTTGGGGGCAAAGCCTGAGCAGGTGTGATATTGGGGGCAGGACTGGCAGTGCAGCCCCACTTCCTTGTCAATCATGTGGAGCCCCTTCACATAAGTAGCGCATGAAAGGGGCTATAGGGTGAGATGTGAAAACACATCTATGCCTTGGATTTACAAACCATGGTTTGATGTGACATCTGAATGCAGCCACTGTGTTGGTCCACATACATAACTGTTGTTGTGCTGGAATAAAAGGTATGAAACAAGATAAATGTTCCAAAGTCTTATGCATGTCTCCTAATTTATGCATTTTTTGTACACAATCTTGCTGAATACATGCATTTTTGCAGGCGTTTCCCCCTAATATACTGCGTTTTTTTGCACATTTTAAAAATCAGTATACACATTTTTGTGTGCACGTTCTCCTAATGTACACATCTACATATGCGTTTTAGATTGGAGAGCTGCATCGCAAAATTCGGAGAAGTGCGAATACCAAAGGATAGCTGTGTCTCAGTTTGAGTATTGGTTTGGGGACATGCGACTTAGATAGATTTGCATTCAAGTGCAAACTGAACACATTTCTCCTCCATCACTACTGCAGCACTGGAAAGGAACACCAGTTGACCGATGCCATTTATTTATTTATTTATTTATTTATTATGTTTATACCCCGCCTTTTTTCTTGCAAGGAACCCAAGGCGGCTTACATTATCCTCATCCTCCTCTCCATTTTATCCTCACAACAACCCTGTGAGGTAGGTTAGGCTGAGAGTCAGTGACTGGCCCAAAGTCACCCAGTGAGTTTCATGGCCGAGCGGGGACTAGAACCCGGATCTCCCAAATCCCAGTCCAACTCCCTAACCACTACACCACACTGGCTCACACTGGCATGACTGATGAGAAGGTAAGGCATATTACCCACACAGCTGAGCCTGAGAACAGGATATGACAGTAGTCAAGGGAACATCAGGGTTGGTACATTGAATTGTATAGCTGAGATGCTGCTGAATGAAAGCCTAAAGCTGCTACCGATCCCTTTATTGCTCCACACGACCATCCTGCTTTGGTGAAACAGGCTCACAGTTAGTACAAATTAGAGGCAGGGGAGCAGCTAGGACTGGATCACCTGACACAGGTCTGGGCCCCTGCAGCCTGGCGGGCCTCCAAATGTAGTTGCCACAAACATCTTTTTATGTTGTTGTTGTTGTTGTTGTTGTGAAAACAAAAACAACTTTCAGAAAAGGTTCCCCCCTGCCTGTGTGCTCCCTCCCTCCATGCTCCATCCTCAAGTGTCAGTCTCCCCTGCTCACTCTCCAGGCTCACTTACCAGGCGGTGGCATCTTTCCTCCTCTCTTTTAACTTTCTGAAGAGGTCGGGTGTGCGATGGAGGAAGCTGCAGCCACGCCCAGCATCTTCATTTTTCCAGAGAGCCCTTAAGCGGAGCATGTGAGCTGGGAGGCACTCTGGGAAAATCAAGATGTGGGGCACAGCAGCAGTTCCGCTCTGAGGCATCCCCGAACTCTTCTAAAAGTTAAAATGGAGAGAAAGAAGAGCCTGGCAACAAGGGGCAAGGAGAGTAAGCAAGGGAGCAAACAAGAGTGGGGTGGGGGAACAAAAAGCACAAAGAGAGAAAGTGAGTGTACCAGGTGGTGGGGAGAGCACAGAGAGGGAAAGAGTGTTGGTGAGGGGGAGAAACTGGGGGTATATGGAGCACCCAGGTGTGTGTGTGTGTGTGTGTGTGTGTGTGTGTAATCAGTGCCACTGATCAGAAGGGTCAGAAGGAAAACAAATGTAAGGATGTATAAGACATGGTGGTGCTCAATGTACACAGGTTTGCCTCCAAATGACGATATTTGTTTGCTCTCCCCATTTCCCCGAGTAGTAGGAAATTTCAGGGACTGCTGTTACAGAATCAGTTTCCTTGTGAAGAGAGACTTGCTGCATGTTTGTGTGGTACCTGTTCATTCACAAATATTCAAATGGTGCATGGGAGAGCAGGCAAGCACTCAGATATCCAGTGCTAATCTTTAAAGCAGCATCAGTCCCTCCCAAAGCAAACAGCATATACTTGGAGTGTCACCCCACCTCAGGCAGCTGGGGAAACATAGACTTCTGTCTTCCTCACTGGGTACGTTCCAACTATTTCTCTTTAGCCACAAGCACACAGGCAGAACTCTGATCTCAACCCCGTCTATTCTGGTACATACGTCCTACAGCCAGTAGCCACCAGCCATCAAAACCCACTGAGCAAGCCCCTTCTAACTACTAGCGCCCTCCAAAGAAACACCTTTAGCCAGTGCTTTTTTTCTGGAGAAAAAGGTACCGGAACTCTTGGATTACATTTCCTCGGGAGTAGATGGCGATTAAATTGTAATGCAATTAATAGAAGAAAAGGTGCTGGAACTCAGTTCCGGTGAGTTCCACCAGAAAAAAAGCCCTGCCTTTAGCTATCAGCTAAACAAAAGAATACAAACTAGAGAAACATTTGTCTCATTTGAGTCACTCACTACAGTATTTTAGCCCATTCCACTTAATATTTTGATTCCTCAGTTCTGGTAGCCAGTGTGGCGTAGTGGTTAGACTGTTGGACTGGGACTCGGGAGATCCGGGTTCTAGTCGTCGCTCGGCCATGAAACTCACTGGGTGACTTTGGGCCAGTCACTCACTCTCAGCATAACCTACCTCACAGGGTTGTTGTGAGGATAAAAATGGAGAGGAGGAGGAGGATTATGTAAGCCGCCTTGGGTTCCTTGCAGGGAAAAAAGGCGGGGTATAAATATAATAAATAAATAAATAAATAAATAGCTGGAAGGTGGAAAATTAAGTAGGAGGCTGCTTTATAGCAGGTCACATTATTTCTCCATCTAGTTCAGTAATGTCTGCCTGCCTGACAGCAGCTCTCCAGGTCCAGGGTGTCAGACAGAGGGCTCTTATATTCACTTGCTATCCAATGCTCCTTCTCCTTCTTCACTAGAGAAGCCAGGGATTGAACATGAGCTCTTCTATGTGCAAAGCATGTACTTTAGCCCTGAGGTATAGAAATACCTGGTCTGTATCTGCTTGGTGAATTAAAAACAGTTCTTACAAAAGTTGTGTAAATGCAACAGGGCTTGAAAAGATTGGGGGTAAAAAAAAAGCTTATATCACAACATCAGTTTTAATTTCTGAATAAAATGATTCCTTTTCTTTTAATGCAATGCAGGAGGGCATCTAGTGGACACTCATATTATAACAAGTGCTATGAAAACTGAAGGAAGTTCTCCCCCCCCCCCCCCAAACCAGACCATCTCTAGTGGCTGGAAACCGGAGCATGATATTATTGCCACAAAACAAAACTGTTAAGGCAAAGCAAGCGAATGGCCCCAGTCCAGTTAAGGCTAGTCACAACTACATCTTATGGGGAGCAATGGGACTTAAGTTAGTTGTGGCTAACTTATTCCCTTGGTTTCAACGGGACTTTTGGTGTTTCCAGATGGAGGGCTCCTAGCGCTACCAGACAAAAGGCATTGTTCACCTACTCTGTCTATTCTTCCTTAATGGATTATTTATTTATTTATTATTATTATTATTTTTGCTGGTAAGAAAAATGCAGAAGAAGCAGTGGGAAATCATGGGAGGGTTTCAACTGGAAGAAGGCGCTGTCTGGACCTTCCATAAAATTCTGAGAACGAGGCAGGCGATTGTAGGATGAAAGGCTCATTTGGAAGAATCCTTAGCCTCAATTAATTCCATCTTTTTAAACTGGATTGAACACGATTTTAGCTGGATGAGGGCTGATGTCTTTATTTGCGGAAAATACTTGTTTAGCTGCTTTGGCTAGATATGTTGCAAACAGGCAGTTGAGCACATGTTTTGTATGCAAAAGGCCCCAAAGTCAATCTCAGTCATAGGGGTGGGAAAGATCTCTGAAACTTTGGCGGAGCTGCTGTCAGCCAATGTGGAGGATACTCAGTTAGATCAGGGGTTCTCAACCTGGGGCCATATGGCCCCCAGGGCCCCCCAGGATATTCCAAGGGTGGCTGCAGGTGAAAATCACATAAAAGGGGGTCATGACACAAGATTAGGGGGCCACAGAGAGAAGTGAAGAAAACAGAGAAGTGACCGAGAAAAGAAATCAGAAAAGAAAAGAAAACAGAGAAGTGTTTCCACAGCTTTGGGATAATAAAGCAAAATTGTTTTTCATGGCATTTCCTACTTCGTATTTGGTAGAATCAGGTTTCAGTCGTGTGAATTATTTAGTCAACCTAACGCAGAATCGCCTTAACATAATGGACAGAGGTGATCTTTGGTTATCCCTCACAGCAATAGAACCGGATATTAAAAAGCTTGTTTCTGGTCATCAAGCACAAGGGTCACATTGATCAAGAAATACTTAAAGTATAATTGTTTATTTAATTATTGTATTTTGTATAAATTATAAAAAAATACAATAAAACATGTTCTATTTACAAACAAAACATTTAAATAGCTACCTTTCTACCGGTAGGACAGGGGGGGGCACAGGAAGGAAACAAGGTCAGAAGGGGGCCACAGTCGGAAAAAGGTTGAGAAACACTGAGCTAGAGGACCAGCGGTCTGACTCAATATAAGGTAGCTTCCTATGTTCCCGTGAGAACTCTCAGTTCTTTGGTTTGGCCTCTGAAGTCATTGGCTATTAAAGAAGAGGGACATTTTACCCTAACTTGTTGATTACTGAAGCTCAACACACACACCACTTTACTGCAGCGGGATGCTTAATTCATTAAGCCCCACAACCACATAGAACATATACATGAAACAAAAAAAACCCTATCCATTTAGAAAATACTGTACATTGCAACATATACCATAAACAACAACAACAACAACAACTTGCAATTTAACAAACCACTGTTGGTTTCAACTTAACTCTTTATACTATCCAGCATTCTATTTAATTTTTCTTATCTTAAATCTCCATTGTGCATGATTGTAGTTGTTGATCATTGATTATTGGTGCAGTGATAGTCAGGAGGTTAGATAGCTGAAAAGGGAATTAGGTCTATCAAAAGCTGTTAGCCATGATAGATAAAATGTTCAGTGGCAGGTAGGGACTTTGGAGAAATCCACAATGAATTCAAATGAGTTTGGATTTCTATTAATTCACTCTTCAGATTACGCAGCAGACCGGCTGTTTCCAAGACTTATGGACCATTTTTTAAATTGTGTGTGTGTGTGTGTGTGTGAGAGAGAGAGAGAGAGAGCGAGCGAGCGATTTGAGCTAAAGTGCATTAATGCTAATAATGCACATTTGCAAACAGGAACGAAATTCTTGTGTATCCCTAAAAAAAATTCCGATTCTATCAATGAGCAGATGATGGAATGAACGACAATCCATGAAACACAGACGGAACAGATTTAACACAAAATTTCATGCATCTGTAGTGGCAGGGTACCTCTGAAGGCCAGCTGTTTGTAGGCAATACCAAGGGAGACCTGTTGTGTCCATGCCCCATTTGGGGGAAGTTAAAGGTCCAGAATATGTATATGAGGCAGTAGAAAGAAGCAGTCAATAGGATACACAATAGTGTTGCACATTTCATTCTTACCTGCTTTCTTTCATTCTTTCCTTCAGACAATCAGTATGGCAAACTAATTATATTAAGAGCTAAAACATACTGACAGGGTTCAGACAACACAATAATCCTCACTCAAAGGTTGAGTATTGGTTGAGTGTGGGTTATCATTGAACTGTGGGTTATCGTGTTGTCTGAACCCAGCCGAGATAACAAACCATGGTGTTGGGTTGTGAACCCACAGTTCACAACCCAGAAACAAACCATGGGTTCTCTTCATGGATTGTATGTGGTTAGCAAGCCATGGCTTGTTAGCACAGCTGGGTTCACACAACACGATAATCTACATTTCAACAACAACCCATGGTTCAACGATGACCCACACTCAACCCATACTCAACCACTGAGTGCAGGGTTATCATGTTGTCTGAACCCAGCCAATGTGTCTGTCAGTTTATTCCCTATAGTCTTTGTTTCTGGGTGTCACTTGGTTCACTCCAGAGATGAGAGGTGGGAGAGAATCATAGGATTTGTTAGCCATCCTGAGAGCTCTTGTGCTAAGGGCAGATAAAATGGTTTAAATCATCTATGGGGAACCTCCATCCTGTGGGTTGGATGTGGCCCATGAGGCCTCTGCATGCAGCCTGCCAAGTCTTGACCAAGGCCCCTGAAGCCCAGATGGGCAAAAGAAGCAGGTAAGAGGGAGCTCATTTTATCTCTGTGCTGCACCGTGAGAAGAGGGCTGCCTTTCTCACCACCCAGCATAGAAACGGTGTAATCTGGACACAGAGAAAGAGATTGCTGGAGATTGCTTCCTTAAGTTCTTTTCTCCATGTCTAGATTGCAGTATTTCTGTGCTGCTAGAGCCATGTGCAAATGGCCCCTTGAAATTCTACACCCTATTTGTGGGCAGATTTCACCAAATTTCTCCAGGGGGAGGAGAAACTCTCCAGTCCTTTCTCACAGATAGGGCTCACCATTGGCAGGGGTTGTGGCACAGCTTCTTTCTTTCCTTCTTTCTTTTTTTTTACAGAAACAGGAGGAGATGAGCATCCAGTAGCAATGAAAAAAAGAGATAACTAGGTTCTCAGGATGCAAAAACTTTATTAAATAGAGGAGCCCAACGCGTTTCAGCCTGTGTGTTTTTTTAAGGCCTTCATCAAGGGGTTGTAAAAGAGTCTGCAGATTTCTTAAACAACTGAAGTGTCTTTCACTGTTTTAGTCGCCAGTGAAAAAACACAGGCCAAAACGTGTTGGGCTCCTCTATTTAATAAAGTTTTTGCATCCTGAGAACCTAGTCAGGGCCGGCGCTACCGCTAGGCAGACCCAGGCGGCTGCCTAGGGCGCGTGGCGGAAGAGGGCGCAGAATTTCTGCGCCCCTTCCTCGCCTCCGGCGCGCTCCTGCCCTGCCTGCCGCCTCCGCCGCGCCTCCCCGCTCGCTTGCCGGCCGCTGCCGCCGCACCTCCCCCCCCGCGCGCCCACCCGCCCGCCAACCACCTACCTACCTTCCCGTCGTAAAGCGCGGGGGTCCCATCGCGTCGGAGGAGGAGGCGGCGGCGGCAGCAGCAGCAGCCAGCAGCCAGCAGCGGGGGCGGGGGGAAGGTAGGTGGTGGTGGCGGCGGCGCGGGGGTTGCAGAGCAGGGCTGCTTTGCTCCGGAGCCCCCCCCACGGCACGAGGGGGGGCGCTAAATACAATTTGGCCTAGGGCGCCAAACAGCCCTTCACCGTTCCTGAACCTAGTTCTCTCTTTTTTCATTTCTTTTATTTACAACATTTATATACCACTCCACATCTAACAGATTCCTGAGTGCTGAACAATTAAAAATAATAATAAAACACTATATTAAAACAGAGTATCAATATAAACCATGGCTGGTCGGTCAAGGAAGGCTTGTTGGAATAAAGATGTTTTCAGGAGGCACCAAAAACAACACAATGTTGCTGCCTGCCTGACCTCCAGAGGCAGGGAGTTCCTTTTCCTAAGGGTCTTTGTTTTTTGCACTGCCACTGTAAGTGGCAACAGCAGCAACTGTGTTGGCAGCCTGGCCCCCGTTTTGCATCTTCCACAATGCAGGTGTGAGGTGGGCTGTGTTGTGTCTAGCTCCAGGGAACAGGTGGAGCTAGTGTTGTGCCAAAATCTGTCATCCAGTTTTTTGAAAGTTTTCTTCCCTCATGAAAGAGGCTTCCTTGTTTCTGCCTGATTTTCTGGGCGTTTTATAATTTATTTTAAATTTCCTTTGGTGGTGCTTTTGAGCTTACCTAATCACTGTGAGCTGGCCAATGGTGTTGTGTGTGCTTTATCTTTCTATTACACATCTCTCCATTTCTATGCTGGCTTCTAGGCTGCCTGCACTTCTTGATCTGAAAAAATCCTATGGGAGGAACAAGCTGATGATGTCTTTCCCTGGGTTTCAACTGAAGTTCAGGAAGCCAAGAAGGCTACAGACTGCCAGAGAGATCACTGTACAAGGAATAGGTGTGGGCGATCCACTGAGACCTGACCGCTTCTGGCTTGGTGGATGCCGCTGCTGCTCCCATCGAGCTGGGCCAACTTCAGGGTGTGGCAGAAGCTCGGGGAGGGCCAGCCTGAACATTCCAGAGGCTCTGATTGGTTGAAGGAGAGCATAGAACCCCAAGGAGTTGACAGTTAAGGGCTGTTGGTTGTCAGTTGGGGAAGAGAGTGGGTTGGAGTGAGAGAGGGAGTGGGAGGTTAATAGAGTAGGTAGGGAAAGGTGGTACTGAAGAGAAGAGTTCAGACAGGAAATCTAGTAACTAAGTTGTGAGAAAGCAAACGTGAAGGTGTTAGTAGAGAACAATTCACAGGAGTCTCCACTTAGGGAGTGAAGGACCTTCTGTCTGAGGAAGAAGGTGAAGCTCTGGACTAGTGAGAGGGACAGTTAAGTTCCCTGGTCTGATACTGTAACTTCAAGTAACCAAGCCAAATTGATACAAAGAGCACTGTATAACATCTGCCTGCCTTTAACCTGAATCTAAGCAAAGAACAAGTTTGAATGTAACTGTTGAAAATCCAAGTTATCTGTGCCTGAGTTGAATATCCATTTAGAGACTTTGTTGGAACAATAAATCAATCTTTTTATTCAAAGTTCTAAGTCTCCAGAGTCTGACTGGTAGACAGGAAAGTTAGAAGTGAATTAATGGAGGGGCACCCTACTTCAAGTAGTCAAATAAAACAAACTGCTCTTAATAAAGACAAACAAACGTGGGTGAACAAGACAGCTTAAAGTCTGAAGTGACCAATACAAGGTGGCACTTGGTGAGAGCGAAGTACACATTGAGGGTGTGAGGTTTGGAGGAGGGGTCCCATCCGCTACACCGGGTTCCTGGGCTGGGGGGGACACTGTTTATGTAAAAAATGCCTTAAGATACATCAAAAGCAGCCGCAATTTGCGCAATTTGTGCTTTGGGCATATCTTAAGGCATTTTCTACATAAACAGCAGCCTGCCAGAAACCCGGAAATCATTTCCCTGGCTCAACTTGGGAGCACGTGAGTCGAGCTGAAGAAGAGGGAAGCGGGATGGAGTTGGGGGGGTCGAACCCAGCTAGTCTGCCAGGTTTCTATCCCCCGAACGAAATTCGCACACATCCCTTATAAGGAAAGACAAGACACTGACACACACTCCTCGGGCACCTCATAAGTAAGGTAAACACAAGAACCTTGAATCCAACCCATAAGAATGTCTCTGAATTTTTCTTCTCCTTTGAATTTCTTTTTAAAAGCAATTTCTTTTCTATCAAATTGAATGAGAATGGTCAAAAAATGTGGGAGAAATGTTCAGCACAACACTATAAAATGCTACGTGGTGAGGAGGGGCACCTGTTTCCCACCACACAGCATAGAATCCCAGCGATCTGCACATGGAGAAAGAGATAACAAAGAGCTTTTCTGCACGAGGCATTTATTGTGCGCTCAACATTCCCTACTCATGTTTGTTTACATATTCTTTAGACATATTCTTACATATTGTTTGCACATTCTTTAGACATATTCGTACATATTCTTTATTCACACTATACTCTAGTGCAGGGCTCTCCAACCTTGGGTCCCCAGATGTTGCTGGCCTACAACTCCCAGCATACCTAGCCAGCATGGCTAATGGCAAGGGATTCTGGGAGCTGTAGTCCAGCAACATCTTGGGATCCAAGGTTGGAGAGCCCTGCTTTAGACGATATAGTGATCCTCCAGTTTCGCTTCAGTAAAGAGCACTTTTTTTAGAGCAGGGAAAATGCGGTAATATTTGTAAAAGTGAAAGAAAATGGGTTTTTTTCACTTGTAAATTTGCGCTATTCTGCTATACCAGGGTGCCACCTAGCAGTTATGTAGTGGAAAAGCAGGATACACTCTTTGTGTAGTGCTCGGATCTCAATTCTGCAGTGAAACTGAAAGTAGATACAGCACATTAACAGCCTTGTGTAGAAAAGCCCAAAGTTCTAGTGTTATGAGATGAAAAATATGTCACTCTCCACTTTCCCCTTACTGTGTATAATTTTATAAAGTTCTGTCATGGGTCCTGTCCCCATTAGACATCCCAACGTATCGGTCCCCACAATACCAAGAGGAAAAGGACAACTCCAAATACCCATAAACCTACCCACTGTTGGTTTTCATTTCGGGAGTTTCACTTTCTTTCCCCAGGGGAGAGCTGAAAAGTCATGCTTACTCTTCCCATTTATACACGCACTTTTAGATATATAACTGTTTAAAGGTCAAAGTAATTTAAAATACACCCAGGATTATAAAGCAGCTACTTAAGTAACTTTATGAAGGCAAATATATTTCTTAGGGGAAATACTGAAGCACTAACAGTTTGAATGGAGATCAAAGGAGTTTTAAATGAATGATCCAAAATAAGTTGATCTGAAGAAATATTATGCCAATTTTGCTTTTTAAAGACACATGTGCACACTTACTTTTGATGGAAATTGTAATGTTGCCTGCTTAAATCAACAAGCTAATGTGACCGCTAGTTAGAGTGGGAGGAAAGGGTTAATTGAACAATCCCCTCCTCCCTACCTCTCTGTGGCCAGCTTTCTCTCTCTCTGTCTCTCTCTCTCTCTCTCTCTCCCCCCAACATGATGGACACACCCATATGAATAAACAGACTGTTAGTAAAACTAATGAATGTCTTTATTAGTTTTAAACCTTGTTGGGACAATCCGTTTCCTTTTAAAAGCCTTTTTAGCAGGGTTTAGCAACCCATGTGGTGATAACCAATTTCAATAACTAGGGCTGTACATAAGGGGGAAAACTCTGCTTCGTCCAGTATAGGACTGACTGACTCCTTTCCATACCTTCCAACAACTTTTGCACTACATTAAACCTGCCACCCACTGCATGTAATGCCATCACAAAGAGCAATGCGATTATGCTATCAAGAACAGAGATTCTCTCCCTCCCTCCCTCTCTGGCTTCCTGTGCACAGAACTAAAGCCAGCGTACTCCCTATCAGACGAAGTTTGTTCACATGGAGGAGACTGTGTAAATCTCAACAAAAACAAGTGAAGGCTGAACTGTCTGACAGGTGGACATGCTAACACAATCTAAGGAGCCAGCTTAGGCCTGTCTGCCTACAGGAGTCTTTTGTGACAAACAGTTGGCATTTAATTTATAGCTTGCCAGCCAATGCTGATCCAATCCTTCCATCTGGGCATAGTTTACAGATTGCTTCACCCTAAAAATGAAGGTCAGCAGATCCTTGAATACAGTTAGGCATTCTGATTTCCGTTCCTTTCTCCTGCACAAATCTAGAATGGGTTGGAAACTGAAGTATTGCAGGCAGTAAAAGCTGATTCCTACCTGAGCAGCCCCAGTAAACTTTTCAAGGTGGGTCACCATTTCATGAAGGGGGTTTTGTGTGACTTGTGTGTACACGTGAACCAATGTCAACAGTATTGTGTGTGATCTGCTAGGTTTCTTCTGTCCTTCCTCTTCCAAAAGGGATGGAAGGAAAAGAGAATTTGGGTAAACTGTACATACATATACCTCCAGCTCATGGTGGCACACAGTGTGTTCCCAAGAATCTGGCTTGCCTTCCACCACAAGTACATAAAAAGGTTGCCAACCAAACAGTGTTTTACCGGTCTAATCAGTAAAACTAGCACTGAGATCAAAAAAGTCAGTATATTTCCAGTTTTTCCCAGCCTACAACCATAACACATCGTGACTCCATGCCTGAACCATCAGATTCCCTGCCTCCGATCTGCGAGACTGCTCCAAGTAAGACCCATAAGCTGCTAGAAGGCCCCCATATTTTTGAAGCATATGTTGATAACCCCAATAGGAGACCATCAGGCCTGGAATCAGCACTACCCCTTTGGGTAGGTATTGTGGACCCAGTACTCTGGCAGGGCCCACCAACACTAAGCCTGCCCTGGGGCCCCTGCAACAGGTGGCCGCTGCAAATTAAAACTTCCAACAGTGTCCCTGACGCAGCTTCGCTCCAGAGCATGGTGGGAAATTTAAAATGGCAACTCATAGCTGACCACAACTGTGGCCGGGGGCTGACTGTTGTAGCAGAGAGGGCCCGTGAAGCTGTAGCCAGCCCTGGCGATCACTGAGGCAACTAGCATCTGAACTGGTCCAGTGAAAACACTAGTGAAAAGGCTATAGCTAGGTAAACAGTGCATAACTCTGAGCCAAAGGTGTTAAGGGAGCAATCCTATGGCCCCTAGACAGCATCGGAGGGGCCGTGGGATAGTTGGGATTCCCAGATCTGAGGTTGGAGACAGCGCTCCGACTTCGGAGCAGGGAATTGGAGAACCGCCCCTCCCCCACCCCTTGCATCCAGTGTAGAAAGAACCACTCCGGCTGCCCTCTGAGGTTGGGAAAGTGACCTCGGAGAGGGGGAAAAGGGGGCATTTAGGTGGGTAGGGAGGGGAGGAGACTGGAGAAGCCAGGATAGTTTGGCCTACAGGTCACATCAGCCCTAGCCAGCTTAACCAATGGTGAAGGATCATGGGAGTTGTGGGCCAAAACATCTGGAGGGCCACAAGTTGCCCACCCCTGCTCTAGACTGAAACTATGCATTGAGCCAACAATCCTGATCTAAGCATGCTTCCCACTGCCTTCTATTTCTGATGTTCAGCTGTAAGTACCGATGCTTATGTAGCCAAAATGGCACTGTCCATGCACAAGAGGGAGATATCAGCAGGCTTGGGGGAACCCCAAGGTTTGCAGAAGTATAAAAAACTGTTAGAAATAAAACCTCTGCAGAGGCAAAATCCTCCCAAAAGCCATCAGGGGCCGTGAGGACTGAACGTTTTATTTTTTGGTGGCAAGGGGTGGGGAAACTGGATGGGAGGGAGTGTGCAGATAGAGACTGGCTGGCTGACTGGGACAGTGAACAGGAGCACCCCGCACTGCAACATTATGTTGCAGGTCCCATCTGTATATGCTAATAACAGTGAATTCAGTTGCTAAGTGCTGGTCCTTATGTAGCCAAAACAGTACCATCCATGCAAAAGAGAGAGGTAACAGTTGGCTTCGGGGAACGAAAAGATGTGTAGAAGGACCAGGGAAAAAAAACATTAGGGAAAAAAATCTCCTTAAATACCTCAGCCCAATGAAGACTGGGCCTGCTCCATGGGCATGGAATGATGGCTGACTGTTGTGCAGGAGAGCGGGGGACAGAAAACCAGGCTGAGCGGGAAAGTGAAGTGAAACGGAGCGACTGGAATCCTACAGGACAATGTAATGTTTTGTTGCAGGTCCCACTTGCACCTATTAGGAAATAAACCCCACTGAAGTCAGCTGTATTTCAAAGCCATTTTAAGAGGTTGTAATTCAGAGGAAGCGGCAGCAGAGGGAGTTGGATACTCGTGCCTGTATTAAATTCTCTCACCTTTGCATTTTTGCAAAAGGAGTATTGGGGACTGGGAGACACTAATGCATATTTGGTCACAAGGACTTCAGGGAAAGTCCATTCCTTCTCTTCTGAGGTGTACACCCAAAGCCACTGATGTTCCCCCAGGCGCTGCTCTCCAGTAATTAGCTCATCCTCCAGGAATGAAATTTCAAACAGCACAGCACAGCACAGTTGCTCCAGGCAGTGCCAACATTTCAGCAGTCAGGGCAGTGTTCCCTCCGGTATTACCCGCTCACTCCAGCCATCTTCACAAAAGATTTATTACAGTAAAGATTTATGCATGGAATTTGATTCCCTTCCCAGTTGTTTCTGCTCATAATAAAATTAAATGAGATAAAATTTTGTCTCATGGAGATAAAATTCTGGAATCCATTTTTTAGAAGGCTTTGACTAAACATTTGGCTGCAGGTACACCTGCTCAGCCACCGAGACTCTTTCTCAATCCTTCTGTTGCTCCCCCCCACCCCATGTGTATATGCATATGTACCCTTCAGTCGTTTCCCCCTTTTCTTTAGTAACTATGTGCCAGTGACACCAGAGAAGGGAAAGTTTTTTATTTATTATATTTTTAATCTGCCTATTAACCGGTGTTAGTAATGGTAAATCATTTCCACACTTTATATTTTCTGGAAATTGGGTGCTTATTTTTATAACAGAGCACAAGAGGAATATTTACTGGAAGACCATCATTCTTCCTTTTTTTGATGTTCTTTTTATGTCAAAACTCAATAAATTAAATTGGGAAAAAGTGATATATGAGAGCCAGTGTGGCGTAGTGGTGAGAGTCTTGGACTGGGACTCGGTAGATCCGGGTTCTAGTCCCTGCTCGGCCACGAAACTCACTGGGTGACTTTGGGCCAGACCCAGTCACTGACTCTCAGCCTAACCTACCTCACAGGGTTGTTGTGAGGATAAAATGGAGAGGAGGATGATTATGTAAGCCGCCTTGGGTTCCTTGCAGGAAAAAAGGCGGGGTATATTAAATATAATAAATAAATAAATAAATAAATAAATAGGAATGAATATGTGGAAAATGGCTCAGCTTGTCTGAGTGTGGAAAGCTAAGCAGGGTCAGGCCTGGTTATTACTTGGATGGGAGACCCCTCCTCTAGTTTCCTGCATTGAGCAGGGGGTTGGACTCGATGGCCTTGTAGGCCCCTTCCAACTCGATGATCTATGAAACTATGAATAACCTAGCTCAGCAATGAGCCTTCCCCAACCTGGTGCCCTCCAGATACTGAGGATTTCAGTTCCCATCAGCCTCAGATAGCATGGACAATGATCAGGAATGCTGGGAATTGTAGTCTAAAATGTCTGGAGGGCACAAGGTTGGGGAAAGCTGATTTCAATTATACCTTCCAGATGTTTGTCTAAAATTAAGGTGGGGACCATTTCGAAAAAACTGTGGGACAAAACTACTCGGTGACTAGGCAAGAGCGGACTATGTGTGCTTGTGAATGTGGTAGAGAAGCTATTTTACTTTGGGGTGGTTCACTTCTGCAGCTGAATTTTCTTCAAAGTTCTCAGTCTTGGGTGCATCATTGCCTCCAATCTCATGGAGGAGACACTGTGGGAATGCGTGGTGCTTGGATAACTAGATACACTTTTGCAGCACTTTCGGTGATCGTAGCTAATAAGATTGGTGCCAGCATGATGATCATGGAAGTAGCTGCAAAAGTGTATCTATGCCAAACCTTCCCAACCTGGTGCCCTCCAGATGTGCTGGACTACTACCCTGCTGGCTGGGGGAGGATGGGAGTCTGTGCACTGGCTCAGTTATCCAGTGTGGTGTAGTGGTGAGAGTGTTGGACTGGGACTCGAGAGATCCGGGTTCTAGTCCCCGCTCGGCCATGAAACTCACTGGGTGACTTTGGGCCAGTCACTGACTCTCAGCCTAACCTACCTCACAGGGTTGTTGTGAGGATAAAATGGAGAGGAGGAGGAGGATTATGTAAGCCGCTTTGGGTTCCTTGCAGGAAAAAAGGTGGGGTATAAATACAATAAATAAATAAATAAATAAATAAACGTAAAGCAGGATGGGCAAAATAACTGTGTGAGATGTCAGCACACATGTGCTAGTGACAAAGAGATTCTCTCATTTATAAATTAATGTATGTTGCTTTGTCTGCTCTACAAGAGCTTGAAATCAGTATTTATAAATCTTATCAAATCAATCTCTACATTCTGCAAAGAATCCTGTGGCACCTTAGTTCCTATGTCCCCAGAAGAACCTGGTTTCTTGCACCACCCTGAGGAAGATATAGTTGAAGAGGAAACACAGGCTGCCCCACTTGGGAGGATGGACCCTCTCAGCAGAAAAGGGTCCTTTAACACAGCACAGCCCGCTCCCATAAGGGGATGGGGCCAAGCACCTTTCAGGCCTTGCCAGCCAACATAGGACTGCAGATGGCCTCAGCTCTCTGTTGAGGGAGGCCACATATCTCTATAGGGAGCCTCCCAGGATCCAAGTTTCTTCTTAGAGAGAACTGCTTTGCCTGGACTTCCCTTAACGTGACTGGACTTTCACTGACCTGATTTGCCTTGACCTGTTCTGGCTTGCAGAGACTCTATTTGACTTCCTCCACTTCGCCTGTGTGAGCACAAGGCCCAGAGGAACAGGATACTAGTGGAGTTATTGTGGCATGAGCGTTTTTGAGGATTGGGGCCCAGTTGTCACAGTCAGATGGATAACACACACACACATTTTTATTATGCCTCAGACTGTACCTCTTACATTTCATGGTGTTCTGGCCCCACTGTTTGCAATTTATATTTACAACTGCAAATTGTGGGGCCAGCCAGAATGCCATGAAACTCAAGAGGGCTTGTGACATTTCTGTCCAAAGCTTAAATGTAAGTACAGTGACCATTCACACCAGCAGTAATTAGTGATAACATAATTTTCCTAGCTCTGCTATGTTAACACCTGTAAATAAATCCTATGTATGTGACTATGATGGTGTGAAATTAAGACTTGTATGTGTAAGACAGACTCTGTGTACTTTTATCCATATTCCCATGAGCTGGTGTCTGTGCTTCAGCAACCGAGAAGTCTGAATGCAAAGGACAACATCCAAATGATTATATGTGCAACCTCAGCAGGGCAGAGTTAATTGGTGCTTCTGGATGACCTTCAAGTCAGACAAGGAAAGGGTTTTATAGGACAAAAGGAAAAGAGCCAACGCTGTGTTACCTTGCACCCAGGAGCAAAACAGTTAATTGTCAACTTCTCAGCACAGTCTTGTAGGGCAGCCTTTCCCACACTTGGGCCCCCAAATGATGTTAGGCTGCAACTTCCATCATCCCCAACATATGGCCCTGATGACTGGGGCTGATGGGAGTTGGAGTTCAAGATCTAGGGGCCCAAGTTTGGGAAAAACTGCTGTAGGCTATAACTCCTACGCTGTCAATCTTTGCGCTCCCTCTCTGTCCCCAAATAGCTGGTTTTGATTTGCTGAGATGTAGGCACAGCTTGGTGAAGAAAGCATCATTCAGCCAGACATCTAGTCCAACCCCTGGCTCAAGGCAGGATCTGCAGTGCAGGATGCAACTACAGGATCCCTGACTGATGGCCGTCCAGCCTCCGGCGAAGGAGAACCCACCACTTCCCATGGGGGTCTGTTTCACTGCTGAACAGCTCTTACCATTAGGAAGTTTATCCGAATGTTTAGCTGAGATCTGTCTCCCTGCAATTTCCACCCATTAGTTCCAGTCCTGCCCTCTGGAACAGAGCTGCACTGTTGCCTCTGGAGTCCTGCGGCAGTGGCAATATCACTGTCCCCTTGGCAAGCTGGAAGTCTCCAAATCCAAGACATGAGTGCAGCACACTTCGGGGATGTGGGGTAGCCTGGATTCTAGTTAGGGTGGCACTTTACTCCATCCTTAAATTATTAAATACCACAGGTAACAGGAGTCATCCTTAAACATCATAAAGGAACTAGACAAAGAGAAAGAGAGAGCGAAGGCCAGCATATCACAGGTAGGCAGACACTATCTCCACTGTGTATCCATGGAAACTGATCCATCATGGAGGATCTGTGTGTTTTCAGCTATAGCAGAGCCTTCTACTTTTATACCAGGGGTAACTGTGTTCACTGTGTATATTTCCTGGCTTCAGGCTTTCCCCCTGCCTCAGTTATGCAATCTTTACCCTGCTTAAATATTATGACGACCGTGACACCTGATGACTTGGATACCGTTTTGCCCCCATAAACAACTAGGCTGATATGCTTTGCTCCTGAGTGTTTACAACCGCATTAGGCAAGCAAAAATGAATGAATGAATGAATGAAATACAAGGAATGAGTAAATAAATAAATAAATAAATATGAAGGGTTGTCAGTGTCACCTCTAGCCCTCATTCCTTTACTATACAGTATTGGTCTCACATCTAACACTGGTAAGTTATACTTGCAAGAACTAGATGTGCACTGAGAAAAATGCCTGCTTAATTACAGAACTAAATCCTGTAATCTCTCAAGCACATAAGGTGAAAAATCAAATTATTACGTGTTTGTTTATTGATATACAGTTTTCCCATATCTTAAAGTTATAGCAAGTTATTATTAAATACAGAAATCTGTATGGTGGTTCACAAACTAACAGGGTTGTGTGCATGGCCTACAAAAACACATCTTCCAATAAAACATTTTGCCAAGAGAACCAAAATTCTACAAGAAGAAAAGCTGGATTCTATGTGGCTTATGCAAATTTGCATTATTTCTATTAGAAGTTTGCTTGTTAATTTAGTAAGTCACTAGTTATGAGAAAGAGCTATGGCACTGAAGCCTCTGACAAATGGAAATCTTAGTCAGCAACTCCTCTGGATTTCTTTGTTTTTATCCGCCACTGCCCTTTAATCTTCAAGGAACCATAAGGATTAGAAACTTACTGAAAAAAACAAACTTGGGTTGGTTTTCTTAGGCAACTCAGTTCTGTGGGCCGAAATATCACATTTGGAGGACCAACTGCCCATTACATGGGAGTAGAGATATGAAGGGCCAGAAATACTTTTTAAAAAAATGGATATCTTGGGACAATGTTTTAATAGGCCTTCGCAACTCTACACACGTGCTCCATGACTGGAATTTTCCATGTTTTTCTCTATTAAAAAGCAGCTTAGAGATTATTTTAGAGAGAGCTTTGGCTATTGGGTGGTATGGAAATGTAATTAATTAATTAATTATATACAGTATCCTCAGCCCCAATACAAATTGCCGGGGGAGGAGCCTGCGCTGGCTATGGAGCAGTAGCTTTTCTGCCGAGCTCCCGGAATGATTTGAAAACATCTGCAAATACACAGGAGAGACAAAGCGTGAGTTTAAATTCCTTTGCTGTTTGCTTTCTGGAAGGTATGCAGATATAGAGCTAACAAAGAAATAACAAGAATAGCTTTCTTTTGATGTGCTTCGCTCTGGATTGTTTATGAGCTCCAGACGGGTGAAAAAGTCCCTACCCCCTCTTTGGAAACGCGATCGGGCGCATCCCTCGGATAACAGTTTGAAAAGGCTAATTAGGATCCTTGACACTAAAGATATTGAATGTTCTTATCAAACTGTGCAACTGGGTCCTGATAAGAAGCCACGAGGTAGTGAAAGTTTCGAGACAGCGAGGGGGAAGGGCGGAAAAATGGCGGATTCAGCTGGCAAATTCCCTGCTGGTGCCAAGCCAAAGTCAATATCTCCAGCCAAGCTTAAAGGGGCAGCACCAGATTGGGAGAAAATTCTATCACAGTTTCAAAGCTCTATGGAAGCAGGCCAGCAGAAACAAATAGAAGCAATTGAGAAATTTCAAAATCTGCATCAAGAGGATATGAAGCAAATGCGAAAGTCCATAGATCATTTAGGGGTTCAAGTTAAAGAGCTGCAAGTTAGAGTGGATAAGGTGGAAAAACTCCAGGTGAAGGATGAAAAAAGTTTTGAAAAGTATGAAATGAAATTTAATGAGATGGAAATACAGATGATTAACATGCAAGACAGGCAACGTCGTTCCAACATTCGGATCAGAGGCTTCCCCATGGAGATGGGGGAGACTGGATATAAGTTAAGAGGCAGTATTTTGGAATGGATGAATGAAGCTGTCTCTGGAGAAACAATTTTTTGGGATGATATGGACATTGAGATTGTGCATAGAGTGGGAGCATTAAGGCGTGGTATGACATCCAGAGATGTTGTACTGAAATTTGCAAATTTATACAAGAAGGATGTCTTCATGAAAGAGATTAGAAAGAAAGGTCAAGTAGCTTTCAAGGGGGCTACTTTGCAAATCTACAATGATCTTTGTCAGCAAACAATAAAGTGGAGGCGAAGTGTTAAACCGTGTACAGCAGTCTTGATCAGAAAGGGATTACAATACAATTGGGGTTACCCAGTTTTTCTTACTTTTGTGTGGAACAGTAAGAGATACAAGATCTCATCATGTGATCAAGGCATGGGCCTGCTGGGAGAGTTGGGGCTTCATGATGATGCGGAGGGTCCAGAATCGATGGGTCAACTGGAAGAAGAAGGAGCCAGTGGAGGAATTGTATAAGAGGTCGTTTCAACACGAGAAGAAAAAAGAAATAGAAAATGTTTTATAAAGAAGTTATCCGGGAGGGAATGAGGGGCTGCTGTTCGGGCTGGTGATGGGTCCTTTCCCCCCCCCCTGGGATAGGTGGGTAGGTTTAGGGTGGGGCAAGTTGCCCTGGCTTAGCAGGGGGGATAGTTTAGATGAATGTGGGGGTGGGTTAAGGGGTATGTTATTGTGTATTATTTTCACCTTTGGGGACCAAAAAAGAAAAAATGTTGTTAATAGATGGATTATAAGTTAAGAATTTCAACTTTAAATGTTAAGGGGCTAGGTTCAGTTACTAAGAGAAGGCGAATAGAAGCACTTCTTAAAAAGGATAAGGCAGATATTATATTCCTGCAAGAAACGCACCAGGCAAGGAAAGGAGTCAATGAATTGAAATTGAGGTGGTCTAGAATATATGAGATAGCATGTGGATCATCTAAATCGCGAGGAGTAGCAATTATAATTTCAAAGAATTGTGGTTTTAATGTTCTAAAGGTGAAAAAGGATGATACAGGTAGATATATTATAATGTATGGGACCTTGGGAGGGGAAGAATATGTTATTGTTAATGTTTATGCTCCCAATCAAAATCAAGGAGAATTTTATCAACATGTGTTTAAAGAAATGGGTAATTTTCAAAATCAAAGGGTTATTATGGCTGGGGACTTTAACATGGTATTGGATAGAAGAAAAGACAAATCCAATCCGACGAGAGAAGATCAGAGAAATAATCTAACGATCTTGAATAAGTTAATTAGTAAGGAAGGGTTGCTAGATGTTTGGAGAGGGGTCAAGGGGAATGAGGAAAGATATACATTTTACTCATCAGCAAATAAGAATTATTCTAGGATAGATTTTATTTTTGTGTCCAGGACACTGTTTTCAAGGGTCCTGGGCACAGAGATAGGAGTGATAAAAGTTACAGATCATGCTTTGGTTAACATGGATTTGAAGATACATAAGGATTATAGAGAAGCGAAAAGATGGAGATTGAATTGTAATATTTTTCGTTATAAACATTTAACAGAAAAAATAGAGAAGGAATTGAGGGAAATTTGGGAATTTAATCAAACAGAAGAATGTACTGAAGCGATAATATGGGATACAATGAAGAGTGTAATGAGAGGAATAGGATTGAGAGAGGCAATAAATTTGAGGAAACAACAAGAAGTTTTTTATCAAAAGCTAGAGGGGGAGATTAGGGATTTGGAAAAGAAGTATTTAGAGAAGAGGGATAAAAAGATTTTTGCAGAATTACAGGGTAAAAGGAAAGAATTGGAGAATAAAGAACTGGACAGGGTACAAAGGAATTTGATTTACACAAAAAGGGAGTATTTTGAGAATAGTAATAAAAACTCTAAAATGTTGGCTAGATTAGCACAAAAAAAAAAGAAAAAAGCTTAGTGGGGATGATTAAAGATAAGAGGGGTAAAGAATATAATCTAGTAAAGGATAAATTGAAAATTTTTCATGAATATTACACGGAGTTATATAAGGCAGGAAAATGGTCGGAAGCTGAGAGTAGAAGATATATCGAGAAAAATTTAAAAATAAAAATCCAGGATGAAGATAGAGAGAAAATGGAGCAACCATTCACAGAAATTGAAATAGAAAGTGCTATAAATAAATTAAAACAGGGGAAAACGCCAGGACTGGATGGTCTGGGGGCGGAATATTATAAAGTCTTTAAAAAAATGTTAATTCCGAAGTTAAAACGGTTGTTTAATGATATTTTACAGGGGGGAGAGATCCCCCCCGTCATGGAAACAGTCCTTGACCATTTTAATCCCGAAACCAAGGAAGGATTTAGCAGAACCAGGTTCTTATAGACCAATATCATTAATTAATCAAGATGCTAAACTATTGACAGCAATTTTAGCTAGAAGAATGAATAGTTTTCTAAATAAGTATATAGGGATAGATCAATGTGGGTTTATTCAAGGAAGACAAATGGCAGATTTAACAAGAAGGGTTCTGAATATAATTTATTTAATAAAGAAAAATTATTTGAAAGCGGGGGTTCTTGCATTGGATATTTTTAAAGCCTTTGATTGTGTGGAATGGCCTGCATTAAAGATGTTAATAAAAACTATGGGGTTTGGAGAAAAATTTATAGGTATTACTAACCAATTATATACTCATAATGTCACGTCGGTAATTGTAAACGATGGAATAACAGAAACTATTAGCCTAGGCCGGGGAACTAGACAGGGTTGTCCCCTTTCCCCAGTATTATTTGTGTTAGTTATGGAATTGTTAGCAAATTCGATAAGACAGGAGAAGAAATTATTGGGGATAGGAATAGAGACCAAATGTAAGATAAACCTTTTTGCAGATGATATCTTGTTAACATTAGAACGGCCTATAGAAAATTGGGATTGGATAGAGAAACATTTAGATGAATTTAGAGAAGTAACAGGGTTAAAAGTTAATTGGGATAAATCGGAGATAATGACATTTAATTATAGTAAACTGGAGGAAAGGGGATTTAAACAAAGGGGAGTGGATATAAAGATAAAAAATATAATTAAATATTTAGGTATTGATATATTAAAAGATTTGGATAAAATAGGGGAATGTAATTTTAAAAACTAAAAGATGAAGTTAAAAATCAAATAGAGGATTATAAAAAATTGGGATTATCGTGGTTTGGTAGGATAGCTTTGATTAAAATGAAGATTTTACCGAAGTTTAATTTTTATTTAGAATGATACCATATAAGATATCAGAGAAAGAAATTAAAGAGTGGCAAGTAATGTTAAATAGCTATTGTAATGGGGGGAAAAATCAAGGATTACTAAGAATAGATGGTATAAAGCTCAAAAAATAGGGGGACTTGGTCTCCCTAATTTAAAATGGTATTATATAGCTAATCAACTTAGATATATCATGGATATTATTGTTAGAAAAGATTTATGTGGTGGGAAATAGAAGCATTTGAATTGGGTAATAGGGTGGATAAATTCTTATTTACAAAACAAGGACATATTATGACAAAAAGATTAGAAAATCCCTTTTTAAAAAATATGTTAGAAATTTGGGGTAGAAATAAGGAAATATTTTTACCAGGTATATCCCCGCTTACTCCAGTGGTGGTTATGGAAGATTTTCCCGAGAATGTTAGACATTTAGAACGAATTTTTAGAGAGAAAAAGGTGATAACTTTAATGGATTGGCTGGAAAAAATGGAGACAAGACAGCAAATAATTGATAGGGTTGGGGCAGGAAGAATTTCTTGGTTAAATTTAATTCAATTAGTACAATGGGGTAAGAAATGGAAGAGGAGACATGAGCATGAAAGGGATTTCACTGCATTTGAGCAGGTGGTTATGTCTAGAGAACTTGTAGAAGGAAATGCATCAGCTAGGGGTCTTACAAAGATGTTATATAAAATGTTGCAGAAATCAGAAGAGCAAGCAGAAAATCTTAAAATAGTTTGGGATACAGAGTTTGAAGAGGAAATATCAAAGGATGAGTGGAATAAGATTTGGGATAGGCGAATATTGAAAAATATGTCTATAAGAATTAAAGAGAATTTTTATAAGCTAATTTGGAGATGGTATTTGACCCCAGTGAGATTAAATAGAATAGATAATAAATGTTCTCCAATGTGTTGGCGAGGATGTCAGGAATTGGGTACATATGCTCATATGTGGTGGAGTTGTAAAAATGTAATGGATTTTTGGAAAATGATTTTTGAGGAAATATCAGAAATTGTTGGAGTTGATTTAGAGGTATGCCCTAAACTAGCTTTGCTAACAATAACGGAAAAGGTGATCGGTTCACAAAATGTTAAAGAATTAATCATAAATTTGTTAACGGCAGGTAGACTAATGATAGCAAGGAAATGGAAAATCCAGCAAGTTTTCACTATTACTGAATGGTATAAGGAAGTATGGGATATGGCTTTGAATGATATGTTGACTTGTAATATTAAATGCAAAAGGGGTCAATTAAAGAAAAATAATTTTAAGGATATTTGGGGTTTATTTTTGGAATATGTGTTTAAAAGGGGGAAAGGGAGTTTACCCTGTCAAGATATATTGTATTTTTGGAATAATGAACAATTATAGAGTTATTGGATTGTTTGGTCCCATGGTGATGGGAGCACAATATTAGTAATGTGTGTATGTTATTTTTTTTGTATTGTTTTAAAATTTAATAAAATATTTAAAAAACAAACAAACAAACAAAAAAAACAAATTGCCTCTACCCCTGGGAGCACAAATTTTCCCCACCGGTTTTCCCCTCCCCAACTCATAGCTGCTTTGGGGTGTGCGTGATTGAACCACACTCACCCTGGCCCCGATCCCAACTGCTGCCCCATGGTGGCTTTTAAAGAAAGAAAGTAAAATGTTGGGAGTTCAAAAAAATGAAATCTTAAACCCAAAGTTTTTTTATGCTTCCACTGAATGGCTTGATTGGCTTCATATATACAGCTTATCACACAGATAAGCAAAGTATTGATATACAGTAGTAGTATACAAGAAGGTTATGAAAACATGCCATGGTCAAATATTTAATTCTCAGGCCTAAGAATGTCATCTGTGTGGCTGTGGTGGTCGGTATTTTGATCTGTGTGATAATCCACGAGGACATATTCACAAGCTGCCACACCTGGAATGGAATATCCATGCTAATTTTAGAAGAATATTTTGCAAGGCAGCTGCCGCAGGCCAATGCCATGTTGTGCCCTGAGCCTCCTTCAGCTTTGCGAGAAGCTGGAGAACTCAGTTCACCCGTTTACATGCCATTCCGAAACCATTCCATGGGCGCCAGTCAGTCATTGATCTAACAGCAAGAGGGCAGTTAAACCAAATATTCACAACATTCCCAGCTCACGTACTCATGGAGACACTGGGGAGCTTTTTAGCCGTGTATCAGATACCATTCACAGTCCTGGAGAGAGGCAACTCATATCTGTTACACTCAGATTCCAGCTTTGCTTCTGATGGATTTTGAGCCAAGAGATCTCTGCACAAAGCCAATAAAATAGCCTTCTAATTTTGGAAGAGAATGCAGTGTGTGTACTGGACAAGTTTTCACATACATGTTGCTAAAGATACAGAAGCTCTTTCACAATATTCATGCTGTTGTCCATAGCCAATGGTGAGGGATCATGGGAGTTGTAAGCCAAAACGTCTGAGGGCCACAAGTTGCCCACCCCTAATTACACCAAGGAGGTGTAGAACACCAGACGTTTTTTCACAGGAGAAATTAGTGGCTGGATACAGAAGAATGGAACTGTTAACTCTTTGAAAGTCACTGTTTCAAGAGACATGATGGAAGCAGATCTTAAGAAATCTCAATGAACTCCAGAAATATACCAGTTTTCAGCTGCATTTTCTGGCATAGATTAGCCTAATGTCCAAGATCGGTCAAATTATGTTCAGAAAGAGCCAGGTTATCCAAGTATCAATGGCTAAGTGCCATAGATGACCAAAACACCAATTTCGACCTACCCTGGACATCTGCGTAAATACTCTGGTCTATCCAAACTCTTTCCAAATTGGACTATGAGAAATTTGCCGTGTGCCTTAGCTGACCTTTGGTGAGAATGAAATCAAAGTATGTGATGCCAATCTAGACCACTACCACTAGGCTATAGACTTGGTCTTATTCCATTTGTTCCTTCTTCCTTTAGCTTCCAAATTTGAGTGGAACAGATATTCAACCCCATCATTTCTAAGTGTACCATATGCATATTTATAGGCATCTTGGTACATTTTTGAGTCGAGAACAACATCACAAAATTCCAAGAAGGGCAAAAACCGAAGGACGTCTACATTCCGATCCACACATTAATCCAGGATGTGCAGATCAGGGCAATTTGCATCGGTATTTGTAAATTGATTTATTAAATTTATATCCTACCTTTCCACTAAAAATAGTGCTCAAGGCAGCCAACAATAATAACACACGGATAAAATTACAAAGTTATAATGAAAACATAAAAAGTCATCAGTCAAACACACATCAATCAAAAAGGAAATAAATAGCATCCGCCAGGTAAAATCTACTTCAGCACACAAATCACCTTAAAAGCCAGAAGTCTGCCTGAATAAAAATGCATTTGCCAGCTGGTGGAAGGACAACAGAGATGAAGCTGCCCTGGCTTCACTTGGCAGGGCGTTCCAGAGCCTAAGAGCGGCCACCGAGAAGCCCTCTTTCGCATTCTGACCAAATGCGCTTCCGATAGTGGCAGGATGGAAAGACGGGTCTCTCTCGGGGATCTTCAAAACCAGGCAGGTTCATATGAGAGAACACAATTCCTCAAGCATCTCTATCTGCTCAGCTGTTAAAGGCAGAGCTGCCCTTGCTGCCTTTGCATCTTGTCCCACAATATACTTATGACAAAAAACAAAAAACACCACACACAAAAATCAATAAAGCCACTCTCCTTTTGCATGAACCACTTCCATACATTTTAACTTTTGCGGTTTTGTTTTCATCTGCTTTTGTTCTTTGTACTAAAGGAAGCTTTTTGAACAAAATGCTCACAGTGATAGGATGTTTGTTTGTTTGTTTTGTTTTTTAAGCAGACAGAAATTGGGGTGAAGGGTACAAGCAGTCAAAAAAGGTGTGTTAGGTTCCGATATTGAAAGTTACACTTCCTTTTCCCATAAACTTTTTGGTCCCATAGAATTCAGTAGGGTTTCCTTCCTGGTAAAGATGTTAGGATTCCAGAGGAAAGCTCCAATTCTAAACACCCTTACAAGGGAGTAAGCCCCACTGAGCACAGTGGGACTCATGTCCACGTAAACATGCGTGATATTGTGCTGTAAAGTTGCCACTCCCTCTTACAGACTTGTAAGAGGACTCTACCATGAGCCCCCCCTTTGGGCCAGCCCATCTCAATTGGCTGATGGGCTGACCAAAGCATTTTGCTGCCTGAGGCACACAAGATGGCAACATCCGCTCCCATTCCATGTACAAAAGCCCACTGGACTAGCAGTTGAATCTTTCTTCAACACTGGCAATGGGACAGCCTCCTCTACCACACCTGAAGGCAGCAGGCTAGTTTAGGGGGGCACAGGACAAGCTGCGTGGCCCACAGTTCCCTCCTCTGACACCTTGTTGCTGCCTCCCAGCATCTGCCACCTGAGGCGACTGCCTCACTTTGACTAATGGCAGGGCCAGCCCTGATTGCCTGTAAATGGCTTGGACTGGAGGGTTTTTATTTTGTTTCTCAGTGCTGTGTGCTCAGGGTCACCATGCCCAGAAAGAGGTCAGCCTCAAGACACCTTCCCTTGTAGCATCTAGTGCCATGTGGCCTGAGCTCTCGGTAGGGCATGAGGCAAGAAAATGTCTGCTTCTTAACGCTTTCGCAGTGGCATTGGTACAATAAAGCACATGGGGAAGATACTTTCCCACAGTTTAACTTCTCCTTGCTTAACCAGACACATCGGACACGGTCCCAAACTACAATGCAAACACATTAGGATTTGACCGCTGTAGTTAGAAAATATGTTCATGCAGATACTTGTCCAAATACTTTCCTTAACAGACCTTCCCTGTGAAAAAGCCTGTTACATTTGGCTTATTACTTCACAGAATGCAGCAGCAAAATGAATTCACTACCATGATAGGAAAAATAAAATAAAAAGAAATGGAAACAATGATATCACAGAGAATGTGTGGATTTCCCTTGCCTGGGCATGAATGAGGTCGATTGTATTCTCTAGGCTTCTCCACCACCCACTCTCAGTTGTTTTTGTTGCACTATGCAGGCTCACGGAGAGTGATTCTCCGTTGCCTTTCAGAGCATGGGGCCATGTTAGTCTGAGCAAAGTACCAAATAAGGACTCTTCATTCATTTACACAAATAGTGGGGTTTTGTGCCCACCCCCCATGCATCGTTTCCACACTGCACTTTCCGCAGGAGCGGCCTACTTTCAGCAATAAGCCCGACATCGAGGCTGTGGACACCCTGAACTGGGTGTTTGTGTGGGGCTCCATTGTTTCAGTGCAACCATTCTTCAGCTAAAAAGACACCACTTGAGGCCTTCTCCCCCACACAATCCCTGACTGGAGTCACCCAAAGCCAGGCAAGTGGTAAATACCACCCACAGTCCCAGGGAAAAATGCATAAAATTATTCTGGCACAGCACAAGCTTTCCCCCTCCCCGCTCCACAGTCTGCTAGGACTCGAGTTGCCCTACATTCAAAGTTCTGAAGAAAATGTGTAGAAATAGCTGGAATGCATTAAAGCAAGCCCGCAGAATTTGCGCTCGCCAAGCCAAATGTAACCCACCAACTACGTTTGGTGGTCCACAGCGGTTCAATATTCTCCTGTGTTTGCTGTTTGCCAGGGTCTGTAAAGGCTAGAGCAGTGTTCTCCAACCTTGGGCCCACAGATGTTTTTGGCCTACAACTCCCAGCATGCCCCATCCAGCTATGCTGGCTGGGGCATGCTGGGAGTTGTAGGCCAAAAACATCTGGGGACTCAAGGTTGGAGAACACTGACCTAGAGGGTTTGTCAAGGGCCTGGAAGGCCATGCTACATGGCTAGACTCGGCTTGGTCAGGGCCCTAGGTTGGAGGGAGTCCTTGAAACAGTGACTTGTGGCACGCCTCCTCTCATATCAGACCCCCTTCTCGTGGCTTAGCTGGAGTCAGCAGTGGGTAGCAGTGCTCCAATCAGTGCTGTGGTCAAGGAGTCGGCCATCATTTTAGTTTCCCACAATGCCCCAGGTGTATCATCACTTTAGGGAATTGTGTGACATGGAAACAGCGGCTCCCAGGCTCAGCCACGTTTTAAAAAGGGGGCCAACTGCTGGCATTAGCAGTGGGCCCTGATAGGGTGATGGTGAGGCCCTGGCTGCTGCCCAAGGATGTCCGTCACCGTCAGTGATGCTAGACCTGGGCTTAGTGATCAAAAGTTGTCCAAGCCTGGTCTAAATAAATTCTTATCTAGTTTAGCCCAGTACATGCCTCTCTCTAGCAAGAGAAGCAGGTATATCATTATTAAGATTTCTGTACTACAAATTTTAAGAATTCAAGGCAGTGAGCTGTTATGCCAGGGGTAGATAACCCATGACCTACCCAGATGTTGTTGGACCCCAACTCCTATCAACTGACCATTGGCCATGTTGGCTGTGGCTGATGGGAGCTGGAGCTGAACAACATCTGGAGGGGCATAGCTTGCCCATCCCTGCGTTATGCATAGAGCTAGATCTGTCAACCATCTGGTATTTTACTGGTTAAGGCAGTAAAATCAATACTAGAGTGTAGAGTCTAAGATGCCAATAAGCTTCAGAATCTTCCAGACACTGCCCATAATTCACCATGTTCAGAACAGTTTCCACTCACAGGCCACCAGGTCCTGCCTCACCCAGAGAACCAGTATTTTTAATTAAAAGTGGGCAGCCCTACATTCAGCTTATTCTAGAGTGGGTAGACTGACTGACTCCCTTCTTAGAAGGATCTATTACAAAACATGGATTTGAGTAGTAAATAAAGTGTGAGTGAGCATTACTCCTTATATCTTATTACTCCTTATGAGTGCATGGCAGCACTTACAAGGATGAGGATTTGTCTAGAAAACAGCAATAGAGAGATATTGTGAATAATTGCAATTTGAAAGTCTATTTGTCTCAGGTAAATGAGAATCCTATCTCTTGTCTTAGTCTGCAGCAGCCTTCCCCAACCTGGGTCCCTCCAGATGTTTTGGACTACAACTTCTATCATCCCTGACCATTGACCATCCTGGTTTGGGTTGATGGGAGTTGCAGTTCATTCATTACATTTCTATACCGCCCAATAGCTGAAGCTCTCTGGGTGGTTTACAATGATTAAAACCTTAAAAATACATTATAAATACCATATACATACAAACATATAAACATACAACACAGAGACACACATAAATAAAAACAATCTTAAACAATCAACAAGAAAAATTCAAGACCTGATTAAAACCTCATTGTATGCTGCCAAATGCCTGAGAGAAGAAGACAGTCTTAACCTGGCACCAAACAGATAACGATGTTGGCGCCGGGCGGGCCTCATTGGGAAGATCATTCCAAAATTGAGGGGCCACCACCGAGAAGGCCTTTTCCCTTGTTGCCGCCTTCCGAGCCTCCCTCGGAGCAGGCACCTGGAGGAGGCCCTTAAATGATGAACGTAGTGTACTGGTAGGTTCATGCTGGGAGAAGCATTGCATCAGGTATTGCGGTCCCGAGCCGTGTAAAGCTTTATGGGTCAAAGCCAGCACCTTGAATCAGGCTTGGAAACATACAGGGAGTTTATTTATTATTTATTTATTTCTTATATTTATTGATCGCCCATCTGGCCGGTCACCCGGCCACCCTGGGCGATGTACAATTAAAATACAGTAAAACAAGACGATAATTAAAACAGTATAAAAAAATTCTTTTAAAATCCTAACCCACCCCATATTCCCACCTGAACAGCCATGTTTTTAATGCACGGTGGAAGCTCATCACGGAGGGGGCATGGTGAAGGTCACTAGGGAGGGAGTTCCATAATGTGGGGTCTGCCACAGAGAATGCCCTTTTCCTAGTCCCCACCAGCCTGGCTGCTCTGGCTGATGGGATAAGGATAAGGCCATCCGTGGCAGATCTTGTTGAGCGGCCTACTTGATGTTGCTGGAGGTGCTCCTTGAGATAAACTGGGCTGGAGCCGTGTAGGGTTTTAAAGGTCAAAACCAACACCTTGAATTCGGCTCGGCAAGCAACTGGTAGCCAGTGCAACTCATTAAGCACTGGTGTGATGTGATCACGCCGGCGGCTGCCCTTAATCAGGCGAGTCGCCGCGTTCTGTACCAGCTGAAGCTTCCGAACCGTCTTCCAGGGTAACCCCACATAGAGCGCATTACAGTAGTCTAGGCGAGAGGAGACCAAGGCATGAACCACCAATGGGACCAGATGATAGGAAGGTAGGGGCGCAGCTGCCGTATCAGATGGAGTTGATACAGCGCTGCCCGGCTCACAGCTGACACCTGAGCCTCCATGGACAGCTGGGAGTCTAGAATGACCCCCAAGCTGCAGACCTGGTCCTTCAGGGGGAGATGTACCCCATTCAGCACCAGGTCAACATCCCCTAACCTTCCCTTGTCTCCCACCAGAAGTACCTCGGTCTTGTCGGGGTTCAGTTTCAACATGTTCCTTCCCATCCAGCCACCCACTGCCTCCAGGCACTTGGACAGGGTCTCAACGGCCAACCTCGGTGACGACTTGAAAGAGAGGTAGAGCTGCGTGTCATCCGCATATTGATGACACCGCACCCCAAACCTCCTGATGATAGCCCCCAGCGGCTTTAGGTAGATGTTGAATAACATCGGGGAGAGGATGGAACCCTGCGGCACTCCACAAGTGAGCAGCCGAGGGTCCGAAGCCTCCTCCCCAAGAACTACCCTCTGGTACCTTCCAGAGAGGCAGGACCGGAACCACTGTAACACAGTGCCTCCGATACCCAACCCCTCCAGGCAGTCCAGGAGGATACCGTGGTCCACGGTATCAAAAGCCGCTGAGAGATCGAGGAGGACTAGGAAGGAGCATTCGCCCCTATCCAAGGCCCTCCTCATATCATCCACCAAGGCAACCAAGGCCGTTTCCGTCCCATGTCCAGGCCTGAAGCCCAACTGGCATGGATCTAAGTAATCGGCTTCATCCAAGTGTGCCTTCAACTGAGCCCCCACCACTCGCTCAATCACCTTGCCCAGAAATGGCAAATTGGAGACTGGGCGAAAGTTGTTCAGGTCTTGGGGATCCAAGGAGGGCTTCTTTAAAAGTGGTCTTACTGCAGCCTCCTTAAGGGCTGATGGGAGCACTCCCTCGTCGAGGGAGGCATTCACCACCGCCCTGATCTCCTCACCCAGTCTCTCCCTGCAGCTCATAACGAGCCAGGATGGGCAAGGATCAAGCAAGCATGTGGTTGGCTTCACAGATGAAAGCACCTTGTCCACTTCATCAGAAGGAAGAGGCTGGAACTGATCCCACAAGACCGGTCTACCATTGGCCTCCTCCCGCTCACTTCAGTTGCAGTTCAAAACATCTGGAGGGACCCAGGTTGGGGATGGCTGGTCTGCAGAATGCAACATTTCTCCTGCTAAGCATATGCCCTTCTGGTGAATGAATGATGAAGGTTGACCTTGCAGTAATTCCACTGCTACCGGGAAGTCAGAGGTGATTTTACACAGCTTTTTAAAAAAACTTTTTTTACAAAGTGAAGGAGTCAACTAGATTGAGTTTGGGTGAGTTTTGAGGAGTAAAATTTTGGATGCGTTAAAAAAGGCTTATGCCAGTACTTCTTTATGAGTTTGATCCAGTCCAAGTTAGGTAAGTGTTTTAAGCCCTATTGATTTTAATGGGAGAGTTAAGCACATGCTTAGCTCTCTCCCATTAAAACCAACTTAGAAGAATCCATAGTTGCTTAATAAAGCCCCTGCTTCTGGCAGCTCCCATAATGGCATCTTCTGAACACTTCTCTGCAACAAAGTAATTCCCAAAGCTTTTTGCAGTGCTATGCCGATTCTGAGATCAATACCTTTCCTACACCCTGGACATGAAAACAGAGTCCATACCAATTCCACCCTGAAATGGAGAAAAAAAAAAATTCTCGCACACATCTCGAGTCATTCATGTGAAATAGGCTCTATTTGGAAAATTGAAAAATAATTACGTCAGAGAAACTCAAAGCTTTGGGTTACTTGTATGGGTGCGATTTCATACATACGGCTCCGTGTGAAAATGAGTAGCACAGCTTCAAAGATATATGTGTGAATTGGCCCAAATGTGTCAAATCCCTCACAGTCAAGCAATTACACTTCACAGAAAATGGTGTGCAGTTCTGTTGTGGAAGCCAAGCAGTAAGCAGCTCAGATGGGAGACTGTCTGGGAACCCAATGTAAGCTGCTCTGTGATCCTGAAAAGGAACGGCAACAAGAAGTACAAGGCGTATATATCCATGTCAGTCTATGGAAGAAAGCAGATGGAATGCAATGGACAACAGAGCTGAGGTGAAGGCAGAACCAGTCCATGATGACTTCAGGGAAAGGGGACAGGTGGTGACCCTGACTCATCAATGCTCCTAAGAGCTGAACTTTTATTTTCTCCAACCGAAGTGATTTGGCTTTGAAGAGTGAAGTCTTATTTAGGAAGTCAGTAAAGAAGGACCGAAGCCAGTGCAGAAGGACTGCAGCCCAGGGGTACAGCAGCGCCTGCTCTGCATGCAGAAAGTCCAAGCCTTGGCATCTCCAGATAGGGCTGGGAGGGTCACCTGTCTGAAACCCTAGAGAACCACAAGCAGCTATTGCTTCATGTAGCTCAATATTGTCTACAGTGTGGGCAATAATGAACTACACGAATCAGTAGTTTGTGACTTACATCCCTGAAGGCTTCAGAAGTTCTGCTGTGCTTTGTGATAACTGGGTACTACCAGTTTATCAAACAGTTTCACACGGTGCTGCCCACATAACTTTGAAAATCGTCAAAGTGTCAATAGGGTTTAACTCTGGCAGCCACAATGTGTAAAAGACTTTGGAATGTACTTTACAATAAAGTTTGATACTATAAGAGCCTGAGAGCACTTCAACCCTGTATTGTTTCTAAGCTACTTTCATAGAGTAAGGGCCATTTCACACATTATACAGAAACAAAACCCAGGTGGGTCGCAAAGCACACAGTCCAACAGGGAGCTACAGCCAATTGTTGCTCTCTGAAGGGTATATGTAGAGAATACAGTCCGTCTAACAGCAATACTCAGTGCCTTTCTTCCAACAGGAGCTGAGCCAAAACAGGGCCACTGAGAAACCAAAGGAAGTCATCAGCATGCTCAGGAGACCTCCAAGGTACACAGAAGTACAAAACAACCTTTGAAAAAAGACCAAAGATGGACACCCACACCCACACACAGCAGCAGCAGCAGCAGCAGCAGCACAACAAGCACTAAGTATGCTCAGTGGACGCTAGGAACCATGGAATGCTGAGTATCAATTTGAAAATAAAAACAGAAAAAATAAGGCAGGGAGTGTTGAGCCTCTTACAATTGATATTAATATCCCAGTGGAAAGCATGGCTGGTTGGCCTGAACTGGAACACTCCAGTTGGGTGAGGATATCCTGCAACATGTACCATGTGTGTATTTTCAAATCTCACACCTTAGGCGTTTTAGGTATATAAAGCTCTGCAATACTGTTTAACATAATAAACATGATATAGTCAAACTAAATAAGTTTGGGGGCTTTCTAAATAATGAGAAGCCGCCACAGGCTGTATGTGGGTTTTCAAATGCTGTAAAGGATGACTGTTTAGTCCCCAGATGTCAAGTGCCAACTTTCCATTCAGCACCGTAAAATAACAGACTGTCATGTGGTGAAAATAACCACAAGAGGCACACATACAGCATTCCAGTGTGTGCTTTACCTACAGCATGCAGTCAAGAATGTGTCTAGGAAAGTTCATTTTATACAACTGCTTTCCTGAAGAATCTTATATTGTATTGTGCTTGTGGCAGCAGAGCTGCCCGCACCACAAACAGAACTTGCATCAGCTCTGGAAGAAGGAGACCGAGACCTACACAGCCCAAACCAGTTCATGTTTACTCAGACCAACTAAGTTGTGGGTTCTGTGCATTGAAATTTACCAGTCAAAATATTGGCTGCAAGCCTCTAGTTATATTTTAAGTTGAGAGGTGTTATGGTGGATCAGGCTGATAGAGGCAACATTCTGTGAGTATCAGTTAACAGTCACTGATTGGACTGTGCTCCCTTCCAAATTTGTCTAAGTCCTTTCTGTATTCATTTAAACCAGGTCAATTAGCAGTCACATCATAGCACAAGAATTTTTGTATCTCCTCACATTACAATACTATTCAGTGCTGTCAGTTCACATATTCAGCAACCAGTCAACAAGTTTACAGTAATCATCAAGGGCTCGTTCACATGCCTGCAACATCAACTGATTACTTGCACATCTGGATGTGCCAAAGGCACAATGCCAATGCCATGGTTAGAACTTTCCCCTCACATCATCTCAAAATGCAATGCTTTAGTGCAGGGGTAGGCAAACTGTGTCCTCCAGATGTTTTGGACTACAATTTCCCAAATCCCTGACCATTAGCCATGCTGGCTGGGACTTACAGAAGTTGAAGTCCAAAACATCTGGAAGGCACCAGGTTGCCTATCTCTGATTTAGTGAAATCCTCTGTAATGAAGTATATGCATGTGTGAACCAGGTCCAAGAGTACAGTAATCATCTGTGCAGTGATTATTGTCTTACATAAAAATGTACATCCAAGATTGAATATATTCTGACCATAAATTTTCTTTTAAAAATTCTGCACCAAGAAATATGTTTTATACATTATGCTTATTTTACCAACACAAATTACACAAATGAAGCACTGTTGCCTATTTTGGTTTATTGCACATAATTGATTTTCCACATGGAGCTATGCACGGCCTGAACTGAAGGCCACATGTCCAGGCCACCAGAAATCCGACTCTGCCTTCTTCCTAGATCATCAGGTTTAATGCTTTCTGACAAATGTCCTTATTTCTGGCTAGAAACCTAGTTTTTAAAAACAACTACAGATTCTGAATTCAGTGCCCAATATTCAATGTAATGCTTGTACTACATGGTAAAAAAAGATTAACAGAATCATAGAATATACACAAGCTCTGGGTATATATCCTATTGTTTGCAGGAAGTGCTTTATGCTATTTCTGTAGGATCTCATGCCCCCTGGACTTGATGTTCTTCAAAGTCCTGCCTTGAGTGAGCCTCTGCATTCTCCCTCGGTCCCTTTACCTGTTCATTTGCTATTAAATACTACCTTTAATGCAACAACCCTGATCTTTCCCCTTTCCCCCATGCCCTGACCGCTGTGGCTGCTTCCCCCCCCCACTTTCTACATGGTATTACTGACATTTGCAAGCCCTGTATCAGAGCACCACTTGTGAAACTGCCTGTGGTTAAATGTAAGCTGGGATAGGGCAAGTGTTCAAGGGGGAAAAGCTGGAAATGTAGAATGCCACCTCTTGAATAAGGCAGCCCCAGTCTGAATCAGGCAAAGCCCTTTTGCACTTGCTCCAACTTGAGTCGTACCCCTTCTACCATTTGTAGCCAGAGATTGTGAGGCTTCAGCTGCAACTGCTGCTCTACATCTGCAGGGCATCATGGGACTGAAGCTCCGTGATCCTGTTTGTGAATGATGGCCCCATTTGGGCCAAGTTGTTTCTTTATTTATTACACCTCTATCTCACCTTTTCTCCTCTCGCAAGGAACTGAAGGCGGCTTACATGATCCTCCTCCCCCTCTCCATTTTATCCTCACAACAACCCTGTGAGGTAGGTTAGGCTAAGAGTCAGTGAGTGACTGGCCCAAAGTCGCCCAAGGAGCTCCATGGCTGAGTGGGGATTTGAACTCAAATCAAATCTCCTGAGAGTCCCAGTCCAACGCTCTAACCACTACACCACGTTGGTTCTCAGTGAATATTACTGAACATTTGAGTAGCCTAAAGGTGCACCTCTAGTTACATGGGATGAATTTTCTGCCCATCCTCTCCCTCCCATTGCAAGTTCAGTTTTTACACCAGTAGAAAGCAGGGCTTTCCACTGATCTAAGTATGCAAAAGTTCATTATTTAACCCATTAATTAGTTGATTACATTGAAATAAATTACAGTATTATTAGCAAAACTTCAAGAATTTAAATTTAGCTACAGCTCCCACTCATTTTTTTTTTTTTTAGTTCATTCTTATATTATTTCCTTCATCAATTATAGTAACCTTCTTGTTGGTCTTCCTGCTGCTACCCTTATGCCTTTCCACTATTTCTCAACTACAGCCACATGGTTTGATATGATCATTCAGATAATATTACTTCTTCATACTCTTCTCTTCTTTATCTCTCTCTCTCCTCATCTTCTTGTACTTATTTCAAATGTTTCCATGGTGTTGCTCCTCTACTGCTCTCTTTTTTCTGTATGCTCCTCCTCAGATTCTTTACAAGTATCAATCTTCTAGTTTGAACGTCTGATCACCCTCTTTATTCTACATCTCCATCCCATTTTCCTTGCAGCTCCCTCCCTACCACTGAAATGTCCTTCCATAAGGCTCTTCTCTATTTTATATGGAAACAACTCTTCAAGGCACTTTCAACCTGGTTTCCTCTGATTGACTCTACTTCCCTTTTCCTTCCTAATGTCTCCGATCTTTAGCAGCCCTGCAGACACAGGGCCTATTTTATCCTTACTTTTTGTACAGCACCTAAGAATGAAATAAAAATAAATCAGGTTTTGTTCATATATTTTTTTGCTAAGACCTTTCCACACATTACTCAACATCAAACCAGGTTTGGTAGCAAGTGCGCAGCCAATTGTGGTTCCATGATGAGTGCACCTCTGTGATACATGCCTTCCTAAACACATGTTTGTCTCATTGAGGCATTACATCTTAGGTGTGGAAAAGCCCTGATATTATTTAGTCTTGGTTTGGACTCTCATTAACTGAAAAGTATTTATTTGCTCGAGGGAAGAAGATGAGCCTGAGAGCAAATAGGGCAGAATAATGCGGAATGGGAAAATGAGGGAAGCAAGATGGCAAATTGTTGAGATGAAAGCAAACACATGCGCACACAGAGAGAGGCTGTTTTACAAGTGACACTTTTATTAGCTGTGGCATTTCTGGTTTCTCATGCCTTCTCAAGCAGCTTTTTGTTTTTAAAAAGTGAAAATGGCTCTCTTCTGCTTCCTGCTCAGCATTACTGAGATTTCTGAGCGATGTATCGCAGATGCCCTTCTTAGCACTACTTGTGGAACTGCCCACTGTTAAATGTCGGGATCGGGCAAGTGTTCAAGAGGAAGGAGAATGTCATGCAAAATCCCACCTCTCGAATAAGTGGGGTGGCCATGGGTCTTACTTTAGAGACAGCACTCCTCTGTTTGAATGTGTCCTCTATTTGATGGATTATCCAGTCAAAATCTGGTTTAAAGATAAGATCCAGAAGAAGGGAGAGCAGAACGGGCCTTGAAGTTGCCTGTCAACAGTTCGCATCTGGACAGCAGAATGAGCAGCCAGACAGGTCACCTGGTCACAGTCTCCCCCACTATAGTGAGATGTATTGTAATTTGCATCTATACATATAAGTTAGCGTATGCAAATTTTATGCAATCTTTGTCCCGTTCTGCCCTCTTTTTTGGGGGGGATGCATTTCCTCTTTTTTGACAATGTGTAACTGGCCACCCTATGAATAAGGCAGCCCCAATTTAAGTTAGGCAAAGCCCCTTTTGAGCCTGCTCCAATTTGAATGGTGATTCATACCTGGCTCGTCCATTTGCAGACAGAGATCATGGGACTTGATCTTCAGCTGCAATTGATGCTCTACACAGCTGTGGAAGCTCTGCAGGACATCATGGGATGGGACTGACGCTCCATGAGCCTGGTTGTGAATGACGGGGCTCTGTTTGGGTCAATTTGAATATTATTGAACACCTGAGTCAGCCTGAAGGCACACCTCTAGTTAGCCTGAAGGCACATCTCTCTTTCCCACTGCACATTTAATTTTTGCACCAGTAGAAAGCAGGGCTTTCAACTGATTTAAATATTTAAGGGTGCAATGCTATGCATGTTTAGACAGAAAAATGTCCTACAAATTCCAGCATTCCCCAGCCAGCATAGGATTGCACCCTAAAGTTCCTTATTTAACCAGTTAACCAGTAGAGAGTATGCTTTAAAAGAATGCGCATATTACCAGAATATTCATATAAGTCCCTTTTAAGATACTGAAAGAACTACATGAACCTAAATTTAACCAACATGAGTTCTCACCCATGGTTTTCCAAATTGTCTTAAACTTTATATTATGCCTTGTGGCCTCCAAAACAGTTGACATAGGGAGTTAAATACTAACTATAAAAACAAAATCCACCATACCATATTGTACCATCTCGTTATGTTTAAACCTATTGCCTCCTTCCAGCATTTGGCTATCAACATGTGTGCTGCTATTAAAAGAAACTCAGTTTGCTTTTTATCTGATAAAGTTTGGTTCTGGCCATCAAACTGATTAAGTAACATCGCCAATTTGGGTGTTTTTACTACTGTTATTTCCATTATGGAAGATATTCCCTGAAATATTTCCGTCCAGAATCTTTGAATATGTTCACAGTCCCACCACATGTGAACATAAGATCCCTGGACCCCACAGCCTCTCCAACACAGTGGTGTGAGTAAGATTTGTCTCTCTTTGCTATTTTGAATGGCATTAAATACAATTTCTGTACTATTTTAAATGATATCTCTGTACATTTAGCTGATGTGGCTTTGAAGGGAAATTTCCCCCACATTTTTGTCCAGTATTCTTGATCTATTTTAATATCCCTTCCCAATTGGATTCCCAACAAGTTCGGAGCCCTTGTTCTGATCCTAAATCCTGTTTGAGTAATAGTCTGTATAAATTAGTTATTTGCCCTTTATCTTTTTCTGCTATGGTGACTACCATTTTTTCAAAATCTGTCAAATTTCTGGTACCTTGTTGTATGATGTTCTGTTTTCTAATAAATGTGGATAATTGATACCAGGCTAACCATGTGATGCCTGTATTCTTCAATGACATATTCCAGAGATTCCTAGGTATTGGTACTGCATCTGTATAATAATGCATTAATCTATCCAACTGATTGTCTTTTAAAGCCTTTTTATCTATCACTCTCTCTTTTAGGAGAAAATCCGGGTGTCCACTAATTGGTATCAATGGAGATATCCCAGGCATCAGTTATTCCTTTCTCTATTTCCAAACCTTTAATATGGCAGTGATACTTGTATGTTGTTGTTGTATACCCTTTTTAATTTCCTTTTTAATAAAAGGTAATGATATGAGATCTGTATCTTGAAATAAAAACTTTTCTATTTGAACCCAATGTTTATCTTTCAAGTCAATAATTATAGACATTAAATGTCTAAGTTGACAAGCTTCATAATATAATTTTAACTGGGGTATATACCCCATCCACCTTCCTCTATTCTCCTATATCTTAATTTTTTTGATGTCCTAGGTCTTTTATTTTTAAAAATAAACATGTCGATTGTTGATTGCCAATTTTTTTTAAAAAATTGGTGCACTATCAGTGGGTAATACATAAAACAGATATGTAAATTTTGGCACCACCAAACTGATATTCTACTCAATAATGACCAATTCATTTTGTTCCATCTTTTAATATCTGCTGTAATTTGTTTCCGGATTCTTCCATAATTTAATTGGAAGGATTTATTCATATTTTGTTGAAATTTGGACTCCTAAATATAACAAAATGACTTGTGAACTAATGGAATTTTTAGTTGATTCGACCTGTCAATTTGATCTGTGGGGGGTATGTTATAGCATAGCAAATCCAATTTTGAATAGTTAATTTTCAATCCTGATGCTTTCTGGAAATGTTCTAATTCCTCTTTAATCGATATTATGATTATTTTGGGGTTTTCTAACATGAGTATCATATCATCAGCACATAAATTTATTAAATGGGTTTGATTCTTAATTGAAACTCCCTTGATATTGTCATTATTTCTTAATTTGTCTGCTAGAAATTTGATTACAATATCAAATATGGGAAATAGCACTCTCAGAGAATTTACCCAGCATTTCATAGTGTCAAGAAGGAAAAGAAAAAAGATACCTTTGCAACAGAATGGCAGTGTTTCATTTTATACACAAATAAAACAACAGCACCAACTCAGGTTCCAACTGCCTTTAATAGCCTATGGCTGCAATGATATCTAAATTAATAGAAAGAGTAGAATGATGATATGAGTAGACTTTATTAAATACTTTCTCTGGAGATGAAATAACAGTGTTATTCAGCCCTGCTGAAAGGTCTTCCTCATGAAGGCTCCTCCCCCCTCATCTGTCACCACCAGCAGCCATTCCAACAGACTGTGCAGAGGGAGAAGAGAGGGAGTGCAGGGCCGTTCCACCAGCCCTGCCATAAGTATTAATTAATTTCCCCCCTTCCTCCTTCCCCATTCCCTTTTCCTTGTGTGTCGTGTCTTTTTAGATTGTAAGCCTCCGGGCAGGAACTGTCTTGTTAACTGATTACATATAGTTGTAATCCGCCCAGAGAGTTTTGGCTATTGGGCGGTATAGAAATGGAATAGATGATGATGATGATGATGATGATGATGATGATGATGATGAACATAATGGACTGTAAGTAACCAACATTTATTGTGAATTGATACTGTCTTTCGGGGGGGGGGGGAGGGTGTTTTGTTATATTTGAAAACTGAATAAAAAGTTTAAAAAACCCACCAGAACATAAAACAACCAAGCAAAATTTAAAAATACACACCACCACATCATACAGTATTGACAATGGCCAAATCCATCAGGGCGTACAAACACCTGCCCAATCACCTCTTGCACCACCAACAAGTAAATTCAGTGGGTAAGGAAATTCCACAAATAGACTGCTGTCTCCAAACAAGCCCTATTTCATCGCCACTTGCCTAACTTTAGGAGGAAAGGGTACATGGAGGTAGATGGTATTAGACAATCTTAGAGCACAGAGGCTTAGAAGCCCATTTTTAATATTTTATTTTTTATTCCCTGTTATAGCAACAGACATGCCAGAGCCTAAACTGCCTCAAATATAAACTAAATTGCATTAAATATAAATTTAACTTAAAGACCCACTGATTAAATTCACCAACTCCAATAGGTCTCCACTGAATAATCAGCTAAAGCCTTCATTGATTTATCTACAATTGAATCAACTGCAATGCCATTTTTGTCCTTGCATGAGTACCGCATATGGACAACACAACTATTAGAAAGTAGAACCTGGGCCTAAAGTTGTAGGAGAAATTTGGGCCTACCTATGAATGTTGTCTTCAAGCTTTTTCACCTTCAGCTCATCCTCTTCTGACTGCCTCTTTCTGGCTTCTTCCTCTGCTGGAGAACTGGCAGGAATTCCTTGCAATAACCATTTTTCACGAAGTGCTTTTGACTAGGTGGAAGATGACAGAGAAAATAAAGAAGAGGTACACTTAGAGAGACAGTAAGAGGACTTCTGCTCTTCAACATTCGACAGCCCTCTTAAAGTCACTGATGAGCACTTTTAGCAAGACACACATTCACCGCTCTGGATCAATCCCTCAAGGATTGATCCAGATCTCCATTCAGCCAGGGTGTCACATCTACTCTGTGTAATGCATGGGTCATTGATTTATTAACCAGAAGTAATTTTAATTTGTGCCAGTAAATAGACAATCAAACTGATGAAATGAATCAAATTTCGGCAGGGGCAGCTAGTCATGAAGGGGTGAGAAAAGCTGCACCTGCTAAAATCCCCCCTTCTACACAATTATTAGAGGCAAAGGAATTCTGTCAATTCTTTGCATTTGGCCACTTTTTCTTTGGTAGTTTAATCCTGACTATAAAATACCTTGGAGCCAGTGTAGAGCAGTAGCAGTTATTACTTGGATGGGAGATCCCTCGTCTCGTTTCCTGCATTGAGCAGAGGGTTGGACTCGATGGCCTTGTAAGGCCCCTTCCAACTCTATGATCTATGTGATCATTAAAATAAATAATCTCAGTAGAGTATTAGGTCCATGGAGACCTGAACAGCCTTCTCCAAACTGGTGCCCTCCAGATGTTTTCGACTACAACTCCCAGCACTCCTGACCATTGGCCATGCTGGCTGGGGAAGATTGGAGTTGACGATCCAAAACATCTGGAGGGTATCAGGTTGGGGAAGGCTGCTCTTAGAAGTAGAAATGCATACATTTTATAAATAAATAAATAACGTCTTTTTAGCATATACTACATTTCAGCATGCACATATTTCAAAAATAAAGAATTGTTATTTATTATTGTTATCTATGATGATGGTGATGATCAATTTTGCTCCAACGGGGAAACCTTTAGAATGCATCAGATGCCTTTATATCAGCATAAAGCAGTGATGGCGAACCTAGGGCATGGGTGCCACAGCTGGCACGCAGGGCCCTCTCTGTTGGCACTTGAGCCATTGGTCACCAGATCGCGAAAAGATTGTCCCCTTCTGCAAAACACTAATGATCTTGTTCTTTCTCACAGTGTGGAACAGAATGATTTTATTCTAGAATTCCTGTTACAGAATTCTTTTCTACATTGTTATCACATTTAAAAGATTTTGAAGAATGATGCACAGAGCATGGCTTGGATGTAAAGCCCTAACAATTGACCCAAGTGCTGCATGTGTTGCTCTCAAACTAACGGAGTATGAGCCAAGGTTTGACAAATTATCAGCATGCATGCAATAGCAAAAATCACATTAATTGTGCAAAAGCATGCCCAATGCAAACTTTTACCTAATGCAGTGTTTGCAGTCCAAGACATAAAGTGTTTAAAATGTTTAAGCACGCTTAAAATGTTTAAGCACGTTTAGTTTTCTTGTTTATCTTGCTCATCCTAGTACAGGTTTACTTTTACTTTTACTAATCTGACACCTGTAGAAGCAGGGAAAGGACCCGGGGTAAAGCTTGCCCCATACAATTTCAGTCTGGCATATAATCATATTACAAGTTGAGAATCCCTTATCCAAAAATACATGTGTCTAATTATTTAAAAAGTTTGTATAAATTCCCTTCAGGCTATGTGTACAATGTAGTTCTATAATAATTTTTTGAGTTGATTTTTTTTCAACAAAAAACTGTTTGTATCATTGAAAACTCTGTTGTGTTTTTCTTTTAAGACAAAAGATGTTAATTAGTTTGGACAAGTGTATGAGTTGTTTTTCTAAAACTAAAACCTCGGTATTCAGGTTTAATTGCAGTGTTAGCACTTTGAAATAAATAAGTTGGTTTTGTGTTGCAGTTTGGGCACTCGGGCTCAAAAAGGTTCGCCATCACTGGCATAAAGAGAAGAAAAAAAAGTACAACGAAAGCAAAAACAAGCGAACGAACCAAACTTTCATTCACTCATACGTCAGGTTGATAGATCAACTCAAATGAACATTGAAGGTTTTGCTTCCCTATCTGTACCAATGAAGCTTGGCACACAAATAAGTGCCTTTTTAGAACTGGGCAAGATACCAGTCATCAAATCTTCCAGAAACACACTCCTTTAAATGTAAAACACAAATTTCTATCAGTTGTCCTCACTGGCGTTTTACTTTCAACATTCCCATCAGTGGGTTGGAGCCAGACTTAGTCACACTTAGCGTAGCCCTGTTTGAAATCAATGGGAATTATGCTTGTCATGATTAACTTATGTCCCATTGATTACACATGGGTCTACTCTAAGCATGACTAAAGCCCTACGCCCACATTACTCATATGCAAGGCACCCACACATTGCCACAGGAGCATGGTCACACTCTTGGACTAGCTCCACCACTAAACCTGTGTGTTGACCATGGAGATCTGAATAGGAACTTCTACTTGTGAGCAGTTGGTCTCACATTGGGGATTCATGGGATCTGGACAGCCAATTTTGGATTTGTCTGGATTGCACAGAGCCCAATGCATGAACAGTTGTTCATAAATAGAACTTCCTATTCACACCTCTATATTGGATACTGGAGATCTGGGGGCAGAGGTAGCACAGGAGTATGACATCAAGGGTGGAGCTAGGAGCACAACCCCACTCTCGTGAGTTCCCTATATGCAAGTAACATGCACACAATTAGTATAGATGTGTTGTGCATGCACATGCCCATATGCTGTCTCTTAAAGTTGTCTTTCTGTTGTGGGGATGTTTCACCGCACCCAAAAGTCAGATATTTCATAACAGGGAAGTATGACTCTTCTTCCAGTGATTACCGCTGGTTGCATTTGCCATATGAAATCACAAGACACTTACTGGATAGTATTCAATATACCATTCATGAATAGTAACATAAAATGCACAAGTAGCCCACTGAAAACTCCTGTAACTTTCTTCAAGACTGGATCTACAGCTGGATCTACCATAGCTGACTAACATTACGTGTGTGTGTGTGTGTGTGTGTGTATGGGGGGAGGGGTTGTCCCTTAGAAGTATGAGCAGGAGTTGCAAGACTTTGCACAATAAAGTACCTGGAGCTGCATCACAGTATGCAAAGTGATGACACAATTATCTGTCCCTACAAGGGGTGAATGCAATTCTCCATTGGAAGGTGAGCCTTAATGACTGCAGTGTGCACTGTTCTGGTTTGTAAAGCATGCCCTAATGACTGGGGGCACAAAATAGTTCAGAAAGTGCTTGCAAGAATGGCCATTTTAAAAGCGCTGAGCACAAAGCAAGCCGCAATATCTACTTTTTTGTGCTCCAGCCATCAGGACTTGCTTTTCAATGGGGAAACTGCATGCACCCGAGCCACGAGGGCTTGCTTTGCGCACGCACAAAGGATGTAAATCATAAACAGTTAAAGATGTGGAATCCAGAGGGGGAAAATAGCAAAGCATCCTGTGCAAAGGGTTGTGTAAGGACTTGTGTAACTCACTTTTCTTGCACAACGCTAAGGTAGAAACAATTGTTCCATAAAGTGAAGAACACTTGTGGAAGGGCGCTTTTGGATCCAAGCCATTGCCCAACAAGGAATTAACAGATCGACACCAGCAAAACAGACCTGGGGATCAGGCTAGAAGAGTGGAACCAGTTTATGCACACAAGCAGAAGGGGTCTAGCTGCCTAAGGATTCCTTTAAGCCAAAATCAAACCAGTGCAAGAACGAAGTTATGCTTAAAGGTTTCTTGTTCTTCCATCCCCCACAGTTTACAAAATGTTTTTGGGTTCCATCTTTTGGACTGGTCTCTAGCCAGGTCCACCCACCAGCTGCTGTTGTTTACAGCATTTCTAACAGAATCAGTGCTGAAAAACTAATTGGCTGTTAGCTTCCCCTGGCAAAGCAAGGAAGTGATGAGCCGTCCTAGCAATGATAATACTTCCTGGCACCAGCAAATGACTGCATAGCCGTGACTCTCAGGAGGAAACAATGGATAGTTTATCTGCGTGCAGACTCAGACACAGGTGTCTTGATCAATTTTGCCACTATACACTCCTACACCAGGATTGCCGGAATAGGTTATATGGTGCTCAGAAACAGAATTTTGCATGTGTTTAAGTTTGCAAGCTTTATCTAAAGCTTGCAAAACCCTAAAATCTGTATGCCAAGAGGTGAACTTCATGAGATCTGGAAAATCTAAAATCTGACTATGAGAAACGTGTGTGTGTGTGTGTGTGTGTGAGAGAGAGAGAGAGAGAGAGAGAGAGAGAACAACAGCACTGGTTAGAAACAATGCAAGCTGTTTTTACCACAGATGTAGTGCTATTGCTCTCTGATGAGTTTTAAAATCACCTAATGAAATATATGGACATATAGTTATTTATAGACACAAGATCCTTAGGAATCATCGACCACAAACTACATGATGGGCAGTTTTAAACGTGTATAGCAGATTTTGCATGCATGTAACTAGCAGTTGCTAGGGAGATTGCAAGAAACTGTAATATACATATTGCCCTTTACTATAACTTACTCTGCTGGGATCTTATGGTCAGAGAGCCAGGCAGGCCATGGAGGTCCATCTGCTCTCTGCAAGTGCAACTACAGACATACACAGACAAAGGCATACCATTTCCTACTGTGTTGGGATAGATAGGCAACTGGTTAATCCTTTCCTACTAATTATACTGCTTACATACACAAATCTGAGCCGTTCCTATTCTTTTTCAAGCATATATCAGGTCAGGAGGAGGAGGAGGAGACTGCTGAGCACCTCAAGCTATTTTGAGGATGTGTATGTCTCTTGCCACTAGTTCAGTGATGGCGAACCTTTTTGAGCCCGAGTGCCCAAACTGCAACACAAAACCAACTTATTTATTTCAAAGTGTCAACACTGCAATTAAACCTGAATACCGAGGTTTTAGTTTTAGAAAAACAACTCATACATTTGTCCGAACTAATTAACATATTTTGTCTTTAAAGAAAAACACAATAACAGAGCTTTCAATGATACAAACAGTTTTTTGTTGGAAAAAAAAATCAACTAAAAAAAATATTATAGTACTACATTGTACACATAGCCTGAAGGGAATTTATACAAACTTTTTAAATAATTAGGCACATGTATTTTTGGATAAGGGATTCTCAACTTGTAATATGATTATATGCCAGACTGAAATTGTATGGGGCAAGCTTTACCCCGGGTCCTTTCCCTGCTTCCACAGGTGTCAGATTAGTAAAAGTAAAAGTCAGCCTGTACTAGGATGAGCAAGATAAACAAGAAAACTAAACGTGCTTAACACATTTTAAACACTTTATGTCTTGGACTGCAAACACTGCATTAGGTAAAAGTTTGCATTGGGCATGCTTTTAATGTGATTTTTGCTATTGCACAGGGCCGGTGCTACCATTAGGCCAACTAGGCAGCCGCCTAGGGCGCAGGGCTAAAGGGGGCGCCAGAAATGCCTTGAAAACAAAATACAGCACTCTCAAGTGGGAGGGGGGGCGCTAAATATCTGATCTTGCCTAGGGCACCAAACTGCCTTGCACCGGTCCTGCTATTGCATTTGCAATTAATGTGATTTTTGCTATTGCATGCATGCTGATAATTTGTCAAACCTTGGCTCATACTCCGTTAGTTTGAGAGCAACACATGCAGCACTCAGGTCAACTGTTAGGGCTTTACATCCAAGCCATGCTCTGTGCATCATTCTTCAAAATCTTTTAAATGTGATAACAGTGTAGAAAAGAATTCTGTAACAGGAATTCTAGAATAAAATCATTCTGTTCCACACTGTGAGAAAGAACAAGATCATTAGTGTTTTGCAGAAGGGGACGGTCTTTTCGCGATCTGGTGACCAATGGCTCAAGTGCCCACAGAGAGGTCCCTGCGTGCCAGCTGTGGCACCCGTGCCATAGGTTCGCCATCACTGCACTAGTTTATTCTAGGCTCTTTAGCATGGCTAGTGCGAGGACAGGAAGTATCAGTCTTCCTGAATCACTGACAGAAACCGGAGTTCTCAGTAATAAGCAGATACAGACTGATGATGATGTTCCCACAAAATCAAAGAGCACAAATTAGAAGCACTGGATAAACAGGTCAGCTCATCAGGGAGAGGGATTTAGCTTTGCCTCCGTGATGTTCAAAACAAAGTTCAAGGATTGATGTGACAGAAACATGCTTATGCATCACCAAAAAAGAAAAGCATCACCAGAAAAGAGGACACAGATCTGAACATTTACATATGTATAGATGCACTTTTAGAAATGATTATCATAATTTCTAAAATTATGAGAGCCAGTGTGGCATAGTGGTGAGAGTGTTGGACTGGGACTCGGGAGATCCGGGTTCTAGTTCCCGCTCGGCCATGAAATTCACTGGGTGACTTTGGGCCGGTCACTGACTCTCAGCCTAACCTACCTCACAGGGTTGTTGTGAGGATAAAATGGAGAGGAGGAGGATTATGTAAGCCGCCTTGGGTTCCTTGCAGGAAAAAAGGTGGGGTATAAATATAATAAATAAATAAAATAAATAAATTTAAATACCAATGCAATAATCTCACCACAGTGACCTTGTTTGCATGACACAACAACCCACAGTGGGTTGTCAGCTTTGTTTGTTTCAGAGTGGCTTGTCATGACATCTGAACCGCAAGCCATGGCTTGTTGTTGGGTTGCTCAGGGTGGCTTGTTTTCAGAGTGCCGGATTTGACAAGGACTGAGTTGAGACATGACAATAACCCACACTCAAGGGTTGAGTATGCGTTGAGTGTGGGTTGTCGTTGAACCCTGGGCTATTGTTGAAACGTGGGTTATTGTGTTGTCTGAACCCAGCCGAGATAACAAACCATAGTGAACAACCCACGGTTCACAACCTAACAACAAACCATGAGTTCTCTTCATGGGTTGCTAGTGATTAACTAGCCATGGCTTGTTAGCGCAGCTGGGTTCAGACAACACTATAATCCACATTTCAAATACAACCCACGGTTCAACAACAACCCACACTTAACCCATACTCAACCCTTAAGTGTGGGTTATTGTGCTGTCTCCATCCAGTCATTGTTTTACTCTTTTTTAAAAAATGTGCTGCAAAGGATGCTGCAATATGTGCTGGGAGCAGGCAAGAGAACCAAGCAGGAAACAAACCATGGCAAACCAAGAAGCGCCTGATCGTCTGATGGCAGCAACGTGGGTTAATGATTATAGTGGAAGACCGAGAACCTGGTCTTCTGCGTGGGTTCAATGCTAAGGGGGTAGCGAGTCCTGGGGCGGCCTTCTCCGAGATCCCCAGCGACTATCACCCTTAGCCCCGAACAAAGGGATAACTTATAGCCACAGAAGTATCTTTTAGAAAACAAGTTTATTTACAACATTACCTTCACAAACCCAGACACACGCCAGCAATACAGCTTATCAGTACGGTACAAAGTAGCAAGCAAGAAGTCTTAAGGACACCGTGATTTCAGGGCTCTCAGCTAGTTAGTTCAGCTCGGGTCGCGGCAGAGGCCCAGTCAACCGCACGCTGCTAGCTGGGTTCCTGGCGGAGGCCCGGTCTACCCAAGCGGCTAGCTGGGTTCCCAGTGGAGGCCCAGTCTACCCAAGCGGCTAGCTGGGTTCCCGGCGGAGGCCCGGTCTACCCAAGCGGCTAGCTGGGTTCCGGCGGAGGCCAGGTCTACCCAAGCGGCTTGTGAGTGATTTCAGCTTGGTTTCCCGGGGGTCCGGTCAACCCAAGCGACCAGTGATTTCAGCTAGCTGGAGCGTGCCGGGTGCGGCTACCCGGGGTTGCCAATCCTTCGTTCCCTTACCCCAGGCATGGGGCAAGATTGCTGATCAGGTCCAACAACCCAGCTCCCTTGCGCATGGTGCTTTATACCTTGGTGTTTCAGGTAGCCCCTCCCTCCGTGATCAGGTGGGTTGACACCCTCCCTGAGGGGCGGCCTTTTGGGTCAGGTGGGGGGTGACGCCCTCCCCCCGTGGGATGGGGTCCCTTTGAAGCCCCTTGCTTAATGGTCCCATCCTATGGTGTTGAGTGGCCATTTCTTAGGGGTGCCGAAGTGTCTGCTCTGGAGAGGTATTCAAGTCTTATGTAGATGGGGCTGATATGCGAGAGCATTGACAAACCTGGGGATGCTTCCTGCCTTCCCCCCTGGGGTGATTCTATGCAGATGTTGTTTGTCCCCTTTGTCATCTGTGGAGACTGGCTGTCTCCCCCCCCTGGGTCTCCTTCCCCCCTCCTTGGTGAGTGTGTGTGTGTCAGGCAGGGGGCTTAGGTTGGCTTTCTCCACAATTATTTATTTATTTATTTATTTGTTGTATTTATGAATCGCCCATCTGGCTGGCAAACCGGCCATTCTGGGCGATGTACAACATGATAAAATATAAAATACATTTAAAACAGTATAAAATTTTTAAAATCTTAACCCACCCCATATTCCCGCCTGAATAGCCATGTTTTTAGTGAGCGGCAGAAGCTCAGCAGAGAGGGGGCATGGCGGAGGTCACTAGGGAGAGAGTTCCACAGTATGGGGGCCGCCCATAATAATGATGGATTAAACAAGCCACCATGATTTCTTTTCAGGGTGGCTTATTGTGACATGCAAACTAGCTCAGTGAGAAAGACTGAGTGACCTGGTGACCTGTGTGCCTGCTCAGTCTGTGCCCAGGTGCTAACTGTGGATGGACAGCCTCAAGGCTTCTGCTGCTTTCTCTTCTGATGGTTCTTTATCTTTAAACCAGTCCTTGGAATGGACAGTCCTTCAACTAGAGGACACCTTCAAATAGAGGACTGTCCTCTGTAAAGTAGGACACATGGCAACCCCCCCCCCCCCGTCCCCTATAGGCCATGTGGCTCAGCTTCACTTTCATGGAATCTAGATTAATCAGTTCTGAATAAATCATGCCCTCAAATCCACTGTAGTCTCCTCCCATTCATACTGTAAAGCACTCTGTCGTATCCTGAGCCACCCTGGATATAACTATTTTAAAGCAAATAAATATAGGATAAAGGTATTCATTTAATTTATGTCCAGCCTTTTGGATCCAGAGATCACGCATATCATAACAAACAAGTGTAAGAATAGTCACGCACAGTTTAAAACCTAAAAAGCAAAAGGAACTAAGCGGAGGGCCTTTTCCGTGGTGGTGCCCTGTTTGTGGAATGTACTCCCCAGAGAGGCTCAGGCTCACCTGGCACCTATATTGTCGTCTTTTCAGCAGCAAGTGAAAAACTTTTAGTTACCCAGCCTTTTCAATCACGAGACCAATGTGTTTTAATGCTTTTTAAAATCTTGCACCTTCGGTATTCTCTTTTGCTGGTTTTTATCTCGGTTTTATACTGGCATTGTTGTAATCTGTTTCTGATCTGATGAGCCACCTTCACCCATATGAGCCTCATACCCCTCCCGCAAGCTATTTAGCTTATCTGCGATTTTGCCCATGGCCCCTTTAAGCAGGAAGGGAACAGACAGGAGGGTGTTTGTGTGTGTGTGTGTGGGTGTGTGTGCTTGCACGCGCACTCGCTCGTTCTACCTATCCAAAAACTGCCCAAATCATTCTTCATCTGCATTTATCAATATATTTGTGTACATCATCTTTAATAATTTCCTGATATTTCCTATAATACCCGTCTGTCCAACGTAGCTGGGCTTGTAAGCTGAGGGAGCAGGAGGCGCAGCAGTTATGGTGGGAAGAAGGGTGCCTCAGCATCTTGCCTCAGTCCATAATTGCATGGCCTTTGGAAACTCATGAACAAAAGTCAGAAAAAACACACACCACCAGTGGCGGTGTTAGGGGGTGGCCCACTAGGGCTGGAGCCCCACATCTTTCATTTGGAGCCTCGAAGCTCTGGGAGGCTGCCTGCCCCACCACCCTGCTGTCCATGGCCACTTGCTGGAATAAAGGTACAGGGGCCCTGATGATTTCTGTTGAATCTGATCCCCCTGGATTAGCTGCCTTTTTGCCCACATGTGCTTCACCTCCTGCTGCCCCCCACCTTGAATCTTTCTGCCTGAGGTTTTTTTCTGAAATCAAATGCCCTCCTTACAGCACTTTTTACAAATAGGGGTGTCCTTAGGGTCTTTGAACACACACACTTTAGAGCATATCTAAATTAACATATGCAAATTTGTGCATATTTTTTTTTTGTCCTGTGAGCCTGAACCCCAGATCTTTTTGGTACCTAGCACCACCCCTGCGACACAACAACAGACAAGCCCTTTCACGCATTTGCTCCCTTTGCATTCTTTTATAGGTGATAGCTTTTAGCAAATGCTTTGCGGGGCGGCTATTAGAACATTCTATGCGGTCATGTCCTGTCTTTATGTAATAGCAGTTCTAGCAAATTTTCAAACTTTCCTCGAACTGGTCTGGTACAACTTCCAATATCAGCTAGGAGATGTCCCCTTCCGCCATAGGCATTTGTCGGAGATTAGGCAAAGTGAAACAAACCAGAAAGGAACATTGTTATGTATGCAACCAAAGAAAGATGTGAACTACTTTAGAACGGTGGGTAAACCCACCCAAACATTTGGGTGCTGCTACGTATCTGCCACCATGCCCACGCGCCACGCCCTTTACTCAAGTATTCAAAACCCTCATTAGTCTATCAAATTCATTTCACTGAGTATATTGAGAATATGTAATAGCATTCCAGATTAAAATTAACTGCTAAAATACGACTAAAATTGAGGGGGGGGGGAACACTCCTAACTCAACCTAGCTATTATAGCCACAAGACCCACTCCAGAGCAAAGCTTGTCCCACTGAGTCAATTATAAAAATACATCCACATGTAGAAATACTCAGAAAGGGAAATGAATTTCCAGAATGCCCACAAAACTCAGGCTGAAATCCTATTGAACTGAATGAGGCTTAATAGACATCTTTAGCAACCTTTTCCAACCTGCTACCCTCCAGATGTTTTGGAATAGAAATCCCAGCATTCCTGGCTATTGGCAATGCTGACTTGTGCTGGCGGGACTTGGTCCAAAACATCTGGAGGGTACCAAGGAAGGCCGATCTATAGGATCGCACTGTCAGTGTAACATCATAGACACAACGGATTCCTCTCAGGAATTCTTCTGACTGATTTCCCACTGCTCTTTCAAATGATCAAGCATTCTAGACACCGATGGTTTTTCCAAACTGTATTCTGGTAAATTGGAGGGTTCCTCAGAAGCTTATACTGAATGAGAAGATCTGTAATAGCAGGCAAGTTTCCCTAAAAGACAACTTGCCCACCACCATCAGTGCACTGGATCAGTTTTTAGTCACATTGTGAGTTCACATGAGGCAATTAATCCTTAGGATCTGTGTATGTGACCCAGAATTCTTTGCAACAGGCCAGCAGAGTCAGTGCCAAATGTGTAAGAGTTCCTTGGCAGATGAGGCAGTCTGGAAAGGGTTCTCTGAAGGCTAAAAGTTTGAAAATCATGGCTATACATCCCGGGCCAGGCTGTACATCTACAGCCTTTGCCACTGTACAAGTCTAGACCTTCATGATAGCCCAAATCTCCTTTGTCAGTAGTGCTGGGCCAAAGTATTCGGTACAAAGATTTTTGTAAATGCGTGGGCATGCCCTCCCAAATATTGGCTTAATCTTCGGGGATGGGCCAGTTCCTAAGAACATTTTTTGGGGGGACGGGGCTTACCTTTAAAGAAGAGGTAGCCGAAGGTGTCCCCCCTACATTTCTCAATCTCATTATTGTAAAGAAGAAAAAAAGAAAGAAACCTCAGCCAGCTTGTCTTAAAGGCAAGACCACCCCCATGAAATTTCTTCGAATTCATCCACCCTCCCGAAGAAGTTGCCAAATATCCACTCCCATTTTCACAGGAGAGAAATGGTCCCATGAAAGTGTCTCTGTGTGGGTATTTGATCCAACTTTATTTGGAGGACTCCAGCTGTATATTTTGCCACATTTTAAAGACATTTTTTTTATGCTGACAGGTGTTTAATTTGACCAGATATGGATGATCTCTTATTGTTTTTATGGATTTTCTTATCTGCTGCCCCATCTGTTTTTCTTTTTCTTTTTTTTAAGTTAAAGTGATTGTTAGTTGTCTTGGACACATTTTCAAAAACAGAACAATGGGCCAGAAATGCCCTTATAAACCAAGAAACAAAATAACTCATCTTTCTGAAGCTTTGTGTTCTCCCCTCAGTGTTTCCCCCCTCAATTTAATTACTATGCTTGGGGCTAACAAGCCATTATGTGGGTGGATAATTCCCTTAGAATAGTAGTTGCTGGCCCTTTTTTGGCTAGAGTGCCTGGGGGTGAGTCAAAAGTTCTTTGGAAAGAACCTCTGCCCCAAATTTGGGAGCTCTGGTGAGTGTGTACATGTGTGTGTGTGTGTGTGTGTGTGTGTGTGTGTGTGTGGGCTTCCTGAGATTGGCTCCCTGGCTTACTATTTTTTGCTGCCACTGCCTGTTTGAGGTCCTGGCTCTCTCCAAAATCTCAGGAGCCATCACTCTCCATTTTTCCTCCTCCCAGGATGCCCTCTAGAGTAATAGCAGTTGGCTTCATGGTAATGCGATGTCACAAAGCCTCATCATGAAGCCAAGTGGAGTGAGGGCAATGCTTCCTGCCCTCTCTCTAGGGAATCCTGGGAGGGGCGGGGGAAGGCAGCCATGACCTACTGAATCTTTGAGGAATGGTGTTACCAGCAGTAGTGAGTTTGCCACGGGTTTTGTTCCCATTCACTGCTCTCCCCACTTTAAATTTGCTGAAATGCCACCTTCAACATGCAAAAAGATAGTGGCGTTGGGGGGAAACATTTTTCCATTGTGCGACATGAGTCCGTTGCCAATTGTGCGACATGAGTCAAGCCCAAAGTCTTACATCATGTGCACTGCAGCAAGTGTTTTGTCTCTAGGTCACCTGGGAGAACAATGCTGAGCTGAAGAAACTAGGAAGACTCTGTGCCATAGCCGGCACCATGCGCTCTCCAACTCCTGCCTAGGCACTCCTGCCAGAAACATCCACTGCTTGTGCCACTTGCCTCAACGGCACAGCAATTCGGCTACCTATTCATGAGTAGGGATGTGTGAGGATTTCATTCAGGGGGGTCGAACTCGCTGGGCTCAACCCCCCAAACTCCGTCCCACCTACCTGCTTCCCTGGCTCAACTTGTGCTCTTCTGAGTCGAGCTGGGGAAGCGACTTCTGGGTTCCCGGCGAGCCGCTTTTAATGTAGAAAATGCTGTACAATATGCCAAAAACGGCCGCAATTTGCACAAGTTACGCAAATTGCGGTTGCTTTTAACATATCTTACGCCATTTTCTACGTAAAAAGTGGCCCGCCAGGAACCCGGAAGCTTGCCGAGCAGCTCGGTGCTTTTGGCTCAGCTCGGCAGGCACAGCAGCAGCGTCCGCTGAGCCGGAGGCGGGTCGGGTCCCTAGCGGGCTGCCCACCACTACATGAGAGCGGGGGTGCTGCCTGAACCTCTTTCAGGCCAAGGGCCGAATTACATTTCCCATTCCAGTGGCTGGCAGGGCCAAAGGCAAAGGGGGTGGACCCCAAATGCCAAAAAATACTGGTATATTTTAGCTTAAAGCTCTTGCTGCCAGTAATTGATCCCCCTTAGGAGAGGCATTTTAACCTTTCAGAATGGAAGGGAAAACTGCACAAAAGCCAGGAACCCACCAAACGATTGCTGATTGGGGGAAGGGGACAGGTCCAGGGGGATGGGGTGTGGCCTTGTGGGGAACACCAGGGGACCAGATTGGGACCCCAGACCTGAAGTTCAACACCCTTGCCCTAGAGCAGTGTTCTCCAACCTTGGGTCCCCAGATGTTTTTGGCCTACAACTCCCAGCATGCCCCAGCTGCATGCTGGGAGTTGTAGGCCAAAAACATCTGGGGACCCAAGGTTGGAGAACACTGCCCTAGAGTGTGATGGGGTGGCAAGGTTTGTGTGCCTCTTCGCTATTGATCAAAATATTCAAAGTGAGTGCTGTCCACAGATTGAACAAGGCACAGAGAAACAGCACGGCAGTGAGCAAAATCAAGCTGAAAAGTGAAAACTGTTCTGGACCAGAGACGTGGGCCTCACGTAGAAGCTCTTATAGTCTGGACAGGCCTTGCTACATGACCTGCTTTGACCAATTAAGTGTTTACATTATAGGGTGGCCATGTGTCCTAATTTACAGAGGACAGTCATCTATTTGCAGGGCTGTGAGAGGACAGTCCTCAAATTGAAGGCATCCGCCATTTGAAGGGCTGTCCAGTCCAAGTCTAGTTCAAAGATAAAGAACCCTCAGAAGGGAGAGCAGCCGGTGCCCTGCCGGTGCCCATTCTACAGTTAGCACGTGGACAGCAGACTGAGCAAGCACACCGCTCACCTGGTCACAGTCTTCCCCACTATGGTGAGATGTGTCGTATTTGTATTTATCTATACCTAAAAATCAGCAGAGGCACATTTTATGCAAATCAGGGTCCTCTTTTTTTGTCGTTGTTGTTGATGTGCAAAGGCAGCTGCAGTGCAGAGTTTGGCAGGTCTTTGCCATTTCCTTCCTTTAGCCAGATCTCAGTAAAAGTGCACAGGGTGAACCCTCCCTGGCCTTCCCCAGGACCTGAAGAGGGCTTTTTGACCTGAAAATGAGAATAACCTTTAGGAGGCAGCCTTGGTGCAGCCAAGGTGAAGAGGAGGAGAGACAGTTTTCCACTGTTCTCCAGCACACATGATCTGCTTGGCATCTTCACATTTTGTGTCTATGCCATGGCAAACACCCCAACTACCACACGAAGCGCAAAGCATCTCTCAGCCAGTGATGTGACTTGGCAAGTGTTCATTAAAGTTAAAGCGGCCATGCCAAATCAGATCTGCAGCAGATCTGACCTAGTGACACATTCCCTTCCTCATCATCTCCCCCCTAAATGATGGCCACGTTCATGGTTATAACTAGCGATGTGTGCACAAATCCATCCTTTTGTATATGCTCTCACGTGGTTGGTGGGAATCTACTGCTCCGAGACGGCCAGACAAAAGAATTTCAGAGAAAGCTATAAGCCAGCCTGCTTGGCAAGAACCAAAACACAACAAACAAGACAACAGCTTGCAACATAAAATACAAATAAGCAACCAGGGTGTAAGTTATCTTCTCAGCCATACAGCAGGATCTTGTGTGCCCTTGTATTTTGCCTTATGAAGTGGAAGCCAGAAAGGAAAGGGGAAAAAAAATCTCCTGGGTCTCATAGTGGCCTGAGTGAAATGGCAAATCCTGTTGTACCGCCACAGAAATGCAATCAGGTTAGCTCCTGATAACACAGGAGTCAATACATGTCACCAGGAGACCTGTGGTGACAATGAGAGAGCATTTGCTTAGTCTGTAATCAATTACCCAGACTTAATGTAGTATTACGCCTACTTAAAAAACCCAAAATCCCCCAAAGCAGCAACAACAAAGGCAGCCATTAAAATAGAGAATGTGGTATGAAAGATGGAGATTTAGAGATGCAGGAAAACAACTCCCTGTGTTGGATTATCTGAACTCTGGCCTTGCAAGGGATCAAAGATAATATTCAGGACTGTATACATATGCTGTGACATCTGGTGTCATATACTGGCTAAGCTACAACCAAGTGTTGTGCAAAGGCTGAGCTGTGGAGCATGAAGTCTTTGGTTTGATTCTTGTCTCTGTCATGGACTCCCTAAGTGGCCTTGGACAAGTCAGTCTCAGCCCCCATATCTGAAATACGGAGAGAATACTGACCTACCTTACAGGACTGTGGCAAAGACTGTAATGAGAGAATGTATGTAAAGAACTTTGAACAGCCTTATACATGCTCAGTATTACACCATTCCATAGAAGTCCAGAAAGAGCTCAGAATGTGGTAAAATCTTTGCTTTAATTTATTTTTAAGCAAGCACCCTTATGACTGCAGATGTACATTTAAACGTATTGGGACAATGTCTGCTGAAACCTCACAAGGCAGAGAAATGGCCAAATACGGTTGGAGACAGGCAGTCATTTTCAGGGAGCTGAAGAAGGTGGTTTGAAAAAGGAATTGTTACCTGTGGTGTGTATCCCATCTTCACCTGTGATTTAGTAGATTTTGTCGTTGTTGCTGCTCTGACAAAACCCCTGTAAAATCTGTTTGGTAGAAAGATCAGTGGGACAAGAGAGAGGAGTGTGCACACCACAGGAGGTGATGCCTCTCTCAACCCCGTTTAAGACTCCTAGTGGTCAAAGGCAGAGTGACAATGCCATGTGTAGCACCTTGGCCCAATCCATGACAAGCTGTGTGGACAGTGTCATTATGTAGTTTAGTCACTAGGTGGCACAGGACTTAGTTGTATTGGGTGGAGTCTGGAGTTTCCCATTGTTGTTCTGTTCTCGTTTGAGAGAGACAATAATCTAGCTTCCAACTGGTGTGTCCTCTGAGCCTTTCATGACACAAGCAGAACCAGCACAACTCCTATCATAACTAGCAAAATACCAGAACTGAAGAATCAGTGCTGAAAAAGGCAAGTCTGAAAATATTCCTAATTTCCCTGATTTATGCAGGTAATGTAATTGGGTATCCCTTGGTGCAGATTGAATGTGGATTGCTTTGGCTCAACATTTTAATATTTTTTAGCCCAGAATACTATGGTTTGGCTATCTTCTACATCCATAAAGACATATCCCATATAAGCTCTGCACAAGCCTCTCATTCTCTCTGTATGCATATGTGACACCTGTTCATTCTTTTATTTACACTTCTACCCTACGCTTCTTTTGGGGAGCTCACAGCAGCTTGTGCAGGGCTCCCAGACACTGGGCAGGCTGAAACTTGCTTGGCTTCCAACAAGATCACAATATCAAACTCCCATATCAGGATCAGTTTGTTTTCAATAGAAAGGCGTCCAGGAGAAAGCACAGAGGTATATACGTGCGTGTGCGTGTGCGTGTGCGTGTGTGTATGAGTGTATAAACACAAGAAGCTCCCCTTTACCGAGTCAGAATATCCACCTGCTCTAGCAACAGCTCTCCAAGGATTTGGGCAGAGAGCTTTCTCATCACCGGCCAACATTGCCTGGGTTTCAGGCAGGCATTTTTCCTGCCCTGTCTGGAGATGCCGGGGATCAAACCCGGGACCTTCCGCTTGCAAAGCAAGCGCTCAGCCACTGAGCTGCAGCCCCTCCCCAAGGCGTATCTGATGTTCAGGAAAACCTGGATTGGCGAGGTCCAGGTAAGCAAGGCATGTTGATACGTACAAACTGATAACATATGCCACTATATACTACACAGATTGAAATGTTTCCAACCCTTGATCTACATATAACAACACAGATGAGACGACCATCTAATCTGCACAGTATTGAATGTGTATGCAATAGGTATGCAATATTATGCACAGTAACACACACCAACACACATAACACAGAGATTAAGTACTATGGTAATAAGAGACAGAAAGCCTAAGCAACTGTGTAGCCGGAGGGGGGGGGGGATACCTATTTAAGCAATGCAGCAAACACACCCAAATCTCCATCCGTTGCATTTCATAGGGATGCAATGAATAATAAAATTTTGCAGCAGTACCGATGCATGCTATCTGTGCCCCCCTGTTGCCAACCTCGCTTCAGCTCCCTCCTTCCCAGCAACATGGGAGTGTAACTGAGAATCACAGGCACAGAAAAGAGACCCAAGGAGGATGTGTTTAGCAGGGAGAGACAGGCTCCGCCGGGCAGGCTGCTTCATGTCGAAGCAGGTTCTTTCCAGTGATCCAATGTGTGATCTGCATGTCTAATAACAAACAACCCTGGTCAATCCACCCTCTTCAGTCCTTACCTTGAAATGCTGCAGTTGAAGTATCTGGTCCTCCAGCTGTTGTCTCCTTCCTTCTATTTCTGTCTGCCTTTTCCTTTTTTCCTTGGTAGAGGGGTGGGGTGTGGGGGGGAAACAGAGAAGAGAAATTGCCTGTCAGAGAGGTAGAGAGGCTGGAAAGAGCAAGGATGTTCAGATTTTTAATTTTTTTTTTTTAAAGAAAGAGATACACAAGCCAAGCCCTTCTGTACAGAAGCCACCAGATAAATCTGTGCCAGTGTTTCACCTGCCTCACCATCAGAGGGTACACAAACAGTGGCTTCGCAAAAATAACATGTCAGCTAAGGACTAGCTACTTGTTCACAGAAGAGGAGAAGGATTGGTCTCCTCTCTCTCTCTCTCTCTCTTTCTCAGACTTAGCTATGGGAATAGCAGCTGAGAGAGCAAGGAACCCCAGGGGGGAAACGGCAGGCACAAAACCTAACCGCCGAGTTTAAAGGGACAAACCCAATTGTGCGCATCTCTCCGAAACTGTGATTCTGAGCAGAGCAAACAAGTGCCCAGGAAGCTGCCAGCAAAAGTGTATGGTTACGTAAGAGGTAAAGTGGAGGTAAGAGCAAGAGGGGTTTACACTACACACACCTACTGCCACTTTATATGGACCCCACCCCCTGCACAATTAAAAGTCTCTCTGATTTTCCTATCCTGGCCAGAATGTCCAGCACATTTATTTATTTGAAGTATTTCTTAGGCCTCCTTTAAGGATAGAACCCTTTTATTTGTTTATTTAAATTTATGTACTTGTTTCCTGCTATTCTCATTCAACCTGAGGGGATTCCTGTGTTTTGGGCATGCTAGCCTACCAAGGTTCAGTGTGAACAGGGTTATCGAGCTGAGGGGAATGTATAAACCCTCTTCCCAAAGCCTGCTGAACCTCTCTCTTGCGTTTGGACGGTGCTGTTTTGGCTGTGTAAGCAACAGCACTCGCCCTCGCCTCTGAACGTTGAAAATCAAGGGAGTGACTGAAAGCGTCTTCTGGCAATACTAGCAATGTCCTGTCTATCGGGCCGGACTGGAATCTAGGCAAGCTGGCCTCTTAGATATGCATAGCTGTAATGAGGTTCCATGAGAGCTTATGAACGTCGGATCTCTCCTTTGTGGTCTGCACAAACATTCGGGATCTGGCTCAGATCTTCTGATCTCCTGGAGGCAGCACAAGGGGATCCCTGTCTGTTGCTCAGGGGCAGGGATGTACGACCCCTGTGCTGAAGCAAACACAACAGTCAGCAATGTTGCTTCAGAGCAGGAGAGAGACTTTATACAGGGCCAGCAAAGAAGTCTCTCCCCCCCCCCCCCGGACACAATCAGCCCCACACACCACGATTCCAAGGGGAGGCCTATAGCTCCTGCCACTGGTACAGCTTTCTGCAAGGAGCTACGGCAAGGGAGTTTCAGAATAATGTTTTTCCTGACTGCTTTCTTAGCTCACTTGCTTAGTTTCACCCGCATTGGTACATGGTACCTTCCTTGGATAAGACTAGCGTTGGACATTATGGGGAGAGGCGTCAGAAGTTGCAGGAGAGGCTGTGTAAGCCTCTTACCATTTTTTCCACATGATAAGTTGTGCAGGGAGCAGGGTTGCAGTGCAGTGGTAAATTTTGAAGTGCAGGAGCTCATCATGACAGCTGCCATAAAGACACCAAAGAGAATCCATCGGCACACCCCTAGGAGATTATATTGTATATACGTACACACGCATACTGTTTCTCTGTTATTTATACTCAAATGGACCAAACATTCTGGTTGAAAACTGCATCACAGAAGCAGACATTCAAAAACAAACAAACCATGAATGAAATCTCACAATTACATTTACAGGGGCATGACTGCAGTCCATTGCATAGTTACCTGGGAGTAAGCTCAATTGAACTCAGTTGGGCTCAATTGAACTGACTTCTGACTTGTACAAGGTGCAACTTGTAAAAAAACGCACTGAGCTTTAGCAAAAGAACTTCAGCCAGCTGAAATGCAACTGCTTCGTTTTTGCTTATAAAGGCAAGCAATCCTGCAAAGAAGTGTTGCCATTTAAACTGCTAGCTTGAAGTAGGAACCCTATTATAAGGGGTGGGGGAAGTATCTAGTCCCGGCTTGATTCTTTTCTTCTTTCTCACTTCCTATATACAAATCTGTCACAAACGATAGTAAAACTTGAAAGCCTTGTCATCACCTCATTCACTTGCCGGAGCAAGTGCAGGAGCATCAATTACCCTGGCACTCAGGCAGATGATGTCATTGTTCCTGCCTTGAAAAAAGTCCCAGACCTGTGCTCCCCTTTATTCCCATTCCACTGCACCACTGATAGGGAGACGTTATGACAGGAGAAAGCACAAGCTGTTTGCATGTGTAGAGTCCGCACAATCCCTTTATGCATCTGTCAGGGTCCAGGAGCATCAGAGGCAAATAGTGTGGCCCATACAGGTAAGTGCTCAGGTTCCAGAGCAGGCAGACAAGGATCAAAAGGTCCAGAGGCAGATGATGTAATCAAAGACAGACTGGTAGTCAAGTTCCAGAAGGGGAGTCCTATTTAGTACCATCTGCGACGACACAGTCCCTTACACTTTAGGACCAGGCGCATAAACCCTTCTCAGGCTAAGCATCAACACTTAAAAACCTGAGGGGAGGATCAAATGAAACCTTTCTCCTAGTACTCCTACCAATGAGGGAAAAGATTAATACTGGTTATGAAGGATCTAGCTTAAATTTATGATACTGTGGGTACAACGGTGTGTGTGTAGATTTGAAAGTAATGCAGGTTAATAACACCAAGCTGACACGTAGGATTTGGGTAGCAAACAAAATAAAAATAAGTTTATTTTGACTCTCAAAATCTTAGTTCCAGAAAATAACTTAAAACCTGCCTACACCAAACATTTTGTAATTAACCTAAGTCCCTATAATTCTAAATACTTTCACTCCTCAGACAAGCACTGATTTCTCTCAAAACTCCTGACAAGACACGAATAATCCAATTAACCCAACTCTCCACACACTCCAAACACACTCTACCAACACTCCACTAACTCTGACATCACTCAAACACTCCTTATATGCTCCTCCCTCCACCCTTTCCAAGACATCACAAACCACACCCACTAGTGGTGGGGCCGAGCCTAGAGCCGGCTGGAGGCCGGCGGCCCGATCTCGCTCTTCAGAGCGGCGCCACTCAAGCCGCTGCTGGAGAAAACCCCCCGTGCACGCCCCCGCGCCGGACCCCCCTGCCACTGCTGCCAGGACCCCCCCGCCGCTTACCTGGTCCTGCGCGCCGCCGCCGGAGCCACTGCTCCGGCGCGCTGGACCCCCTGCTCCGGCGCGCTGGACCCCCGCCTGCGCTCTGTTTTGGCGGGAGGAACCAGGGTAACAGGGTTTAAACAGCCCTGTTGCCCTGGTTTTCCCCGCCAAAAACAGACTTGTAGCGGTGGAAATAAGGCTGGGCGCGCCGCCCGAGCCTTATTTTGCCCCCACCCCCTCCCCGCCTTGTTTTTTTTGAGCGGTGCTTTTCCAGCCTACCTCGACGTCTTCGGGCCCGGAAATGGACCTTGCACAGGTGCAGAACGGACCATAGGGTCCGTTCTGCGCCTGCGCAGGGTTCCGTCACGTCTTTTCCGGTACCGGAAGTGACGCGACGGACCGGATCGAGCGGCGCGGGAGGGTCTCTGCGGAGAGCGTGCCAGAATGAGCGGCGGGGGCGGCTCTCCGCGGAGTGCGCGAGCTGCCCCGAAGATAAGGTAAGGCCTCGCCGGGGCATGAGCGGGGCCATGTTCGGCCTCGTTCTGCCCCGGCGAGGCTCGATTGCACAACTATAAAACAGAGCGCGGGGGTCCAGCGCGACGGAGCAGGGTCCCGTCGCATCACTTCCTCCGCGCCGGAAGTGACGCGACAGGACCCATCGGACAGCAGAGGAAGGCTCCCCGCTCCACGGAGAGCTCAGGTAAAGCCCGCATGGGTGGCTGAGAGCCCGCGCGGACACGAGCAGGCCCAGTTCAGGCCTTGCTCCTGTCCGACGGGCTGCTCGGCTACAACCCACTCAGTTCAACATTCTAGACACACTGAACATACCAATGCAGACATACACCAGGGAACTGAATTGTGGGGTTACGCCACACCATCTGTCATAGACAAGTTGCTTAGCCTGAGAACCAGGCCAGGGAGCATTATTATATAAGACCAGCAAGGCCCCTGTTGTCTCCCCAGATCACCTGATTCCTTCTGGACTGATTGGTTGAGGTTTCCCTTCCCACCAACGTCAGGGGGGCACTGTGGAGCAGCAAGTACACAATTTGGGAGCTCCTGGAGTCGGTGCTAACAGGAACACCAAGTGAGGATGGTGGCCAGGAGTGCTTTTTACCAGCTTAAGCTGGTACGCCAATGGCGACACTGTCTGGAAAGGACTGACCTTGCTTCAGTTCTCCATGCTCTTGTGGTATCCAGGCTGGATTCCTGTAATGCTCTCTACACAGGGCTGCCGTTAAAGATGGTTCAGAAACTTCAACTGGCCCAAAATGCACCCGCTTGGGTACTGGTAGGTGCTAGGCTGTCAGATCATGTGACACCCATATTGTACTAGCTGCACTGGCTGCTGGTGTGTTTCCGGGTCCAATTTAAAGTGCTGGTATTGGCCTTTAAAGCCCTAAATGTTTTGGCTCCAGGTCACTTGCCGGCCTTCACCCATACCAACCTACCTGCACGCTGAGATCAACATAGGGAGTCCCTGCTTGTGTACCTGCCTGTCAAAACAATTAGGTTGCCAGGCATGAGGGACAGGGCCTTCTCAGTAGTGGCCCCTCACTTGATATCCACCAGGCCCCATCATTACAGGCTTTCAAGAGGGCCCTAAAGACAGAGTCAGGACTTTATTGGGTGCTGTTGTGTTTATGATGTGATCTGGTTTTAATTGTTAATTTTATTATTATTATTGTTTTAATCATTATTTAATTGAGTTTTGCAGTTTCCCCCTAAAAGGCAGGTCATTCATACATACATATATATATATATATATGAATATGAATATATGATATGAAATGGTGGAGGCCAGAAGGCTGCAGCTGCTTAGAGAGAAAGGAAGAAGACAGACAGACAGACAGAAAGAGAGCATTTTGCCAGATTACAGGATAAACTGTGCTGTAAATGTTAGGGGTGACCACACTTCATGTATGTTTTCCTGCGTGAGCCACTATATGGCATCTGGCTTCGGTTGGTCAACCTTCGGCTTCTAGTAAAACACATGGAAGATCACGCAAGCCTCAAGTTTACCCACCCCTGATCTGGGTTTTGTGGTTTAATTCTGGGCATAGAATGTGGATAAGGTGACCATATGTACTGGTTTTACCAGTACAGTACTGGTTTTGGGGACATTGTCCTGGTTAGTTGTGGGATGTAACCAGTACAGTTTAGGACTACAAAATCAAAAATTATTAATTTATCAAAAGATTGAGTACATCAAATCAATCCTTGATAAACCAGCCTAAATCAATTTTATTAATTTATCCTAGTTTTAGTTGTAGTTTACACGACGGTTCTTGTCGTTGGATCTCGGCAATACTCGGCATTCAGCACACGCACTCTCACTATATTGTGGCCGCGGCGACTCTTCGAATACTCCCGCGCAGTACATACAGCCCGACCGTGGGAACTTGATGATGACGTCATCACACAGAGCCCGCCAAAATAGACCAATTCGGTGTTAGCTTCGGACTATAAAAGGCCCTCCGCAGCACAAGACAGGCACCAGTGATCTGGCATCTTCGGACCGTGACACTGGCCATCAGAGCTCCACACTCTCTTGGTTACTCGAGCTTTTCGCTCCGCTGTTTTCATGGCGCACCTCGCTGCTTCGCCAGGACTAGGCTGACCATACGTTTTTTTTTCATATTTCCTGACTGTCCCTTCTTTTTAATATAAATGTCAATTTTGTCCCATGTTTAGTAAACTATATATAGTTTTTAATTTTTTGTAAAAAACTGAACGCGGCTTGTTTATTTCTCATAAGACTCTCTGCGTTAAGAAACCTCGGGGGGGGGGTGAGCCAAGCCCCATGCGGAGCTGCTCCCGCGCTCTCCTTAGCCCTTAGACAGGGCGACTACTGACGTAGTCTAGAGTGCCGTGTGAGCTACGCTAAAGAAAGGGAACTTCACGGCGATGGGCCAGAGCCCGGAGCCGTTGTCGTCTTGCTGCGGGGTAGCCGCATCCCCCTGCGCAAGCCTGAAGGGGTAGAAATCAGGCAGGGGCACAGCGCCCTTCGCCCGCAGCTGGAGCCAGCTGCTGAGCGCCAGCAGCACCATCCAGCCAGACAGGCCCTGCATTTCTCTGGTGGGCGCCGAACCCCGGGCAAGCAGGCAAGATGGCGGAGCTGACACATGGGTGGGTAGGAAGAGGCAGCGCGGAGATGGGCCAGGCCGGGCAGCAGCGCGCCGGATGGGAGCATGAAGACCCAGGCAGGCACCGAAGGAACACAGACCCCCCGCACGCTCTGCGGCAGGACCACGCCGGGACGCGAGACGGGGGTCTGCCGGTGGTGGCGATGGTGGAGAGGAGACCCACATGCACACTGAGCCTCTCTGCATGGCGGCGAGGGAGGGGACAGCGGCTCATTCACACAGGTCAGGGCATACATATTCATGCCCTGGTCAGCCAATTAGGACGGGACCTGAAGGAGGCGGGCCATGGAGGTTAGGGGCGGGCTTAGGAGGAACAGCCTTTTCTTAAAGTGCTAATAAGAAGACTGGACGGGGAGAGTGAAGCCATGCAGCTCGCACTAAGGAGGAGGCGCAGTGTGTGGCAGGCGGCCGGACGAGCAGGCGAGCTCAGGGCACATCGGACTGCAGGCAAAGCTAAGACACACTTGTCGCTAGTGCAGCCATTCTCAACCTCTGGATGTGTCGGACTACAACTCCCAGCATCCACAACCAGCCATCTGGCTGGGGATGCTGGGAGTTGTAGTCCCACATATCTGGAGGGCACTAGGTTGGAGAAGGCTGTAGTAAGGAGTTAGTTAGCCCTATTGAAGCTAGTGGGAGTCACTTTCCAGTACAAACCCCTATCAGATCCCTCTGCAAGCCACTGAGTGCTCTTTCCTTCTGGATTAATACACTGACTAGGTTCAGACAACATGATAACCCACACTCAGGGCTGAGTAAGGGTTGTCGTTGAACCGTGGGTTGTCATCTGAACCCAGCTGAGATAAGAAACCATGGTGAACAACCCACAGTTCACAGCCCAATAACAACCATGGGTTCTCTTCGTGGGTTGGTTGTGGTTAAGAAGCCATGTGGCTTGTTAGTGCAGGTGGGTTCAGACAACACGATAACCCACGTTTCAGCAACAACCCACACTCAACCCATAGTCAACCCCTGAGTGTGGGTTATCATGTTTCCTGAACCCAGTCATTGCGGATAACCATCAGTCCCCACCATGGTCTTTAGGCCATTGTCCCCATGATCCACTCTGGCTGTGTGCAGGCCTAGCTGTGGGGTTACAGAGTGGCAAGGGAAAGGCACTGTGTGTGTAGCCAGTGATAACTTCCTCCTTATTAGTACAGTACTACTTAATGGTAGTTCAGTACTAAATTTTGAAGTTCAGGCGCTCATCATTACAGCCCCAATGACCATACCCCAAGGACAACCCAAAATGCAGGCAGCTGTGTTGATCCATTATAGATAGATACCCCCAAAGAAAACCAGTCCATAGCATACTAGCTAATTTATTAGGATCAGCTGAAAAAAGTGCCAGAGCTCTGGGACCCAGTGTTCCCACTCCACTACACCATGGCTTCTTTATCAGAGGGGAGGGGGGCATTGCTCAATGGCAGAGCACCCATCTTGCGTGCAAAAGGTCCTTGGTTTCATCCCTGGTATCTCCAGGTGAGACTGGGAAACACTCCTGTGTAAACCCCTGGAGAGCCACTGCCAGTCAGTGTGTAGGCAACAATGAGCTAGATCAAGTGTGGGGAACCTATGACCCTCCAGATCTTGTTGGACTACTGTGAAGGATTGAGGCCTACCCAGGCTGGAGTTAGGTTGAAGCCTGAAGGCCCAAATATCTCCTGATGGGAGGGGGCATTTGTGACTTCGGGGGTGCCACAAGGGCAAGGGCCACCCCCCTAACACTGCTATTTGTTGCTCGGTGCCCTTGGTGGTGGTGGGATTGTTTTTACCTGTCTAGGGCCTGAACATGTGCCTTGGAGGGGAGTCATGGGGCCAAGTGGGGGGGGTTCTGTGGGCCCCCCAATTAGTGTAGTGATGGGTAGAGGGAGATATGGCATTGGGAGGAGGACTAGCCAGGTAAGGGGAATACAGCCCAGACACTTAATGGCTGTGCCTTGTTCCGGTCCTCCTCGCACCCGCAGGTTTGGTGGTTGCCCTATCAGCCTGCCCTCCCCTCAGGTCTCTGGATGCTGCTTCTAAATGCCAGATTGGTGCAAAATAAAACCTCCCTCATCCACAATTTAATAGTGGATGAGGCGGCCGATCTGGCATGCATTATCGAGACCTGGGTGGGAGAACAGGGAGGAGTTAGTCTCTCCCAGCTTTGCCCACCGGGGTACTTGGTGCAGCATCAGGGTAGACCTGAGGGCTGGGGAGGGGGGGTTGCCATGGTCTATAGGAATTCTCTCTCTCTCTCCAGGCTCCCTGTCTGTCTCACTACTGGTCTGGAGTGTTTGCACCTTGTGTTGGGCCAGCGGGACAGATTAGGGATTCTGTTGGTATACCGCCCACCTCACTGCTCAACAGACTCCCTGGCTGAGCTGATGGAGGTGGTCTTGCTGGCGATGCTGAGGTCCCCCAGGCTGTTGGTCCTGGGGGATGTTAACATCCATGCTGAGGGCACCTTGTCTGGTGTGGCTCAGGAATTCATGGACTCCATGACAACCATGGGACTGTCCCAACATGTCATCGGCCCAACACATGTAGCAGAGCACACTCTAGACCTGTTTTTTTCAGCCGAGCATGGAGATGGTGATCTGAAGGTGGGGGACTTTGAATCGGTCCCCTTGTCATGGTCAGATCACTACCTGCTGAGATTTAGGCTAACGGCAGCTTCCCCCCTCTGTAAGGGTGGGGGACCTATCAAGATGGTCCGCCCCCGGAGGCCGATGAATCCGGATGGTTTCCAGAGGGCCCTTGGGGGGTTTCCGGTTGATATGGCTGGCGGTCCTGTCGAATCCCTGGTTGATCTCTGGAATAGAGAGATGACCCGGGCGGTTGACACGATCGCTCCTGAGCTCCCACTCTGTAGTAGAGCTCGTACGACTCCGTGGTATACCCCAGAGCTGAGAGTTTTGAAGAAAAACAGGAGACGGCTTGAGTGCAGGTGGAAGAAAACTCCTAGTGGATGCAATCGAGCCCTGGTACATGCCTATAGCCAGGTATACCTAGAGGCAGTGAGGGTGACAAAGAGACAACACCTCGCTGCCTCTATCCAATCATCTCTTTGCCACCCAGCAGAGCTCTTTAGGGTCACCTGGGGCCTGTTGTACGCTGGCCCCAGGGACATCATCGACCCATCTGATGCCCGCTGCAATATATTCGCTAGGCACTTCCAGGAAAAAATCTCTTGCATCCACAGGGACTTAGACTCCAATGTTATAGCAGTAGAATCAGGAGAGGTACGCAGAGCACAGCCTGGTCCAGTTATTTTGGATGAGTTTCAGTTGGTACAGCTCGAGGATGTTGACAAGGTGTTTGGACGGGTTCGTGCAACCACGTCTGTTCTGGATCCTTGCCCCTCTTGGCTTATAAAAACTAGCAGGGAGGGAACGGCCGGCTGGGCCAGAGAGGTGATCAATGCCTCCTTGCGAGAGGGAGTGGTCCCATGCCACCTGAAACAGGCAGTGGTGAGACCACTCCTGAAGAAACCCTCTCTGGACCCGGAAGATCTTAACAACTTTAGGCCGGTGGCGAATGTTCCTTTCCTGGGCAAGGTCCTTGAGCGGGTGGTGGCCAACCAGCTCCAGGCCCTCTTGGATGAGACTGATTATCTGGATCCATTTCAGTCGGGGTTCAGGCCTGGTTTTGGCACAGAAACAGCTTTGGTACGATGACCTATGTCGGGAGAGAGACAGGGGGACTGCGACCCTGTTGATACTCCTGGATCTCTCGGCGGCTTTCGATACCATCAACCATGGTATCCTTCTGGAGCGGCTGTCTGAGTTGGGGGTGGGGGGCACTGCATTGCAGTGGTTCCGCTCCTACTTGGATGGCCGGCTCCAGAGGGTGGTGCTTGGGGAATGTTGCTCGGCCCCATGAACTCTCCAGTACGGGGTTCCTCAGGGGTCGGTCTTATCCCCCATTCTATTTAACATCTACATGAAACCACTGAGTGGGGTCATCCAGAGTTTTGGAGTGCGTTGCCATCAGTATGCTGATGACACACAGCTCTATTTCTCCTTTTCATCTTCAGCAGGTGAGGCTGTGGATGTGCTGAACCGGTGCCTGGCTGCGACAATGGACTGGATGAGGGCTAACAAACTGAGGCTCAATCCAGACAAGACTGAGATGCTGTTAGTGGGTGGTTCCTTTGACCAGATGGAGGGTGTTCAACCTGTTCTGGATGGGGTTGCACTCCCCTTGAAGGAGAAGGTTCGTAGCTTGGGGGTGCTCTTGGAGCCATCTTTGTCACTTGAGGCTCAAGTGGCCTCAGTGGCAAGGAGTGCCTTCTACTAGCTCCGGCTGGTGGCCCAGCTATGCCCCTATCTGGACAGGGATAGCCTGGTCTCAGTAATCCATGCTCTGGTGATCTCTAAACTAGACTACTGCAATGCACTCTACGTGGGGCTGCCTTTGAAGACTGTTTGGAAGCTGCAGCTTGTGCAAAATGCAGCAGCCAGGCTTACTGCGGGGACCGGAAGGTCCGAGCACATTACACCGGTTGTGGCCCGTTTGCACTGGCTGCTAATATGCTTCCGAGCCGAATTCAAGGTGCTGGTTCTAACCTATAAAGCCCTACACAGCTTAGGACCACAATACCTGACGGAACGTCTCGTCTCTCCCAACTGCAATCTACCTGGACACTACACTCAACATCTGGGGCCCTCCTCCAACTGCCACCTCCAAGAGAGGCTCGGTTGGTAGCAACAAGGAGGAGGGCCTTCTCAGTGGTAGCCCCCCAATTATGGAATAAGCTCCCCACTGAGACCCGCCTGGCACCAACCTTACTATCTTTTCGGCGCCAGGTTAAGACTTCCCTCTATGCCAAGGCATTCAATAGTTAAGAGCTCAAAATAGCATGGGGGGGGGAATTATCACCTGTAGACTTAGTTTTATTAACTTTTGGATTGTATTTTAAACTGTGCTTTTAATTCGGTTTTTAATCTTTTTAACTATTTTGTATGTTTTTATTGTTTTATGTACCGCCCAGAGAGCTTCGGCTGTGGGGCAGTATAGAAAATAAATAAATAAATAAATGTATGTCCTGGTTTTAAATTTGAAAAAAATGGTGACCTTAAATGTGGGAAGAATCCTGCCTTGGGTTGGACATTATAGTATTTACTGGACTTTTATCCCACCTTTCTCTGAATCAAAATCAGAGTATACATACTAAAAATAAATACATTGACTTAAAATCACAATAAAAGCCAGAATAGCGGCTTGATAGTTTTTCAGGTATTCTGGTTTTGTGAGACTAAAATTCTATTATCTGTAGTGCAAGCAAGAAAAGTGAAACTAACAGTGCAATCCTAAGCATGCTGACCTGGAAGTTAGTCCCAATGGGTTCAATGGGGCTTACTCTTCAGTAAATAACAGTACTATCCTATACATGTCTACTTAGAAGTAAGCCCCACTGAGTTCAATGGGACTGTCTCCCAGATAAGTGTGTATAGAACTGCAGCCAAAATGTGCTTAGGGGACCTAAAACCCACTATGGTCTTCCATTTCAGCAACCTGCTGGCCAAGTAGAAGCATGCGAACTGCTATAGAAGCATGCAAACTGCTATTTAGCACTGCACTAACTCTTGCACAAGTGTTTGCAGAACAGCTCCCACCGTTTATTTTTCTCCCACTCACATGTCTTTGGATACATGCTGATGAAGGCTAATAGCAGTAAAAGCTAACTCCTAAATTGATGTGTTTATTGCAGATTTGTATTTAACAGCTTTCATAATGTGGGATATTCTCCAGAAATTGCTTCATGCAGTAGAGTGAAGCCCTCTTGCAAAGGAAAGGGAGACCTGAAATACTTGGCTATATGTAGATCACTTTTGTAGGATTTTACATCAAAAGCAGCCTAACACTGAATAGTCAACAGAGTCATGGGATTTGGTAAACACTTCTGAAAAACAGAGACGAATGTCTTGAAAACACCACGGTACACAAAATGCAGAGCAAACTCTGTCCCGCCTTCTTAATTATGTGTTTGTTATTCCTCCAGCTGAGGCTGTGCTGTTGGCAGGATGCAGATATCCCAGGTTTGAGCAGGAGGTAAATTATATTGGGATTTGGGCTGGAGCGGCAGCAATACCAGCAGCAACACGGGACACTTGCTGCCAAGCTTTGAGCCTGACTGGGATTTGAGCTGGCGAGCTGAGGGAGAGCAACAAGTGGCCAGATGTGCCCAAATGCTGGACAAAGGAAGGAAGCCTCATTTAATTAACAGTACAGGCCAGTGCAAGTTAGGTGATACTCCCAGAACCTCTGTAAAAGCTTCTGGATCAGCTCTGCTTGTTGATCTGAACAGAGAAACAAGGGGACCTGGTCTTGCTAGCTGCAGATGGCCACAGCCTTCAACCACATATAAGGTAGGTCTATAGGGTGGCCATATGAGCATTGCCAAAAAAGAGCAAATGAAATGCATCACCAAAGAAGAGGACAAAGAGGGCACCAATTTGCATAATATTTGCATGTGCAAATGTATATGTATAGGTGCAATTTTAGAAAAGAAGAATTGTAATATAGATAGAAATGTGTGCCTGGCGAGGTGTTGATGGGCAACATCAAGCCTTTACATCTCCCCCTCATTTGGGTTCTTTGACTTTAAACCAGATTTAAACTGGAGAGCCCAGAGTTGAACTGGGCTTGGAGTGGTCAGCTCATTAAATAGAGAGGACACCTTCAGACAGAGGTCTTTCCTTTGCCAGCTCTCCAGTATGGAGGACTATCCTCTGTCAAGTAGGATACCTGGCCACCTTAGGCCTAATATTTGTTTTCTCTGCCTGCCTATCTATTCATAACCTCTTACGTTTCACAGATGAAACAGGGACATTCTTGTGCTTGAGCGGGTGGAGCTAGCGGGAGAGTGTACAGCAAGGCCTAGTGGGTAACGATGGACCTACACAATCCATAACTAGAAAGGGAGAACTAAAAGTGCATGAAAAATTTGCCGATTATTCCAGAGGACAAATGCAGGGCAGCAAGTCACACACTACATGGCAATTCAACTACATATAGTGCCCCTATGCCAGCAGTAGGGGCGTGGGAGAGAGCCTGGTGCCAGCTACGTATCCTTCACCTATGCAGACAGCACAGGCTATATGGCACCCCTCTGGTCCTGTCTAAAGATACCAGCAAAACTAATTCATCAGGGGCTTGGATACACCTCAAAGAAGAGGTAATCCCCTGCTACCCCAAATTCTCTTTTGGATTAAAATCCAAGCTAGGAAATAATTCCTCTCACCCAGCCCCCTAACCTTTCCTGAAAAAATTGGAGAGGGGTTTTTGCCAGGACAGTGCCCTGAAAAATGTGACAGTCCTGGCCGAAATAGGACAGTTGGAGGGTAAATCCAATACCTTTCCTGCTCAGCCCTGTCTTTGAAAGGGCTACCCTGAACTTGAAAAGAAGCAGACCCTCATATCAGAACATTTGTCCCTGCCATAACTCACTCTTGAAACTTTTTAGCGTAGCCTAAGCCAGCCTTCCCCAATCTGGTCCCCCCCCCCCCCAGATATGTTGGTCTGCAACTTGCATCACCCCCAGCCAGCATCTAGTTCTTGCTTGAGTGACAGCTTGGTGCTGAAGCTTGATGGGCTGATGTAACCTGAAAGCACATGGCACGACGGTTGTGCATCAATTACTTCCCAATGTGCGACTGAAGGTGGATTCGTTTGTTGTGTGGTGATTGATTATTTATTAAAAACCTTTTATTAATGACTTCAAGGCAGTTGACAAAAATTAAAACAAGGAAAACAATAAAACGCACACTGAATAACCACCAGATAAAAGTCAGAGAGCTGAAAATACATAGTAAAACTCTTTTAAAATATCCTGGGTAAATGAAGTTCTTTTCCTGGTGCCTAAAAGGAAGCAAAGTTGGCACTATACATACCACCCTGGGGAGGGCATTCTGTAACTGGGCCACCAGTGGGGCAGCTAGGGCTGCACCTTGGGGCCAAAATCCAGGGTCTTGCAACCCACGCCCCCACCCCAAATGACCACCCACCCAGAGAGGGCAACAGAACCAATCTCCATTTTATTCCTGTGGCCATGATGGTGCTATGATTTAAAATGCAAAACTGCACATTGCTCATAATATTATTTTTTAAAAATCAGGATTGGCAAGTGGTGTCGTTGTTCTAACCTATCAGGAATGTAGAAACAGTTGTGAAGCATGGGATGGCGGTTGGAGCGGAGGAGAGAAATTTTAGTTGTGTGCTTCACAACTAAAGTAATACACGTGACCATTTAAGCCACCCCACCCCATATAAGACCATTAAATCTGGGGTCAAAAATTACCTAGCTGCACCACTGTGGGGTGCCATACTGAAAAAACCTTCTTCCTTGATGTAACAATTGTCCCCACTGAGGGAGGTGGTTTTTGGAGGAGAGGGGCATCGGCTGATGAGCTTAGGGTGAGGAGAGGTTAGTATGGGAGGAGGTGCTCCTTCAAGTATTTGGGTCCCAAGCCATTTAGAAATTCAGTGGCAAGTACCAGGTTTTGAATTGGGTCTGGAAATGAATAGGCAGCCAGCGACCTTCACATGTCTGTGCCGAAGGTCAATTTTCTGTAGCTTCTGGCTACAGGTGAGGTTAGGTTACATTTTTGCTCCCACTCTTTTCACTTTTCCAGTCAGTTGTGGAGTTGTCACATTTTGTGACAAACTGTACTTTCCCATGTGGCTCAATGCTACAGAACGTATTGCTGTAATGAGGCTCCCAAGATTCTATCATGCAACAAAGAGCTGTCTGAATCCCTCAGCTGGGAATACTCATTACACTGCTGCTGGGGTCTTCTCAGTGTCTGCACCAATGTCAGTGCAGGATCCTTCCACACAAAGCATAATTCCTACCTACACTTTGAGAACCACTTCATAATGTTACAGTTTGTACCTGGGTAGAGGGGAGGAATTTTCTCATGATGCTAATGTAAAACAAATGTAAGGACACAGCACAAACAATGGGAAAATGAGAGCATGTGATATTTTGCTGACAATTACAAATAATAATGGCAGACAAGTATGCCCAAGAAGTCTTCTGCCTTGTAAATAAGGTACCGTAAATAAGATTTATTTCTCCACAATAAATATATTCATTTTACTAGTATACCTGAAAAATGCATTCATTTCAAAAGATTTTTTTTTACTGACTCTGACTCAGGTGTTGTTGTTTTTTGTTGGGTTTTTTTGGGCTAGCATCCATCACTATATAATAATCTCATATTATCCAAGTTAATAAATAATAATAATGATTAAAAAAATTAAAATCACCATTTTCTTTTCCCACTTGCAGTAGTCTTACTGTGGTGCATTCATCTAGGGCTTGCTTATTTGGTTGTTTTTATACCAGTGCAATCTAGTCTGTAGAGTCTTTGTTGGAGCTCATAGGAGTCTAATGATGATGATGATGATGATGATGATGATGATGATGATAATAATAGAACTAGTTTAAGACTGTAATCCTATATTGCAGGTGTGGGGAACCTGTGGTCCTCTAGATGTTGTTGGACTCCAGCTCCCATCAGCCCCAGCCAGCGATGGGCAGGGATGATGAGAGTTGTAGACCAACAACATCTGGAGGGCCAGATGCTGGAGGGCCCTGATGTACATTTTTTTGTAGCAGCAAGTCTGATTGAACTTCTGGGAAAACATGCATGGGATTGCATGGCTAGTGTGTGTACGAGGTCGCTTTTTCTTAAGCGATTGCCTTCACTCACTTACTCACTCACTCCTTCTACTTCAGTCCTGTGCATTTCCTGTTCCTTTTATATATATATATATATAGAGAGAGAGAGTAGGGCACTGTAATGGAAAAGAAGTACTGGCACTCTTTACAACAATGAAGCCTGGCACTGGAAGCTCCTTATAGATTGTGACTCCTCCAAGCATCATCTGCAACTGTAAACAGAACACAAAGGATGCTGCAGTGCTGGCAGAGAGAGTCAAAATGAGAGGATGCTGAGCCACTAGCAACAGAAGAGGTGGGTGCAAGGGATGGGAGGGAGGGAGAACCCTCAGTAGTAAGTTGGTTGCAAGATGTCTCTGGCCTCTTCCTATCATTATTTTTTTGTATGCTACGCTTATTTTCCTGATTGTAAATACAAACATTTCTTTTTCTCCTGCAAAGCCAAACGCATCCATAGATCATGATTGGATCTTCCAAATCGCCATGCCTCAAAGCTCTATCCTCCAGTTAGGAAAAAAAGTGCTTTTTCTGGGTTTTGGGGTTTGTTTGTTTTTAATGCGTATAAACTGCCCTTCTTTTCCCAAGAATGACCAAATCTTCAGCTTGGCTAATAGAAAGACCAGACCACGCATTTCTCTTTACGGCTGCTCTCTGCCTGACAAGGGACTCCTGTGTCCCAATCAATACTGGAGATAAATCTGAGACAGATCTGAGCAACTGCTAGAGTTTATACGGGGGGGGGGGGAGGGGGCACACACACAAAAAAACGGGAGAACAGACACTATTATTTCTTTCACCCAGCAGCCCTTGGTGTGAGCTGAAATCTATTTTGTACCTAGCAGAGACTAAGGCTCCAGTTCTGTGATTCCTGGGAGCACACCCCAGGGCCCATAGGGTGCTTTGTATTTGTATTTTATTTTATTCATATGGAGCCCTATAACAAAAAGGTCTGAGGGTGGCTCACACAATCCAACACGTTCAAAACAGATACAATAATAAAACTCTTAAATGAGCTTAAAGGCCTGGGATCTCCTCCTCCAAGGCGGAGAGAGAGAAAGAGAGGGCTGACCTCGGAGAGGGAGAACTGACCTGGCAAACACCTTCCCAGCTGCTATGGAAACTTCCAAGACCCTTGTCTCTGGCACTGGAGCTCCGATGTCAGCAGAGGCAAAGAGGGGGCATTCCGTAGGCGGGGAAAGCTTGGATCTGGAGGATCCATAGTTTTCCCATTCCCCCTAAACATGCCCCTGGAATTGGAGGAAATATACCGCAGCCCTGGAGCTGGTGTCCGTAATTTCCCTCCCACTGTAACCAATGGGAGGGTAATGGTAAACATAAACAACAACAACCCCAAAAACTGGGGAAGAAGGAAAACACCACTCCTACTTCCCTTCTGTCCAGCTGGTGCAAGCTTGCAGGGCTTCGGGTAAGGTGGCTCCTCTACCTTTGGATCTCCCCCACCCACTTGAAGGATTGCCTAGCAACTCCTGCACTCCATCTAAAGAAGGTAGAAAAAGCACAACCAAACAAAAGAGTTTAGAAAAAACATGACTAAATGCCAAACTACGCATGTTATGTCATTCATGCTTTTATAAAAGCATGCTTTAGCCCTCGGCTGGTATTTGCTTTCCAAAGGTGCTGTTTGATAGCACCTTTGGGGGCAAATAGTAGCCAGAGGGTGATTTTGGGTGGGAAACTGGCATGGGTCCCTGATCCAGATTGAGGCCCTACATGGCTGCTTTCCCTTCAAAATAGAAGTGTCCCGCTTTTAGCGTGCTAAAGTAATGAATTATGTAGTTTGGCCCCAAACTTCCCCAGATTCCCTGTTTCATGAAGCAACCAGTAAGAACCGGCGGTTGCAGCCACATGATATATCCTCTAGAAAAATGTTTATGGATTTTACTACTATTTTCTAACAACAACAACAACAACAATTCAATTTCTACATCGCCCTATAGCCAAAGCTCTCTGGTTGACGACATACACAATAAAAACTACAACAGAACCAATGACAAAATACATCACAAGCAGCAACAATAATGTAAAAGAATTTTAGAAGTATGTTAAAAATCTTGTAAAGATTTAAAGAATTTAAAGAATGTTAAAATCTTTATTTTGCTTTCAACCTGCAGTGGGGAAGGGGCTGTGACTGAATGTCAAAATGTGTCCAAAATAAATAAATATGCTAACATGCTAACATTAGGAATGTAAACAAAAAGGCAAGTAAAAATCTAGGGTGCAGCAACTCCTGGATCATTGGCTTTAGTTGCTTTAAATGGAATGTGCTCCATTGACTAAAAGTCCTCTGCCAAAAGAGGAGACACTGCCTTCAGCACTATTTTAATGAAAAGGCGGGATATAACCTGAACACATAAATAAATACATAAATATTAGTAACAAGGCTGCATTTCAGGTAGATTGATCGACTGCGCCCTCGATGATCGGAAGCCCCCGAACCCAGAGGTTTCTGATTATCCTATGCACATCAGGAGCAGCAGCGGAGATGATCTTCATCACCTCCCTGTCCTCCCGCCCTGCATATTTCACTAGATTGGCTTTTTAGCCCATCTAGCGATCGTGCTTTGCAGGGGGAGGGAAGGAGGCTGGCAGAGGCTCAGGAAATCTCATATCCTGGCCTCTCCGGTCTCCTCTCCTCCCTCCCCACCCACTGGAACACCCCCTTTCCCCCTGCTCCCCGAGGTCGTGTTCCCAACCTCAAAGGGCAGCCAGAGCGGTTCTTTCCATGCTGGCTGTGAGGGGTGTGTGTGTCGGATTTCTGACTCCTCCTTCCGAGGTTGGAGGGGAGGATCCCCAATATCCTATGGCCCTCTCAGACAATGGCTAGGGGCCAAAGGATTGCTCCCCAAAGTTTAAAAACAGCACTTTAAATTGGGCCTAGAAACAAGCTTGGAGCCAGTGCAACTGACATATGGTCAAATCACTGTTCCAGTTAGTAATCTAGCAGCCCTATGTTGGACCAACTGCAGTTTCCAAACCATTTTTAAAGGCAGCTCCACATGCAATACATCACAATATCATCCAAATGGGAGGTTACCAAAGTGTGGGTACTTGTGGTCAAGTGATCCCCATCCAGGTAAAGCCGCAGCTGGCATATCAGCTGAAGCTGATAAAAGGCAGAGAGCTCATTTGAGCCTCTAATGACTGTGCTGGATCAATAAGCACCCCCAGACTGTGAATCTGATCCTTTAGTGGGAGTGCAACCCCATCTAGAACAGGCTGAACAACATTCTCCTGGGTAGATCAACAACCGACCAACAAAACCTTCATCTTGTTGGGACTGAATCTCTCTCTGTTCGTCCTCACCCAGTCCATTATTGTACCCAAGCACTGGTTCAGGACAGCCAAAGTCTCTCCTGCATCTGGTGAAAATGGGTGATAGAGCTGGATGCCCTCTGTATACTGGTGACACCTCAGACCGAGTATGAGTATGACCTCTCCCTGTGGTTTCAGGGAGATTATTTAGATCCGTGCCAGTCGGGCTTCAGGTCTGGACATGGGACGGAGACGGCCTTGGTCGCCTTGGTGGATGATATGAGGAGGGCTTTGGATAGGGGCGAATGCTCCTTTCTAGTCCTCCTCGATCTCTCGGCGGCTTTTGATACCGTTGACCACGGTATCCTCCTGGACCGCCTGGAGGGGTTGGGCTTGGGAGGCACTGTATTGCAGTGGTTCCGGTCCTTCCTCTCTGGAAGGTACCAGAGGTAGTTCTCGGGGAGGAGGCTTCGGACCCTCGGCTGCTCACTTGTGGGGTGCCGCAGGGTTCCATCCTCTCCCCGATGTTATTCAACATCTACCTCAAGCCGCTGGGAGCTATCATCAGGAGGTTTGGGGTGCGGTGTCATCAGTATGCGGATGACACGCAGCTCTACCTCTGTTTCAAGTCCTCACCGAGGTTGGCCGTTGAGACCCTGTCCAAGTGCCTGGAAGCAGTGGCTGGCTGGATGGGAAGGAACATGCTGAAGCTGAACCCCGACAAGACCGAGGTACTGCTGGTGGGGGACAAGGGGAGGTTAGGGGATGTTGACCTGGTGCTGAATGGGGTACATCTACCCCTGAAGGACCAGGTCCGCAGCTTGGGGGTCATTCTAGACTCCCAGCTGTCCATGGAGGCTCAGGTGTCAGCTGTGAGCCGGGCAGCGCTGTATCAACTCCATCTGATACGGCAGCTGCGCCCCTACCTTCCTAATCACCTGCTCCCATCAGTGGTTCATGCCTTGGTCTCCTCTCGCCTAGACTACTGTAATGCGCTCTACGTGGGGTTACCCTGGAAGACGGTTCGGAAGCTGCAGCTGGTACAGAACGCGGCGGCTCGCCTGGTTAAAGGCAGCCGCCGGCGGGATCACATCACGCCAGTGATGAAGGATTTGCACTGGCTACCAGTTGCTTGCCGAGCCGAATTCAAGGTGTTGGTTTTGACCTTTAAAACCCTATACGGCTCTGGTCCAGTTTATCTCAAGGAGCGTCTCCAGCAACACCAAGTGGGCCGCTCAACAAGATCTGCCACGGATGGCCTTCTCCTTGTCCCTTCAGCCAGAGCAGCTAGACTGGTGGGGACGAGGAAGAGGGCCTTTTCTGTGGCGGCCCCCGTACTGTGGAACTCTCTCCCGAGCGACCTCCGCCATGCCCCCTCTCTGATGAGCTTCCGTCGCTCATTAAAAACTTGGTTGTTCAGGCGGGAATATGGGGTGGGTTAAGATTTTAAAATTTTTATATTGTTTTAATGTATTTTATTGTATTTATGTATTTTATTGTTGTACATCGCCCAGGGTGGCCGGTTGCCGGCCAGATGGGCGATAAATAAATATTAATAATAAATAAATAATAAATAAATAATAAACAGCATGGGAGAATGAATAGAACCCTGTGGAACCCCAAAGCATGACAGTCAAATGGTCTAAAGGCCAAGGAGTCCAGCACCACCTTCTGGAATTAGCCCTCCAAGTAGGAGTGGAACCACCACTAAGTGGTGCCTCCTGTGTCCAACTCGGAGAGCCTAACCACATGGATACCATGGTCGATAGTATCAAAAGCCATTGAAAGTTCCAGGAGAATGAACAGGATCACAATCCCCCCCACCTCTTTCTCTTGACAAAGGTCATCCCACAGGGTGACCAAGGCAGTTTCTATCCCCACACCAGGCTTGACACCTTTTTGAAATGGATGTAGATGATCAGTTCCCTCTAAGAGTGACTGGAGTTGCCAAGCCACCCCTCTTTCAATCACCTTGCCCAGGAAAGGAATGCTAGCCACTGGCCTCTAGCTGTCAATGTCATATAGGTCCAGGCCAGGTTTCTTCAGGAGCAGTGGAATTATGGCTTCAGTTGGAATCGCTCCCAGTCTCAGAGAGGTATTTACAACCTCCGGGACCCAGACAGATATCCCCTCCATGCTAGAATAATCCACGAAGAGTAAAGGTCAAATGTACAAGTGGTGCAACCAAGCACCTTGTCCATATCCAATAACTGAAACACATCCAACAAAACTGGCCCAGACAGTGCTCTAGACATCTCTACTGACAAGGCATTAACTGTGGATTGCTGAAAAGCATTGCGAATACACTTCATTCATGAGATTTTGGAATAAATGCCAAATAAATTTGTTAGACTTTAAGGTGCCACAAGACTCATATAGGTAGGTCAAGCACGTCAAACGAATCCTTTACAGGACCATCTTCCATCTGGTAACCTGTGTCCTCACTGTGGGAAGCTGTATGGATCTAGAATTGGCCTCCACAGTCACTTACGGACCCATCGCTAGAATCTACACAATTTTCTTTAGAATGTCCTCCTTTTAAAATTTCCTTTTTGTAAAATATATATATATATATATATTTAAAAAAATCCTGGAAGACAATCTTACTCGGTCACGAGTGATCGCCTGATGATGATGACAGGTAGGTATACTAAGTAGATAGCCAGGACTGGCATCAGCTCCCTGTCAAGTGCAGACTTGGTCAGAAACCAAGTTTTACTGCCATGCAATGTATGGAATGGCCCACAGAATTCCTACTCTGGTATCCACTTAATTATCCCAATGTCAGCATCATAATAGAGAAAGCAGCATAAGAATGTGAACATCCACTCATTCTCTGGAACATTATCTTACACCCTAGAAACACAAGATATATGTGTTACCCTCAACATGCTTAATTGCAAATTCTTGGTGAAATGTCATAACTCTCTTGGCACATTCAAATGCAGGCTGCTTAATTAAAACTCACTCCCAAACTTAAAACAAATAGAAGTACGGCTTTGCTCCCAAAACAAACTGATCTTGATGAACTTAACTTGCTGAAAGAAGACGTTCCTTCCAAAAGTTTGGAAGACTTCCTTCCAAAGTGTTGCCTCATCAGCTCTTCTTGAGAACAAAATTAGTAAATGTTTCACTGAAGAGCATAACTATGGAGTTTAAAGGTTTCACATAGCATAAGAAAACAAAACTTGAACCGTTGCTTACATTTAGTCAAGGCAAACTGAAAGGGTGTACAGAAGGTATGCCATTTTAGCAGTGATCCTGCGGTGGAAATGCATTCACCACATTTTGCACAGATGTACAACCTCCTCCTCCTCCATGATCTGCAGCAAATGGCAGAACTGTAGAGCATCAATCAGCCACCCCTTGTGTCAGCCTCAAAGCCACCCCTCCCTTTTTTGGAACAGGACTGTGCTTCGTGCTGATTATTTATGTATCATTTTATTTTATTTTATTGATATCACACCTTTCGCCACTCAAGACGGCTAACAATAAAAACCAAACTAAAACCAAATCTTAATTAAAACATAAAATTAAAAGGAAATAAATTAAAAATAAAATAAAAACACAGCTATCCCTTTTGTCCATCATGAATTTCAACAGCACTCATGGAACCTTGTGCCCTGTAACACTGACAATCACAGGGAGATACAGCTGCCTTTAACAAATCTTCTAATTGTACAGACCGAGCGCTAATCAGTACACTGAGAGCACAGGTCCAGAAATAAAGTTGCAGAGTGCCAGTGGCAACCAGAAATGTAATTCTGATTACCAGCAGGGAACACCTCCAATGTACCCCCCCCCCCATAGGAGCAACACAGTTTTTAAGAGGCACTGGCATCACAGGGAAGATAGAGAGGACCTCTTTCAAAATGACACATAGTGGGGAGAGCCAGTGTGGCATAGCGGCTAGAGCAGGGCACTCCAACCTTGGGTCCCCAGATGTTGCTGGCCTACAGCTCCCAGCATACCCAGCCAGCATGGCTAATGGCAAAGGATTCTGTGAGCTGTAGTCCAGCAACATCTGGGGACCCAAGGTTGGAGAGTCCTGGGCTAGAGTGCTGGACTAGGACTTGGGAGATCCGGGTTCTAGTCCCCACTCGGCCATGAAACTCACTGGATGACTTTGGGCCAGTCACTGACTTTCAGCCTAACCTACTTCACAGGGTTGTTGTGAGGATAACATGGAGAGGAGGAGAAGGATGATGTAAGCCACCTTGGGTTCCTTTCAGGGGAAAAAAGGCATGATATAAGTACAATAAATAAAATATAATGAAGAAATAAATGGTGACAAAATTGCAGCTCCTATTTTAATTGATGTATTTTAATTGCTGTGCATGAGACATGGAGAAACAAATACGGATGGAGGAATCAATCCATTTCGGTTTCTCCTCCATTCTACTTTTTTTAAAATCTCAAGTTCTTTCTGTCCCTTTTACAAAGAAATTTGAAAATGCTGGTAAGTTCTTATCAACAACATAAGCCAACACTTACACAACGAAATTCTCGCCCCTTTGCGCCAGCCAAATTCAATAGGTACAGTTACTACCAGCATGGAGAGGACCATGCTGGACTTAACTGCCATGTAGCTGTTAGAATTGAGATGCCTGTCAGAAAAAAAGAGAGGTGACAACTCTAATCTAGCACCCCGAACACAGGGATTCAAAGCTTTTAAGAGCTAGGCACTCAAAGCTCTCTGCATAGTTGGATGAATCTGTCAGTTTTGTTTTCTCTCACATTCAAATTCTTTAAATCTCTTTCCATCCCATTGAAGAAGAAGCGTGCACATTTTGTTAAGTTCTTATTAAAAAAACGAATGGAATGAAATTCTCAGCCACCCCTAGCAAAAAATGGTCTTGGGAGTGGGGGCAAACCCCTTGGGCAGGTGTAATTACTTGAATCTCAGGGAAACACAGAAGAAATGTAGGCGGACTGGTAGTGACACCCGTGCTGCCAAAAGAGAAGACAGCCACAAAGGGGGATTTGGAAAGAAAAGACATATTCCAGACGCTGCAGAGTGCTTCGGGAGATTCGTGCGGAAGGCTGGAAAACTATTTCTAATTCATATGCATCAGAAATAAAAATCTTCAGGAGCCGGCGTCAGATCTTTAGACACCTGCTCTGAGCAGAGATGGAAAACAAATGTCAACGTTCAAAAGCACCAGTGTCAGCAGCACATCCTTAAAAACCTGGCCCTGCTTATGTTATAGCCTCAGAGACTTCCCAGACTAGTGCTGTGCGGAGATTTGTCCAATTTCCTGATGGTTTTCTTTCCCCATGATAGAGCCTTCTATTTTTCCACCTCATTTTCAGGGCACTTTAGAGTTTCTTCTGAATGTCTTTTGGTAGTGTTTTTGAGCATATTGCTGCAAGGTGGCCAAGGGTGCCGCGTGTTTTTTCTTTCTGTTCTCTCATCACCCTGCAGGCTCCTCAGCTGCTCATGCCTCTAGATCTGAAAAAGCCCCGTGGGAGGAGTTACCTCACAACAACCGGGTTCAGGCAACACAATAACTCACACTCAAGGGTTGAGTATGGGTTGAGTGTGGGTTGTTGCTGAAACATGGGTTATCATGTTGTCTGAACCCAGCTGCTGCACTAACAGTCCTAGGGTGGAGGTTCCCCATAGATGATTTAAACCATTTCATCGGCTCTTAGCACAAGAGCTGTCAGGATGGCTAACAATCCTGTGATTCTCTCCCATCTCTCATCTCTTGAGTGAATCAAGTGATGCACAAAGACTATAGGGAATAAACTGACAGACACATTGGCTGGGTTCAGGCAACACGATAACCCCACACTCAGCGATTGAGTATGGGTTGAGTGTGGGTTGTTGTTGAACCATGGGTTGTTGTTGAAATGTGGATTATTGTGTTGTGTGAACCCAGCTGTGCTAACCAGCCATGGCTTGCTAACCACGAACAACCCATGAAGAGAACCCATGGTTTGTTGCTGGGTTGTGAACTGTGGGTTGTTCACCATGTTGTTCACAAACTGTGGGTTTGTTATCTCTGCTGGGTTCACACAACATGATAACCCACGTTTCAGCAACAGCCCATGGTTCAACGACAACCCACACTCAACCCTTGAGTGTGGGGTATTGTGTAGTCTGAACTTAGTCACAATCTTCCTCTGGACTTTAACAGTAGTGCGGGAGCACTGGACCGTACAATGAAAGACAGGACACACCCACACACACACACACACACACACCTAGGCCACTGCATAACTAGTTAGAACCTCACACCCCACCTAGGAGGATTTCATCAACATTTTCTTCGGCTCCTCTGATTCCCCCACCCCCAAAACAATTAATTTCATATAAAATTGCATGAGAATAGTCACACAAAAAGGAGGAAGTTGTTTCAGCACAGTACTATTCCAGACCAGGGGCAGAATCCAACGGGACGCTCACGCCCTCACCGATTCTCTTATGACCTGCCAATTCTGTTGTGTAAGTGGCCCCCACAACTTGTGCAATGGCAATTTAGTGCTTGTGGGGCAACCCAAGAAGGAGAAGGGTCAGCGGAGCTCGCATATGGGAGCTCCACCAGCCTGCCTCTTTCCAGAAATGAGCGTTTCCACTCATTTCAGGGCTTCCCTTAGGAAGCGCTAAATCTCCCTTGCATAAGTGGTGGATCCCACTTGCACAATGCAATTCACATAATCCACTGCTTGCATAAGGGAATCCTCAGGGGCATAAGCGCCTCCTTGGATTCTGCCTCATGTCATAAACTTAGCGACACCTGGGAGAACTAAGAATAGGATACACACACTGTCAGAGATCAAAGGCATGTATGCCTCAGAACAGAATTTTTTTAAAATTGTATCACAAACAGCATCCAAGAGAGAAAAAGTAAATCTGATGGAGAGAGATTATTTCTTTTTAAAGGAAGAGAAATTAAAATGTCCATCAATGATGAGTGGCTATCGATGGTTTGCATTCACTTAATAGTCACAAAGAAGGATTCCTCTTTGCTATGGGAAAGTGTATGTCCACAAGCCAAAATGATCCACTTACAACAGAGTAATCCTACTGATATTGATAGGACAATTTTTGAGCAAACAGATTGTAAGTTGCAAGGATGCTATCACTTCTTCTAATGCTGAACTCAGTCCCAGTGAGCCAACAGTGCTGTAGCCAAACGGGGCCAAAGCTGAAGATTGGGGAAAGTAGACACCGCTCAACAGGGTGACTGGAGAGAAGTTTTAAGCAGAGAGCCAGTGTGGTGTAGCGGTTAGAGTATTGAACAGGGACTCAGGAAATCCTGGTTCTAGACCTCACTCAGCCGTGAAGCTCACTTTGGGCCAGTGACTGACTCTTAGCCTAACCTGCCTCACAGGGTTGTTGTGAGGATAAAATGGAGAGCAGGAAGGCCATGATGTAAGCTGCCTTGCCTTGGGTTCCTTTCAAGAGGAAAAAAGGTGGGATATAATCATCATAATCATAAAGTTTGTGAAACACTTGCCTGCTCCAGGTCTCTTTTCGTACAAAAAGTGTTTACACACAAGCATTTCTCACAGTCTTAATTTATACATCTAAAAGCCACTTCCCAACTTTACATCCCATTCTACAATATTCAATAAACAGAATGTAGGGAACAGCTATGCAAACATGGGCTGTTCTGGTTCTCAGAGGCTCCCATTGAATTCTATGGAGCAAAGCAAACAGGCTGCAGTCTAAAGGCACAGCTGACTATAAGTACAACTTTCCATCACTCCATTTTTAACTAGTCTTCTTGCTAACAACCAGTTTGCTGTCATTTTTCCTTTTTTTTAAAAAAAGTAAGATGATGAAACTGTGAGGCCTAATTGTTATCAACAGCCAATTTTGCTGAGTTAATAAGCATCTGATATAGCAGGCTGTACGTATCATGCAGCCTCTGTTTCAAGATTGTTTTGCTCAGGAAACCTACTTCCGGATGCTGAACATGGCAGCCCACCCGCTGGTGAGACGTGACAAAGCAGACACCCTGGTAATGACAAAAAATAACAACACTGTAACTTGCTTCATGTGGCCTTAATTCTCATAAAAGTAGCTTGAAAATGAAGTAATTGCAACTGCTGAAGAAAAGGCTGCTGTCCACAGTTTACTCATGGGCATAGGATGGGGGCAGCTAGCCCAGCCTTCCCCAACCTGTTGTTCTTCAGATGTCTTGGACGACTACTCCCAGCATTCCTGACTATTGGCCGTGCTGCCTGGGTCTGATGAAAGTTAAAAGTCCAAAACATCTGGTGAAGACTATGTTGGGGAAGGCTGAGCTAGCCACAGTTCTCTACAGAAGGAAACTGGGCTGGTTCAAGACTGGAGTTCAGGAAGTCTGATCCCCAGCACCATTGTTTAATGAAATTAAACCAGGGGTGCAGAGCCAGTGTGGAGTGGTGGTCAGAGTGTTGGACTGGGACTCGGGAGATCCAGGTTCTAGTGTCCACTCAGTCATGAAGCTCAGTGGGTGACTTTGGGCCAGTCACTGACTCTCAGCCTAACCTGCCTCTAAGGGTTGCCGTGAGGATAACATGGGGAGGAGGAGGACCATGTAAGCCACATTGGGTTTCTTGCAAGAGGGAAAAAGGCAGGATATAAATGTAATAATAAAATAAAATTTTAAAAAAACAAATAAAATGTATGTCTTCTACCTCTAGGTTTTTGTCTTTAAGATAAAGAATTTTAGATTTTTCTTACCATCCAATACCATACAATCCCTCAAAACTGTATTATTATTATTATTATTATTATTATTATTATTATTATTATTATTTGAAAAAGGAAATAAACCAGATTAGCTCTTAGCTGCACAGTTGAAAAAACAAATAAATATTACAGTTTCACAAATAAAGGGTAATGTGGTTGTTGTAATGTCCCCAAAAGAGATAGTGGATGCATTTAGCACCTATTATAAAGACCTTTATATGTCAGGAAAACCATTGTTTAATACGATACTGGCATTCTTACCAGAAGTTGATTTACCTTGTATAACATCAGTAGATATTGAAATATTGCAGCAGCCAGTAACTATGGAAGGATTGAGTCAAATTGTTAGAGAATTAAAAAATAATAAAGCCCCAGGTAAGGATGGTATGACTGCAGAATATATGAGAATTTTTAAAATTCTATATCCGGCAGTCTACTGAATACAATAAGTGAGGTAATGAGCAGATATAAATTTCCAAAACCTGGCAAGGGGCAAAGATAATTGTTATTCCTAAATATGGTAAAGATCTAACTAAACCCAGATCCTATCAGTCTATTGCTTTACTTAATCAAGATGTCAAAATATGGACAAATATACTTGTGAAGAGATTAAGTGGTATAATAAGTAAATATGCTGGAGAGGATCAGACTGATCTTATTAAGGGAAGGAGATTATCAATATTCAGAGACTGCTCAGTTCAATTTATAGGATTAATTGCTCAAAAAAGCCCCATGGGATTTTGTTTTTAGACACTGGAAAAGTGTTTGATCGTATAGAATGGGATTATTTACATCAGGTCTTGTATAAGTTTGGTTCACGGGAAAATTTTAAAAGTGGGTCAAATTAATATATACAAATCCTACCTCTGTGTATGTAAATAGATCTAGTTCAGAATTTTTTTATTTACACAGAGGCACCTGACAGAGTTGTCTACTGTCTCCTCTCTTTTTTGTGTTATCAGTTGAACCCCTCACTGAAATTATCTGGAGAAAGGCAAAATGAAAGGGAGTGAAATTTGGAAATGAGGAATGTAAAATTAATTTACATGCAGATGATATTGCATTGATATTACAGGATCCTCTAAAGATGTTTGGGGAACTTTTGGATTTGCTTCAAAACTTTTGTCAAGTATCAGGGTATAAAATCAGTTGATATACATCAGAATGGATAGGTATTCATTTAGAAAAGAGAGAGAAGGAACATATAGCTAAAAGATATTCAATCCCATGGAGAGATTCCCCAGTCAAATATCTTGGTATATGGATTACTGTACGCCTAACTTGGAAGACTGCGCAGCTTAAAATCATAATACATTGTTTCAAAGAATTAATACTGATAGTGAAAAATGGTCACGGAGCAAGATGTCTCGGACTGGAAAAGTAGCAACAGTTAAAATGAACTGTTTTAACTGTTTTAACGCCAAGAATACTTTTTAAATTTTTGAATATCAACATCTGGGGCCTTCCTCTGACACCTCCTTTTCTGTGGTAGCCCCCCAACTGTGGAACAAGCTCCCCCCTGAGGCCCGCCTGGCGCCAACTCTATTATCTTTTCGGCGCCAGGTTAAGATTACCCCTCTACCTTGAGGCTTTTAATAATTAAATGGCATATGGTGGGGTGGTAAACTGTTTTTGCGGTCATGTTTTATTAACTTGTTTTAGAGATATTTAAAAATTGGTTTTAAAATTTTCATAATGTTTTATATTTTTAACTGTATTTTATTGTTTGTTTTTAATTATTGTTGTACACCGCCCAGAGAGCTTTGGCTATTGGGCGGTATAGAAAATAAATAAATAAATAAATAAAATATTCCATTGCAGGTGAATGCAATGCTACTTAACAAATGGCAAAAATTAGTATCAAAATTTTTATGAGCCAGAAAAAAAGCTAGAGTTAATAGTGCTATATCAACCTGCAAATTCAGGAAGGTTAGCACTTCCCTGCATCCACTGGTATTATATCTGTGTCTGTGTTGAAATCATGGTTTATACCAGATAAAGGAACAAAGTTAGGACAATATAACAACTAGTATTAAGAACACACTCTGGTGTTGCAATAAAAAAAGATATAGAAGGGACAAGGGCAAACCCCTGCATTAGCAATTCATATAAAATCTGGAAATTAAACAAGAATAAACTGAGCCTAGGAATCTCACCTCTTACCGCTATGAATTATAATGAACAAAGTGAAGATCAAACAGTATCGGGTAATATGAATTATTGGGAGAAATATGATCTAATAGAGCTTAGAAATTTGTTTTAAAATGGTCATATAAAAAGTTATCAATACATTCTTGGGGAAATAGAACATAATCAAATTTCAGTTTTTCAATATTTGCAGATTAGGCACATAATATCCAATTTAATATCTAAATATGGGTCACTAAGAGATTGCTCTAGCTTTGAAGCAATAATATCAAATGGGTACATAAGGGAACTCCAAGTCAATTTTATAAAATTATAGTTCACCTTATATATATGGTGATATATATAAGGAACATATATTTGACCAAATGGGAAAATTATATAGGAAGGCAAATTACTTAAAACGTTTGGGATTGGATTAGAGAACATAGCCCAAAGAGTATACTCTGTTTGAATTTTAAAGATAACTTTTATAAATTACTCTTTAGATCAGGGCGCTCCAACCTTGGGTCCCCAGATGTTGCTGGTCTACAGTTCCCAGCATACCCAGCCAGCATGGCTAATGGCAAGGGATTCTGGAAGCTGTAGTCAGGCAACATCTGGGGACCCAAGGTTGGAGAGCCCTGCTTTAGATAGTACTTAACTTAACACCATTCAGGCTTAGTAAAATTTATAGGCAGGTAGAGAATAAGCATTGGAGATGTGGTTCCAGTGGAGCTAATATATACCATGTTTTTTTGTCTTGCCTCCAAATAATAAATTTTTGGAGGACAGTAAAGGCTGAAATTGTGAAAATGGTAGGTGTTGAGCTCTGTTTGGACCCATTGATATTTTTATTTGGATATGTTAAATATATAGTTCCAATTTATGATGCGGAAATGACTATTCACTTACTGACGGGCACGGCTCCCCGTATGGTAATAAGCCATCGGTGGAAGAGTGTTAACCAGGGATGTTGAAGAGTCCTTGGTCTCAAGTCACGAGTCGAGTCACAAGTCTTTGGACTCGAGTCTCGAGTCCGAGTCCAAGTTCTTGGTCCAAAATGGTGACTCACGAGTCACGAGTCACTCCCAAAGCTGACTCCACGAGTCCCTATTAAAATCAATGGGGTTTCCCCCCAACAAAATAAGGCTATTTCAGATGTGTGGCTTAAATAAATTCTAGGCACAAGTGTGCCTTTTTATTTCAAAACTCTGCAACTGATTTTGGCAAGAACAGACCAGGCAGACAAACCCAAAATAACCAGACAGGCAGAGGAGGCAGGGAACCCCAAAACAGGCAGGCAGAGGCGTTTGTCTTGGACAATTCAAACTGTGGAACTGGTTAAGAAGAGACCAGGCAGGCAGAGGAGGCTGGGAACCCCAAACAGACAGGCAGAGCCAGCCAAACCCAAAATGTCTGAAAGGTTGCATTTTAGGGAAATGATTTTAAAAAATAAACTTGCTGTACTTCCTAAAACCTATTCATGTTGCATTTGAGGAACACGAGTCCTTGGTCTCGAGTCTCGAGTCGAGTCCCATTAAAAATATTGGGACTCGACTGTCGACTGAGCCTGACTCGAGTCAGCGGGGGGACTCAGTCCGACTCACGAGTTGAGTCCTCGAGTCCGAGTCCCCATCCCTGGTGTTAACCCTCCAACAATTGATGATTGGTGTATGAGAGTTTGGAATATGGCCTCGACGATGAAATTAACTAATATGATTAGTGTCAGAAAGGGCTGCTCAGGAAATAATTTTTTATATAGAAAAATGGAGTCTATTTTATACTGGAATGATAATATACAGGATTCAGGACAACTTTATTTACTGTTAGCGGCAATTACAGGGATGAGTTTGATTATGTTCATAACTCTTCTTTGTTGTCATTTGTATTTATAAATCATTGTAAGATGAAATGTTTTCCTTTGTTAATCTACTGGGAGTTTCCTCTGTAATAGCAAAAGAATAAATAAATAAATTAATTAAAATAAAATAAAGAAACTGTTAAATGCTGTATAGGCTGATTTAACTCCCTCACCTCCCAAGACTCAGCAAAAATAAAACCTATTGTACACTTAGGGTCTACAACGTTTCCTTATTTCCTTGACAATAAGCTGCTGTATGGCAAATCTTCTCACTGCAGTTCTTTTAAAACATCTACTATATGTTTTAGAAACTCTATACGGATTGCTCACTACCGTATATGGCTTTTCCAGATCACGTTGAGTTTGCATGCTAGCTATACATGCCTCTATGGGCATCCTGAATCTTCTCTGATGGAGAGGGATTATTTCTTTTTCAAGGAAGAGAAACTGAAGTGTCCATTGGTGATGAATGCTTATGGAAACTAGAGATGTGAAGGCCCAGGGAAAAAACAGAAATGTTTGGGGGGAAATGTTTCCCCCCATTTTCCAGGACCTTTTTTCTCTCTTGAAAAACTGAACAATTTTTGATTATGAAATATTTTCTTTTAGCATGATGAATAAAATGTTTAAGACAAGCTGCTCATATAGTGCTACTCCTCCAAAATTATTTCTAAAAACTACGTAATAGGAAGACTTTTATGTAAGACTAGAGATGTAAAATTTCTGGAAATGCTGAAGCTGGGGAATGTTTTTTTAAAAAATCTTCTCTGGGATGTTCCCAGCATAGCTAATTCTTCCATTCCTTATTAAAACTATTAATCCAAAGTATCGTTTACCAATAGACATTTAGGGATACTCCAAGTCATGCTCAGTTTCCCAACATATGACTAGAGACACTATATCATAATAAATGAAGAAGATGTACATTCTTGACAGTTTAGGTTTTGTTCTATAGTTTCCTGAGTTTCTGGGCTCAAGGTCTTTTCTACATGAGCCTTTTATTGTGAGCTCATCATTCCTGGTTATTTATGGGTGCGTTAGATAACATTGTGACCCTCCAGTTTCACTTCTGTTTTTAATGAGCTCTTTTTCAGGGGGGATTGGAGTGGGGAAAATCAGCATTTATCCCGAAACAAAGCACAACAAGTCCCTACTACTGTAACTGAGTTATTGTGATACAGTAATACCTTGGATTGCAAGTAACTTGGTTTGAGAGCGTTTTGCAAGACAAGCAAATTTTTAAATATTTATTTAATTTTTTTTTACTTGATATACAAGCGACGTCTTGCAATACAAGTACTGTAGTACGGCTTAAATTAAAAATCTCTGTACAAATTTTTTGGGGGGGATTTCATTTTGATATAAGAGTATTTTGGATTACAAGCACGTTTCCGGAACGAATTATGCTCTCAATCCAAGGCATGACTGTATACTACAGTAACACCTAGAGGTTATGTAGCGGAAAATATGGAAAGGAAAAGCTCTTTGTGTAGAGATCTGATTTCAGTTCTGCAACGCAACCAGAAGTAGATACAGTGGGTTAACAGCCTCATCTAGAAAAGCTCTAAAAGTATAGTTTATTCAGACAATAGTTACAAATTTACTAACTGACAGAGCAATCCCTGGAAGAGTGTCCCAGGGACCATAGCATATTTTGGATTCCCCCTCCCAAGGAATTAGACACTCCTGTGACCTTGGGAGAGGGAATCTGAGATTGAATCCCTGGCCCCTTGCAACTGTTGCAGAAAACACTGAGGCACCTGCTTTCCGAGGTCGGAAACGTGACCTCAGATGACCTCATGAAGGTCAAAAAGGAAGTGTTCCTATGGGCAGGGAAGGGAGGGGAGAGGCTGGGATCCACAGTATCTTATGGCCTCTCTATCACCTGTCCTTGCCCACCACTGGTAAGGGAGCTAGATGGCCTCAGAGGCCTGTTGAGCTGATTTTTTTGTTTTTGTGAAGAGGAACAGGAGGTGAACTTGCCACTGTTGTTGCTCCTGCCCTGCCGGCAATAGGCAGAGAATTGTTAGATGCTCCAAACTCAGGGGATTCTGTCTAATGGGCAACAATCTCATAGGATTGTGTTCCAAGTTTACTTTTAAATGTTTTTAATTTTAACGCTAAGTTTATGAGCAAACCAAGTCATATGTAATACATTTTAGGTTCCTAAAGTAACAAAGTGATTTTAGATCAGTAAAAAGCACAAAAAAAAAGTACTGTGCATTTTTCATTTCCTCCCCCAAATTTCTGTTTTTTCCTGAAACACCCCCCCCAAACATTTCCCCCCATGGTTTCAAAATTTGCTGAAATGTTATATCTTTAATGGAAATTCTCCATGTGATGAAGAGGATTCACATTGCAAGCCATGCTGGATGCTATAGGCACTGTAAGGAGGTTACCACCATGAAAGCATCCTTTACATACTAAGCAAGTGTAAAATAATGCATGTTGGGGCGAAAAATCGCAAATTCAAGTATAATCTGATGGGATCTGAGCTAGTGCTGAGTGACCAAGAAAGAGATCTTGAGGTTTGATGAAAATGTCGATCCAGTGTGCAGCTGCTGTGAAAAAGGCAAACTCCATGTTAGGAATAATTAGGAAAGGAATTGAGAATAAAACTGCCAAGATCATACTGCCCTTATACAAATCTATAGTGCAAACACACTTAGAATACTATGTACAGTTCTGGTCACCGCACCTAAAAAAGGACATTGCAGAGCTGGAAAAAGTGCAGAAAAGAGCAACTAAAATGATCAAGGGGCTGGAGCGACTCCCCTATGAGGAAAGGTTACAGCCGTTGGGATTGTTTAGCTTAGAAAAGAGATGAGGAAGGGGAGACATGATAGAGGTGTACAAAACTATGCATGGTGTGGAGAAAGTGGACAGGGAGACATTTTTCTCCACCTCTCAGAATACTAGAACCCAGGGTCATCCCCTGAAACTGGTGGGAGATTCAGGACAGATAAAAGGAAAGACTTCTTCACACAGAGCATAGTTAAACTATGGAAGTCACTTCCACAAGAGGTAGTGATGGCCACCAATTTGGAGGGCTTTAAAAGGGAATTGGACAAATTCATGGAGGAGAAGGCTATCAATGGCTACTAGTCCTGATTGGCTAGTTGCTTCCTCCAGTATCAGAGGCAGTATGCCTATGTACTCTAGTTGCTGGGGTACATGGGTGGAAAAGTGCTGTTGCACTCATGTCCTGCTTGTGGGATCCTGTGGGCAGCTGCTTAGCCACTGTGTGAACAGAATGCTGGACTAGATGGACCCTTGCAACAGCCTCCCTCCCTGGGAGGGAGTTAGGCCTGGTTAGGGTCTTAGGCCTGGTGTCAGTACCTGGCACCCTAGGGCATCTGTTAGGATCCCAGTGCCTCAGCAGGAACCACCAGTACTGACATCTGCCCCAGGCTCTCCCCATCAGACACTACATTGGGCACTCTGGGGAATTTTGGGGAATTAAAATGACATCTCCTAGTCCTAGCCAATCCTGGAGTGCTGCTGCCACTGCCAGGTAAGCCTGAGGGGGGCTATCAATGTAAGAAGAGGAACACCAGAAGGCGCTTTGCCCAGGCCTCCTTAAAGTTGGATCCTGCCTTGCAGGGTATATAAAAAAGACAAGGAGGCTGAAAGATGCCAGGAATGTAGAGGAAGAAATAGGGGAAGAGGTGAGGCAATACTACAGTGGTCGAGTACTAGCCCTCAGCCCAAACTACATACTTTGTTTCATGTTTTTTTCAGGAGTATCAGAAAGCAGCTCCTATATTTGGTACATGTTACAAGCACATTTGCTCTGCTCTGCTGCTGTTTTGCCGAGTACAAGTTTCTTCCCCCTTCTTCCCCCTTAAGACTCATTTGTCCACACAGCCATTTAATCATATAGGGCCCCTAGGATGTGGTATCCCACAAGCTTTTGTTGATGACATCAGAACTATGTCTGTGATGTCATGTCATGGTTGCTCATGAAGAACAACAACCAAAATGACTTCTTGCATCTCCTTCCATTTGCAAGACCAATTAAGACCATGAACAAAAAGTCATCACCATCATCTGGCATTAGCAGCATGTGTTCAGCACTGAAAGAATATACCCTCCAAAATTTCACAGATGAAAATAGGGACACACATGTGAATTTGTAAGAAGTATGGTTAAGCAACATGAAGGTGTGACCAAGAGGGTGTGGCAAGGCAACATGATGGCGTGGCCAGGCAACCAAAGGGCATGGTCAAGTACAAAAGTTATTAGAGGAAACACACAAAACTGCAGTATTTTAAGCATAGAAATCTTTGAATTTATAGTAATATTTACCATTTAGATATCCCTGAGTGTGCAAAGTGGTTCTCAGTCCCACCCTGCCAGGTTCTAGTTTCTCCACTCAGAAAAAAACCATGTGGGCTCTATTGTACTTTATTTTATTTTATTTTTAAAAATGAACAACAACACTGTGATTGAACAATAATGCCAAAATGGAATTATGTTTGTTGCTGCTGTTTGAGGTAGTTGGGATTTTTTCTTTCTTTCTCTTGAGGATGGTGTGTTTTCTGCTAACTCCCTTCTAATGCATTTTTAAAAACCCAATCCAGAATCCCTGCAGAATAATCTTAATCATTACTATAGAGAGCTTTCTCCATTGCACTTCAGCATGTGTTATAAAAAGACTTTCACATGGGGTATACAGGTAGAGCCAAGTAAAATTTACCATGGCTCTGAAAACAGAATAACAGTGCAATCCTATGCATGTGTACTCAGAAGTAAGTCCTATTATGTTCAGTGGGACTTACTCACAGGAAAGTGTGTATAGGATTAGAAGTCCTTTCCATAAAACTCAAACCAGAACAACACAACACAAGCAAAGGAGTTACTGCCACTTAGTTTCAGTGTCACCAGGGAGCCTGTTTCATGTTTTATACCAAAGGAAAGCACTCTGCAACATTTAGAAACAAAAGTCAAAGTTACATCGTGCATCAGTTGTGGATTTGGAAAGAGCGGGAAAAAGATAGCCTCAAAGCAAACTCATCCCTTATGGCAGGGGTGAGAATTGCGCAGCTCTCCAGATGTTGTTGGACTGCAACTCCCAGCTGCCCTCGCCAGCAGAGACAATGGTGAAGAATGCTGGAAGTTGCAGTCCAACAACATCTAGGGTACACAATTCCCGCCCCTGTTTTATGCAAACCAAATATTGACCACATTTCGCACAGAACAAAGTGCACGGACAAACAGAACTGCTTGTAGGGCAATCTCTTTCTTTTTGTTTTAAAATGGTCAGGATTGGCACAAATTCAACAGGTGAAGCTTACCCACCCACCCACACCCCCAAACATGACGCTTCAGAGAGAAGGGGAAGTTTCTTGCATTTCCTTCTGACACTATAACCTCACCTGTTAGAGGCACAGAGTCAGCTCTGTAACTGTTAGGAAATAAAATCTTTGGCAATATAAAGATAGGAATTATGTGATAAATTCCTTCATTCACCTCTCCGTTGGTTTATGCCAGTGGGTGCAGCCTCTGTCTCCTTTTCTTTTCACCCAGCTAATCCCTTTCCCACAGCAATGTGCAGCAGAGGCAGCAGATAGAGCATGTGCATGTGTGCGTGCGTGCGTGCACACGCGCGCGCGCGCGCACGCAAACACACATCCTTGCTGGCCCTCCCAGCTTAGCAGCGTAGGTTCCCTCCCTGCTTACTGCAGCTGTTCGAGCCTAAGCAGAGAGCTACTCTTAAAGGGGCCATGGGCAAAATTGCAGCTAAGCTAAAATTGCAAGCTTAGCTGCAATTTTGCCCATGGCCCCTTTAAGAGCACCTTAAAGTAGCTTGTAGTTCCGGGAGGCAGGGGAATTTGGGACTCTGCATGACAAAGTGAGAAGCCGTGATGGCTTAAGGGTTTTTGTGAAGGTCCTGGCATTTTCGGGGCAATTGGAGACTACGAGAGAAGTCAGGAAGAATGGACCAGATGGTGAAAACCCAGTCTTTCCTTTATCATAGATTTGACCACTGCATGACACAGTGACAGACCCGTGCACTGACCTGAAAACTGCCAGTGATAATGCCTCATCCTTGCCTTGCCTGTCACACCCACAGTATAACTCTTGGTTTATCCTGTAATCAGAAAGCAACTGCTAAGTAGGTTACACTCCAAAATGTTTTGGCTGAGCAGTGAATGAATCCATTTGTCTGTGCCAAAATTCCAGAGTGGAATGTGGCACACAGAATGGATTCCTCCATCCGCTCTTTGTAGATGCTGTGAGGCCCCTGGCATGCTGATGGGGCAGGAAGGTGAGGGGGAAGTGATATTATGGCAGACAAGGCAAGGCTTAGTGCTGTCCTCCTGGCTGCTCTAGGACTCCCTTCGTATGCTCCAGTCCTCTGGCATGGCGAGTGAGCACAGATACAGCCCAGGGGGGTGTACTAGGTCTCCTCTTACCTGATACTCGGCCCCCAGCATGCAACGCAAGTGGTGATGTTCCTGCCTGTTCAGTGTGCCTGAGGCTTCATAAGATATGAAGAGAGGCGTAGCACTGCTCGGGGCACATCCCCCAAACCACGCTAGGTCACCTGGTCTGCTTTGAGGTCTTCATGCTGAAGACCTCATCATGCTGAAGGAGCGGCAACAACATCACTGCCTTCTAGGCCTTCAGGCATGGGAGGTGGGGAGTTCCTAGACCATGCTACAACATCAGCTTCTCATATTATCTCCAGAACAACACACAAGTCACGAAAGGAGGGCCTTAGGTCCGCTCCAGAAATGCTGCCAACTCCACCTGGAAGCTGTGACTGACTCCACCTAAATTCTTCTTGCAATGGAATTCTCCACATCCCTAATTTTTCTGCAGGGCCTAGACTGGAAGCATTTAGTGGTCAATAATAAAGCCCCCCATTAGGTTCAAAGCATCGCATTCCAGAGTAACACATTTTAAAAAATCATTACACACCACTTTGTTCTCTTTGACTAAAGCTCATGTAGTTTAAAAAGCCACTGAACAGATCTGCATCTTGTCATATTTTCAAGGAAACTGTTAGCAATGAACTAAGTTATTTCCCCCCCAACCCCCCCAAAACAAAACCCTTCCATACAATCCTAATTAAAATTTGATGACTCTGTCATTACCTTGAAAGGAAGCATCATTTGCAGCTTGAACAGTAAACAAGAATGGCCTCAGAAGTGCTACCACGTTTCCTTGAAGAAACTCTGACACATCGGCTTAAGAGAGCGCAATAAAAACGTGTCTAGTAAAAATAAATGAGGCTTTCAGTGACCCATTTTCTGACTTTCAGCTATTACAAGTATTACTGTAGCAACTGACTCGCGCCAGAAAATTCATACAAGGGAGGCATTGTGGTGACTAGCATGAAGTACAGTCAACTCCAAAGTGATGGAATAATGTTGCCATGTTTAGCTAGTGGTATACTATGTGATATTGGCAAGTCAGTTAAACTTACAGTGTCATCATGACCAGCCAGTGTGGTGTAGTGGTGAGAGTGTTGGACTGGAACTCGGGAGATCCGGGTTCTAGTCCCCAGGAGGTGCGGCTGTTGACCTTCAGTGGAGGCTCGTGGCTCCAGTGTTAGTGGGGCGGTGTATCCACTCCAGATTTTAGTCTGAAGTTTTAAGAAGCTATCCATCTTGCCAAATCTATTTTGTGGATAGGGTTCAGCACCATGGATAGTTCCTTAAAGGTTTGGCATAAAATCCGGAGCAGATACACAGCCCTGCTGACATTGGAGCCACCAGCCTCCACTGCTGACCAGTAATGGAATTATTTTAGATGACAGTTCTGTTTTATACCAACGATACTGAACAATGCTCAAAATACACAAGGCTTGTGCTCACTTTTCTTTGGAAGCCTTTAATGAATAGGCGCACTACAAAGCCCAACTACTTATCAATGGGCAACTGAAAGGGAATCCAGGTACTGCATACAATTATTTGATGGGGGTTGTTTCGGGGCGGGGGGGCTTCTGTAACCTAGGACTGATTTGCCACCCAGCATAGAGAACAGCAAACCATCTCCCACCATGTCAGTAGTTGTTACTGTTCTTATATATCATCATCATCAGGCGATCACTCGTGACCGAGTAAGATTGTCTTCCGGGATAAAAGGAGGAAATTCTAAAGAAGATTGTGTAGACTCTAGCGATGGGTCCGTAAGTGACTGTGGAGGCCAATTCTAGATCCACACAGCTTCCCACAGTGAGGACACAGGTTACCAGATGGAAGATGGTCCTGTAAAGGATTCATTTGACGTGCTTTTCGCTTAGCACGTTTCTCCCTTTCACCTTGCACTCGGGCTTCTTCAAAGTCCATGGAACCTTTGTGAAAGGCCAACCTCCATTTAGATCGTTCATGGGCCACAGCTTCCCAGTTTTCGATGTTTATATTGCATTTTTTTAGATTAGCCTTATGAACATCTTTAAACCTCTTATATTGACCACCGATATTCCGCTTTCCATCCTTGAGTTGGGAGTAAAGTAACTGCTTTGGAAGACGGCAGTCAGGCATTCGAACAACATGACCGGTCCACTGAAGTTGGCGTTGAAGGATCATTTTTTCAATGCTAGTAGTCTTTGCTTCTTCCAGTACACTGACATTTGTTCGCCTATCTTCCCAAGTAATTTGCAGGATTTTCTGGAGGCAACGTTGATGAAACCTTTCAAGGAGGTGGAAGTGACGTTTATAGATAGTCCATGTTTCGCAGGCATACAATAAAGTTGGTAATACAATGGCTTCATAAACCAGTGTTTTGGTCTTCTTACAAATATCCCGATCCTCAAACACTCTATGTTTCATTCGAGAAAATGCGGCACTTGCGGAGCTCAGACGATGCTGGATTTCACTGTCGATGTTAGCTGTAACAGAAAGATAGCTGCCAAGATAGAGAAAATGATCGACATTTTCCAGTATTGTCCCGCCAAGCTGGATAGATGGCATCACCAAAGGATTGGCTTGCACTTGCTGATGAAGCACTTTGGTTTTTTTGATGTTAAGTGAGAGACCAAGTTTTTCGTATGCTTCTGCAAAAGCATTTAGGATAGTTTGGAGATCATCCTCTGAATGTGCGGAGACCACATTATCATCAGCATACTGAAGTTCCACAACGGAGGTTGTAATTACCTTACTTTTTGCTTTCAGCCTGCTGAGATTAAAAAGCTTTCCATCTGTTCGATATATAATTCCCACACCGATGGGAAGTTTCCCCTTGACAAGATGTAAAACCATGGCGATGAAAATGGCAAATAATGTTGGGGCGATAACACATCCCTGTTTAACACCTGATCCCACTTTAAATGGAGCACCATGAGAGCCGTTGTTGTCCAAAACCGTTGCCGTCATGTTGTCATGGAGAAGTCGCAAGATATTCACAAATTTATTGGGGCATCCAATTTTCATAAGGATAGTCCAGAGAGCTGTACGGTCTACAGTATCAAAGGCCTTAGCCAAATCGATAAATGCCATATAAAGGGGTTGATTTTGCTCCCGGCATTTTTCTTGGAGCTGACGTGCAGTAAAAATCATGTCTACTGTCCCTCTAGAGGGGCGGAAACCATATTGAGTTTCAGGGAGGATCTCTTCTGAAATAGATAGAAGACGGTTTGCGAGAATCCTAGCAAATATTTTACCTGCGGTTGCTAAGAGAGAAATGCCCCGATAGTTTCCACAGTCTGTTCTATCACCCTTCTTAAAGAGGGTGATAATTATGGCATCCCTGAAGTCTTCTGGGATCTCTTCTCTTATCCAGATTTTTTCGATGAGTTTATGAAGATGTTGTACAAGTTCGGGCCCCCCTTCTTTAAAGATTTCAGCAGGAATCCCATCTGGTCCACTAGCTTTGTTGTTCTTCATTTGATTAATTAACACTGTACATGGCACTTTACAGAGTAACAGAAATAAAAATGATAGGTCCCAGCCCCATGGGGCTTACAATCTAAAACTGGATATTATCCATTAAATCAATAGTTTACCTATGGATACTGGAAGATTTTGTTCCGTCTGAATTTTTAAACGAACCCACCCATGTCTCACTAATATGCTGATTGGAACACAGTTTTCCTATGGATTATGCACGTCTGTGAATTTTGTGGCACAGCTCTCCACTCAAAAAGATAGCAAAAAATGTAGGCAAAATGTACCCAAAATGCGGATAGTTTAGGATAAAATACATACCAAAATGCATATTTAAGTGAGCATTTAAATGGGAATGTTCATGAGGTTTTTTTAAATTAAATAATTTGTGGATTGATGCTGAAACAGGACAGAATGCACTCATGAATAAACACACGTGAAACTGACAAGACCTGGAAATAGAGTGGTGTGTCCATCCCTAACTCTACCTCACTGCATGACTAGAAATAATGAAACACCTTATCCACCATGAAAATCATAGTGTCCCGCACAAGGAGAAACTCGCAGTGTATCTTTCTGTGCACAACCCTTCCCCCTGCAATTAATTCAGCATGTGTGTCAATGTGAAAGGCATGGAAAATGTGTTGAGCGTGCTTACTCTTTAATCCCATTTTATAGCTTGTGCTTGAAAGCTGGACCCCGACGGAAGGCATTGTTCATTTTCATGTAATTATCCACACCAGAAGTTGGGTGAACACCAAGAAAGCCTTGACATCCAGCCCAAATAGCTAATGTAGCTGTACTATGAATGACTATCCCAGGCACCGTACTATCAGGCGGAAGAAAAAATTCTGCGTTATCAAATCTTTATCTTCTTCGAAACAAAATAAGCATCCTAGAAAATGGGAACTCAAGTAATTGTTGGGAAGAAACACAGAGAGGCCTTTGTTATTGATAGCCAAACCTAATAATCACAATGAAGTTTGTGTACCTAGTGAGTTTAGCGTATCTGAATGGCCTGGAATTTGGATACTTGATATTTTCTAGTGTTTTACAAGTGTTGGAAACAAAATTTCCCCAATGAAATGGACAATGACTCACAGACAAGATTATAAAGAAGCTGGGTAAAGGGCCACTTCAGGTAGGAGACTAAGTGGTAATATCTACCCCTTCTGTGTCAGTAAAAAGCTGCCAGTAGCCACAGATGTTGCTGGGAGAGGGGAGAAGGAATTATATCTGCAAGGTGAAGCTGGCAGCACTGCAATCTGGAGATGCAGTTTCCTTCTGCTAGTCACACGGCCACCCCTACCATTATACAGGGTGAGGCAACCACCTCAGGTGACAGCCCCCCAGACACTCTTCTTAACCTGCCCCCACCACAACCATTCCCTACTGTTGGAGGATAGAGATGTGTGATCTTCCCCTACTGAGCTAACCTGCTGCCCTCCGGTGAGGTGGAGGATACTGTCCTGCTGCTAATGTTGAAGTAAAATTCACCTGCCAGTACAGCTCACTTGTGCATGTGGAATGGGGTGGTGGTGCCATCTTGTCCTTTTTCTCAGGCAGCAAAACATCTTGAGCTGGCCTTGCCTAGTAGTCACTATTGCTGAAATTAGGGAGGAGTCATAGGAACATTGGAAGCTACCTAGACCAACTCAGACCATTGGGGCTTTTCTGCATGAGGCTGTTAATCCGCTGCATCTACTTTCGTTTTCGTTGCAAAATTGAGATCCAAGCACTACACGAGGAGCGTTTCCTTTCCTGCTTTTCAACCATGTAACCTCTAGGTGGCACTGTGGTAGACTGGAATAGCACAAATTCACAAGGGGAAACAGTCTTTTCTTTCACTTTCAGAAATAGTACCCATTTCCCCAAAGAACATAAGAAGCCATCAGAACTAGATCAGTCCAAGGCCCATCTAGTCCAGCATTCTGTTCACACAGTGGCCAGCCAGCTGCCCACAAGAAACCCACAAGTAGGACATGGGTGCAACAGCACCCTCCTGCCCATGTTCCCCAGCAACTGGTATACATAGGCATCCTGCCTCTAATACTGGAGGTAGCATATAGCCATCATGACTAGTAGATAGCATGTAGCCATCAGGACTATCCATACCAGGAGATGCCATGGATTGAACCTGGGGCCTTCTGTATTCAAAGCATGTGCTCTACCGCTAAACCATGGCCCTTCTAAAGTGAGGTTCATGGCTGAGAGTGGATTTGAAACTGAGCCCCTCCTGCCCTTGTCTGATCTTCTAGCTTCTATACCACACTGGCTCTCCGAAGCGCGCACGGTGGGTAGGATTGAGTGGGGGTCAGGTGTGCATGCATTGGTCTAGGCTGGGGCCATGATTAGCCATGATCCAGGTCAAGTCTGGAGCATGTATTTTCCAAACCAGGTCCCTTCATTAAGGTGCTGGAGCTGGGAGCCTGAAGACCAACAGGCTGAAGGTACTGCTTTGTGGACAAGGGAAGGACAGAAGGACAGGCTCCAAGCATTTATTTAGGGTTGTCATTTGATTAAATGCATTTTAAGGAATTTGTATGAGAGTTAATCAATTAGACAACCTCTCCCCCACTCCCTCTCTTTTTAGATGAATATATGCATGTGTGACAGCAAACACCATCTCGGAAGAAGCATCCCTTCCTATCTGAGGGAGGAGGAATGCCTCTTCTAAGAAGCCAGCTATCACCCCTGAATTTGAAAATACTTCCATTAAAAATAACTAACATTAATAAAATCTGCTGCCCAGGTAAGCAGGGGCAGCTTTTTAATGGCTCATATGCACAGGCTGAATATTGAAGCCCAAGTATTTATACAAGGCATGGCCAATCTGGAGTCTTAACATTGCTCATTTGGCTAGGGCTAAGCCTCAAGCTTTGCTTTATTGGCTCAAGCCCTGGAATTCCTAAGGGGACCAAATCCAACAGTTCACTCATGCAACATGACTTTCCCCTCCTCTCTTCTCCACTGCAGCCCTCAATGCCCCCAAGATCTGCTCTGCCCCACCCCACACAGTAGAGTTTGAAGGCATGCAGGGGTTGCAGGGGCAGGAATTGCTCCCTCTCTGTTCTGCTGATGGAAACTATTCTATCGACAGGATGGAATAGTTGGATATCACCCAATGAAGAGCAGATTTTTGCACTGGCTGGCCAAATAGCTAAGGCTGGCCCTGCAACCAGTACCAAAAATAGAGGTACAACAATAACAATTCTGATTGGTTGGTTCTGTCTGTCACATGGTCCATTCAGATGAAGTGAAATCACAACTTGGCAGGAAATTAACCGGAGCCAGTGAGGCGACGCTAATTAAACAGGAAATATCAAGATGGTAGAATCTGAGATGGTGCTGTTACCTATTTTATCTTGTTTTCCTAAATGAAGAAAGGCAAACCTGCTAGAGTTGCCACTGAGTCCCTGTTCTTTTTCATAACTAACTTTTGCTGTTAATTGCCAATGGAAAGAAATCATTGCTTTTGTTCCAATGATACATTGAATTGAGGGCTTCTGAATTACTTTGCACTGGTGACTGGCCACCTGTATTTTAAAATGGATGAACTATGCTATTTGTTGAAGAGCTAGGCCATTTATTACTCTTGGCTTTATGCTGTTGGCAGCTCTTTGAGTGAGGTAAGGCTAAAGTATAATGAAATAAAGCAAGATAATATTTATTATGTGCCCATGACAACCAGAGGCTGCATAAAAGAGATACAAGAGAACTACTTGTGAACTCAGCTGAGTCCCTTTCTGGACCTGGAGGTGTGAACCAGATTCCTACTGTTTGGAGAGAAGACGCATATCTACAAGACTCACAAGTAACGGTCAAAGGCCCATTCCTGGATACGTTCAAGACAAAATGACAGAAAAGCAGTATACTTTAAGATAATTAGTTAGGGATAACTTTTTATACCTTATAATAACTAGAGTGAGGTTATTAACAATCACAGAGCAAGTCAGCTTTTTTATTTTTCAGTAAAGGGATTTGTGCCTTTGGCATGCATAGCTAATATACAAAGCCATTTAATTGTTACTAATAGTAGTCACTGAGTAAGCTGAAGTGAGTTGAAGAACCAGTGAACATAAGAAGAGCCCTGCTGAATATCAGACCAAGGGCCTATCTAGATCAGTGTTTCTCAACCTTGGGTCCCCAGATGTTTTTGGCCTACAACTCCCAGCATGCCCCAGCCAGCTATGCTGGCTGGGGCATGCTGGGAGTTGTAGGCCAAAAACATCTGGGGACCCAAGGTTGAGAAACACTGATCTAGTCCAACATTCTGTTCGAGCAGTGCCAACCGGCTGCCCGCGGGATCCCACACGCAGGACATGAGTGCAACAGCACCCACTTGCTCATCATATTCCCCAGCAACTTCTGAGTAGGCACAGCTAGGACTGCACTGTTACTATTCAGCGGTTCAAAACATTTTGCATGCAGTGTTTCAGTAATCCTTACAAAAGCCCTATAGAGATAGAGGAGTATTCTCACGCCCATATTGTAGATATGAGTTCATGGCTGAGGACTGAAATTAAAGCCAGGGACCGCTTGATGGCACCAGAAAAAAATTAACACATTTTCTTATCTGCTGTGGGCTCAAAAGGGTTATTTTTGTGTGTTGTGGGTCAGACTCCATCCCCCACTTTGCCTTGTGCTCAGTCTCTTGGGCAGTTTACTTATCCTTTGTGACTAGCCATGTCTCCCATCTTGTGGTGGTGCCCAGTTTCTCAAATTCCCAAATGGTCCCGAAAAGCTTGCCTACCTTTGACTTAGAACATATGAAAAGGGCTCCCCTCTCCATTACACCAGTTTGTAAGTCAGTAGTTCTTGGGCACACAACCAAAGGACTACAATGCTTTGTTCCGGTTTCAGATTGGCCAAAGAAAGCAGCCTTGAATGCAACGTCTTTCTGACAGATGTTAATGCCATGTGAACATCAGGCTTCAAAGTGCGAACTTCTCTTTCCATAGCTACTTTTCCTGTAAGCAGCCAAATGTAAAGAGAAGGAGGGGGGGAGAGGGAGGAGGGAAAAAATAAGTGAGAAGTGGGGAGAAAGGGAGGGGTAAAAATCATACTTGAGACAGACAATGGGGCCCTTGTTCTCATACATAAATGAAATACAGCTGCTTTACAGCTGTGCCATTCTGCTCCATAAACCAAAACACCAGACAGAATGCAAGTCACTACTACCCACCATGAGGCTATGCAATTCCAAGTGGCCCACTGGGCTCTCCTGTGTGACCAATGAATAAACTGTTTGGTCCCTGACACTGGAAGAATTTCAAGCCCAAACAGACACAGGCAGACTTCCAGAAAGTCTGCCAGAGGAAAGAATTTGGCTGACACAAGTTTCTTAGCTCAAAAAAAATAAAATAAAAAATATTTTAAAATCTAACAGGCTGGTGATTTCGATGTCAAAGATTTCAAAAACCTCTCAAGATGGAAAAAGTTGGCTTGTACAAGGAAGAAAAAGAGATGCTAATTTATTAAGACACGCCTCATTTCCGTGACATCGGTGCTGCTTTCTTTCTGCCCTATAGCTCCACCATGCATATGTACACTTGTTTCTATGGGTTTCGGGGTTGAACAAGAATCTACATAATGACCTTAAAATTTAATTTAAAAAAATATATTTTGCCTAGTTTATATGAATACATAATGGCTGTGTTTTGATGTATGCTCAATTATGGTTTAGCATTACGTGAATGAGCCACATGATTCTGAGCTGCCCCTTTCCCTCTCCTCCTGCTCCTGCATGGACAAATGGTGGTTAGTCTTAGCTGTGGTTTAGGGTGGGGGTCCCCCACCATTTTGGGTCGGTGGGCACATTTGGAATTTTGAGAGTGTCGTCGGTGCTCTCACAGAATGGCTGCCATGGGGGTGGTTTGCCCATTCATAAAATGGCTACTATAGTGGGCATGGCCAGTAAAGCGCACATTTCCCAGAAGGCAAAGTGGTGAGGCTAAAAGAAAAGTAACTTGTTCAGAACCTAAATGCAAGTAGTGGGGTCAGCTCCAAAACAGAAAACTACACTTTGGGACCCAAATAAAGATGGTGCTGGAAGACAGCACCTCATTTTGCAGCATGCCAGCCTTCCAGGTTTGGTTTTTTTTACGTCTTAAGAAATAAAATAAAAATCAGAAGGGGCAGGGAGTCTAGCGGGCACCAAGAGAGGTGTGTGTGTGTGTGTGTGTGTGTGTGGGAACATGGCCAGGCTAGAAGAGGACTGGGAACGGGGAATGCACATGGCCAAGGCTCATACATGTAATGCTAAACTGCAGTTTAGTATTATGCCTGAACCCAGCCCATATCTCATCTATTGGTAGGGTCACTTCAGTTGTCGCTACCCACTACAAGTATGGTAGTGTTCCCGTGTGTGTGTGTGTGTGTGTGTGTGTGTGTGTGTGTGAGAGAGAGAGAGTTTAGTCCTTAGTAAGAACATAGAAAGTTTGCAATCAAGGGATCACACCAAGAAGGTTCTTACTTATAAACCATCAGGAATCTAATAAAGAAGAAGCCACTGACAAAGCTTTTGATATACATGTCACATACATAGTATCCCCCCACCCCACCCCAAATCTTTAGTAGCAAGAGTCCTGTTCAGGCATTGGCTTGAATGCATGAGGGTTTAAAGTGTATACTGGGAAGGGATCATGCATGCTGGCCCTGCTCCCCACATCTCCTATGTGTTGAACTGGCAAGGTCTGAATGTGAGTAGAACTCTCTGTGTGATTGGGAACCCTGATAAGGCAAAGTTTATCTCAGGAATATAGAAGCAGTTGTAAAAACTGGAATGGCAGGGAGATATATATTGTTTTTGTGCGCTTCACAACTGGAGGAATACAACATAGCCATCTAACCCCCCCCCCCTGTGAAACCATTAAGTCCAGGGTCTAAAATGACCTACCTGCACCACTGTGCACAGTCTGAGTCTCTCCCCACCTCCTGGTTCACGGTAACCATTGTTTGCCTGATTTGGATGCCACAGTAAACTCTGGTTTCTGTGAACCAGGAAGTGAGGGTTAGAATCAGAACAGAACATCAGAATCAGAATCAGAACATGCAAAGAAGAAGTGTGTGAGTCTGAACCAACAAACAGTGGCCAGACCATAGTTTGCTGTGATGTCTAAAACTTCTTCCCTCCCCCCCACTTTTAAACGGATATTGAAGAAGCAGTTCGGTTATATTCACAGCAATAGACATAGTGAAATATGCCATGGAGTTCCCCATCTTTAAAATCCATTAGAGTTCCCTGCTGCTGACCATTTCGTACAGGCAATAAAAACAGCTGGTCTACTATGTAACTAAATTGATACTGAGTGAAGACACAATTATGCATAAAAAGGGGACTTACTACCTTATGCAAACTGCTCTCAAATTCTTCAATCGCTTTAACAGCAGAAATGCTTTTAACATGGCCAGTATTACCACTTGAAATAACCACCCACTTCGACTAAGTATATGTGCTGGACTCCTTTTCCCCCCTCCTGATCTAAGAAATTACCTGATTACAAGAGCATTGTACCCAAACAATACCAAGTATGCAGAGCTCATACTCACAATGGTTCTTAAGAGCTTAGAGCAAATTCTTTAAATGTGCTCTTCTGACTCTGATTTGATTTTGATTGCAGGACGAAGACTATTATAATACTGCCATGGACTGCAGCGTGAGCTTTTCAAGCAAAACCCCATTTGTGCTGGGAAAACTCTCCTAATAAGATTTGGCAAGACTAGATAAGGTTTCTAACAAGAATGATTTCATTCTCTCTAAATGGAAGGCACTAGCAAAGTGTTGGGAAAGGTGTTAAGCACCACACCCTGTCTGCTGCTGCTCTCTGAAAATCTACACACACAGAAACACAGTTCCTTTGTTTTCTTACTAGGCTGGTGCTTATCACCAAACATGAAGATCAGCATTTGGGATTGCCAGAAGGGTCTTTACCTCATACTAATATGCATACCTGCATATATTTTTTTTAAAAAAACAACCCTCTTTTTGTTTTACTGAAGGGATGACCTTTTGAAAAATCTATTCATTGATGTCTTAGTGAGGATGGCTACTTATGCATTGCCAAAAAAGAGGAATTGCATCACCGAAACAAAAGAGGACACGAATTTGCATAACATTTGCATATGCACATTTGTTCATATATTATATTTATATCCTGCCTTTTTTCCTGCAAGGAACCCAAGGCAACTTACATAACCCTCGTCGTCGTCGTCGTCGTCGTCGTCCTCCTCCTCCTCCTCCTCCTCCTCTCTATTTTATCCTCACGACAACCCAGTGAGGTAGGTTAGGCTGAGAGTCAATGACTAGCCCAAAGTCACGCAGTGAGCTTCATGACCGAGCAGGGACTAGAACCCAGATCTCCTAAGTCCCTGTCTAACAATCTAACCACTACGCTACACTGGCTCTCAATGTTCACAGATTATATATATATATCTGTGAATACACACACACGCACGCACACACACACACACACACACACACACACAGAAAAGTGTGTGTATAGGTGAACATTTAGAAATAATAACTATACTTTAAATAGAAATATACTACATCTCACCATAGTTGAGAAGACTGACCAGGGGACCCATGTGCCTGTCCAGTCTGCTGTCCAGGTGCTAAGAATTGATGGGCAATTTCAAGGCCACTGCTTCTCTCCCTCCTAATAGTTCTTTGACTTTAAACCAGACTTGGACTGGACAGCCCTTCAAATCAAGGACTGTCCTCTACCAGCTCTCCAAAACAGAGGACTGTGCCCTGTAACATAGGACACCTGGCCACACCTCAGTGTCAGCCACGTAGGGCTGGCATCCAGGCAGGCATGGTTGGGTGCATGCCAAAGCAGGGGCCCACTGGCAAGAGCCCCCTACACTCCTCCTCTTTACCATTGCAACCTCCTTGTTCACCTGCCTCTTGCTCTGGTCCAGACAATGGCGGTGGTGAGGAGGAGGAGGAGCAGTGGGTGCCATGGCCTACTTGCCCACTGGCACTCTGCCTGTCAAGCAAGGGAGTGGGAGCTATGATGGGAAAGAGGAGGTGGAGCAATAGCAGCTGGTGACAATGGCGGTGAGAAGGTAGGCTTACCGAGGGAGGGGGCCTTGCCCAAGGACCCTCCACAACCTGAAGCCAGCACTGCAAACACGCTAGGACTTGATTGGCTTGGAAAAACCTTCCTGCCTGAAATGGGAACTGGGCATCATTTGTGAGCACACAACAGCACTCGTGGGCACACAGGGCACTGCATTTTTATCGGAGCTTTTCCTGCAAAATCAGAACACTAGGGTGCATTTTGCTATGACATTTGGATTCCTAAGGTAAGAAATCAAGACCAGGCCCTTCACAAAAGTAACAGTATAGTATCTGGAACCATATTGGCATGACATAATCTGATCAGAGATTTAAAAGAAATATATTTAAAAGCACGCAAAGACATTTGCCAAAAAGGCAAAGGATATTCACGTTCCATTCTAAGTCGACCTCAAAGGAAGGCTTTGACAGACTACATTAGCGACTCCTTCAAAGCACAAACACAAAGGCCCTTTATTTATTTTAGACAAGGAAATTCTAAATTGTCACAAGGCAAAAATAAACTTGCCTATGACACGGGGTCAGAAATTAAACATGAGAAGCAGGAAATGGTTTAAAGTAATGGATCTCACAGTTCTAGATTTACAATGAGGGCAAGACACCATCCGTGAGCTAGCTAGGAAGGCTACGTTTTGATTTTAAAAAATTCTGGCCTACTGGACATGGACTGGCACAGAACTAGAATGGGCAGAGCTATGGCTGAACCTGATTGGTCACAGTCAGACATTATAAGGTCTAGGCCAGGGCTCTCCAACCTTGGGTCCTCAGATATTGCTGGCCTACAGCTTCCAGCATACCCAGCCAGCATGGCTAATGGCAAGGGATGCTGGGAGCTGTAGTCCAGCAACATCTGGGGACCCATGGTTGGGAACCACTGGTCTAGGCAAAGAGTCATGTCAAAGGCAGTCTGGCAGATAAGCAGAGGACTGAGGGCAGAAGTTGCTGGGTTATGCAGGACCTGGAAGAATCCGGGAAGTCGGGAGCAGAATTAGGCAGATAAGGAATAGAGCCAGGGAAGAGAAACCTGGTGGGTCATTTTGGGTGGAGTTGACAGGATCAGGAGTCTTATGGCTTTTCAAACACCAGTACTTTCCTAGTGATGGCTGGTGGCTCCAATATCAGCAGGGCTGTGTATCCACTCTGGCTTTTACTCTGAGCTTTAACGGAGCTATCCACAGTGCTGAACCCTAGTCCCAAAATAGGTTGCTCAAGATTCTCACACTGTTGCTGACTTTTACTTTGGTTTTTACTCCAGTTTCATTCTGCTTTAATTTTAAAAAATGTTTTTATAGAATGTTCTATTAAGCTATTGTATTTTATGGTTTTAAGTGTTGTTTTGTGAACCACCCAGAGAGCTTTGGCTATTGGGTGGTATAGAAATGTAATACATTCAATTAAATAAATACAGGTGAACTAACAGAAAGTGGTTTTCCTGGTTAGTTGGTAGTCTTAGGTCTGGTTGATAAATGGCTGTACTTCGGTTCAAGTGCTACCTTTGGCACAGTCTTCCGTAACTGTAAAATGGGACTAACAGAGTGACTTTCTTCATAGCATTTTTGAAAGGACGAACTCAGTGGAGGATGTTGTACGTCTTGCAAGTGCAAAATGCTGTATAAACTATGACTAATGACATATTATTGCTGGTTTTGAATTCTACGTATATCTGTGGTACGTACCTCAATATTCTGTTAGAACCTGGTGTGCCCTCCACATATTTGGGACAATTCTCAGCATTCCTGACCACTGGCCATGCTGGCTGGGGCTGATGGGAGTTGTAGCCCAAAACACCTGGAGGGCACCAGGTTGGAGAAGGCTGCTTTAATGGCTTACTCTTGGTATAACTGGTAGTAGCTGGAACTATAAATAGTAAAGCTCTCCAGCCCTGAAGAAACTGCAACTAGGATTCTTCTCATCCAGTAGAACCTCCCAGGAGCAGACAGGCCAGGAGACCCACCTCTGATTGCAGATTCACTCAGCCAAAGGTCATACAGCCACGTACTCTTGTGATCATAACATGAGTGCTTCATTGCTGGAGTCTTAGCTATGTTTTAAATCTATTGCTCTACATGGTGAATTGCTGGAATACCAGGCTTCCTGTCGCCAAACAAAAAAATATTTCAGCAGCTAACAATATGCACTCCTCAGTCCTCCAGGAAGGGAGCGCAGGATCAATAACCGATATGCAACCGCCCTTTCGAAGAATCCTGTTCCATGCCATACTCCAGCACAGATCTTGTGTGTGATCCTGGGCCAAGCATATTTTAAGCCCTCCTTTGAAAATATAAACCTTTGAAAATGAATTCTCTACCTGCCAGGGTCAAATGCATTTTACTACTGAAAGATGCTCAAACTGTTGTGGCAATGGGAGACAGAAGCAGCTGAGAAAAGAAAGCACTCTCTGATGCACGAAGCATCAGCTGCTGCCAGGCTGAATATCGATATTTACTGTGGTATTTTGACTATTTTCCAGCTTCAGTTAAACTGCTGTTATTTATTACTTGTGTAGTGCTCAGTAGATCCTGGACTTAACAGTCATAAGGGGGCTTTAAATGGCATATTGTATTACTTCCATTGTGAAACGCACAACTAACATTTCTCTTTTGCTCATCCCCAACCACCATTCCATGCTTTACAACTGCTTCTACATTCCTGATCTGTTAGAACCAAAACAAACAAATGAACAAACAAGCAAACAAACAAACAAGCCATTTAAGAAAAACCCAACTGCTTGTCAGCCTTGATGAAAAAGAACGAAAGAAAGACTCTTGAGCATGTGCAGTTTTGCATTGTCACTTAAATCACAGCACCATCTCTGGCTGATGGGATAAAAAGGATAAGGCTGTCCGTGGCAGATCTTGTTGAGCGGCCTACTTGATGTTGCTGGAGGCGCTCCTTGAGATAAACTGGGCTGGAGCCGTGTAGGGCTTTTAAGGTCAAAACCAACACCTTGAATTCGGCTCAGCAAGCAACTGGTAGTCAGTGCAACTCCTTAAGCACTGGCGTGATGTGATCACGCTGGCGGCTGCCCTTAACCAGGCAAGCCGCTGCGTTCTGTACCAGCTGAAGCTTCCGAACGGTCTTCCAGGGTAACCCCACGTAGAGCGCATTACAGTAGTCTAGGTGAGAGGAGCCCAAGGCATGAACCACCAATGGGACCAGATGATTAGGAAGGTAGGGGCGCAGCTGCCGTATCAGATGGAGTTGATACAGCGCCGCCCGGCTCACAGCTGACATTTGAGCCTCCATGGACAGCTGAGAGTCTAGAATGACTCTCAAGCTGTGGACCTGGTCCTTCAGGGGAAGATGTACCCCATTCAGCACCAGGTCAACCTCCCCTAACCTCCCCTTGTCTCCCACCAGAAGTACCTTGGTCTTGTCGGGGTTCAGTTTCAACTATAAGAATAGCTGTGGTGACCAGCATCAGCCCCGGTGGACCTCAGTCTGCCCATACTGGTTTCCGATCCGCATCACCTTCCCCTCTCTGGGTAGTCATTTGGGGGCTCTCTGGGCTGTTAGGCCCTGGGCTTTGGTGCTGAGGTCCAGCCCTAGCTGCAACACTGATAGTGTACATAGTGGAAGAGGACAGTTCCCTGCCCTGAGGAGCTTACAATCTAAATTCAACACAGGGGAAACAGTATGGAAGCCATCTTGGCCATCAGCATTTCCAGAGAGGAGGCAACTACCAGGCTACTGCTTCTTAATGCACTTTGGTGCAAATTACAAATTGTCCTAACGGGAGCTCTCATTTGTGTTAGCCTTTGGGGCCTTGAAGCAGAAGCCTGGTTATGTCAAGAGCCAGGCTGTAGCAGAACATTGGTTTAAGGAGCCAGTATCATGTTTGGATCTAAGAATGTGTGACCTGATATAGGCCTCTGCGGTGATATTAGTGTTGATGTTCCTTTAAGGAGGAAATTTGAAGTGAGACACATGATGGCTTTGACAGCTGATGGCTGGATGACTAGGGCTGGTGGCCAAGTCTTACTTTGTATTGTGTACTTCAGTGTGTAGATATTTAGGTGTGGAATACATGCACCCCTCATCAAGCCTGAAGGGCACACTTTTGTAAAAACTGGCACATATTCCTTTCAAATACTTGGAAATACAGGAAAGAACTGGGATCCTGTGTCCAAGCATTTTCAAAGGGAGAGGCAAAAAATGTTGTACATATGCACCCTACAGACTTGATGGAAGCTGTGTGCACACATGGTACTCGGGTATCTCAAACTAGGGTTCCCAACTGACCAGAAAACAAGAAAAATGAAATTCTAAAAATGCCCTGGCCTGTTCCAGTGACTTTAATAGCAGTGTGAACTTTCGAATCAGCAGGTGAAGCCTTTCGCAATATAGAAATAAACATAATCTGCTCTTGTCCGCACAGCGTGCCACTGTTAAAGAGACAGCTATAGGTGTTAGTCAAAACGCTGACAACCTAATCTGAGTATAAAAGGGAGAACCAGTCCTTGTGCTTAAAACAGTTATGTGTTAGGTCTCCTTCAGAATTGCTTTGTTATGACTTCAATAACATAGCTGTAGTTCTGGAGACAGAAATATAACATAACAGGAGGACAGTCTTTCATCTTGAACTTAAAGAGAGAAATTCTTTATGACTTGGGACTTGGCCTACATCTCACAGGGGTGTCATTTAGGGAGGGCAGAGCCCATATTGCTTTTTTTAAAAAAAAATATCTTGAATATATCTAAGAGAAGAGCGATGAGCCTGGCTTGTGAATCTTAGTTCCCACAATTGAACTCCTGGCCTGTGGCTTACGCTGGCTCAGCTTGTCTGAGCGTGGAAAGCTAAGCAGGGTCAGGCCTGGTTATTACTTGGATGGGAGACCCCTCCTCTAGTTTCCTGCATTGAGCAGGGGGTTGGACTCGATGGCCTTGTAGGCTCCTTCCAACTCTATGATCCATGAAATCTATGAAATCTATGAAATGACCCCCTGTAGCATTTCAGTGTTAATTTATGACCAGCGCCGGTGTTTCTGCCTTCCCCAACCTGGTGCCCTCCAGATGTGTTGGCCTACAAATCCCATCATTCCCTTGCTGGCTGAGAGCCACTGTCTTTGGAGTATTTTTTTTTGCTGAAAAGCGGTCTATACATTTGTATCTATCTACATCTATACAAGTTCAATGTAAGTGCATCAGATAGGACTGTCAACTGATGAAAGGGTTCTTGTATTGATAGAGGCCTGGGCTGGGGCCACGTGAGTTCCTTTGGCTGATGGCGGGGTTCCTTCTCCTGGTGTCCCCCTGCCTGGCTGCTCCGGACCCCACAGCTGCTTTTTCCCAGCTCCTTAGGAAAGCATCAGGATTAAAGTTAATATGCTGGAAAACAGTGGGAACATTCAGGAAGGACAGGTTGTCCTTAATATCTCCTATGTTAATGGCTAGGTGTATGTAAACGACTTCCCGCTGAAGAGTGGAGTTGCACGAATAAAGTGTCAGACTTTAATATTGGCGAGTGGAAGCTCTGACACCATATTGGATCACAAGCGGTTGGGCATCGTCAGCGTTCGCATTATGGTCCATGAATGGCCAATGGCATCCAGCTCCAACTTGTAGTTGATTGTTGTTCAGGAGGAAGTGGCAGAAATGGAAAGCATGTTCAGCAAGATGAAGATACAGGCCTGTGGCTCATGCTGTGTCAGCTTGTCTGAGTGTGGAAAGCTAAGCAGGGTCAGGCCTGGTTATTACTTGGATGGGAGACCCCTCCTCTAGTTTCCTGCATTGAGCAGGGGGTTGGACTCGATGGCCTTGTAGACCCCTTCCAACTCTATGATCTATGAATCTATACTGGTTATTTCCCAATGGGACTGGTCGGCACAGACAAAAGGGATGAAATTAACTCCTGCCTGTATGGCACTTGTTTGCAATATTTGTCTGTTCAATGTTTAGATATACACTTGAAAAATAGCTCACTCCAGAAGTATAATGTATGATGTGATAGCAGATGTTTGGGGTTTTAGGATTGTGGTGTTTTCTCTGTTAAATAATTTAAAACCAGCTGATGTTATACATATCTTGAATCTGTCATTATCGATGCCAAGGTGGGGTTGGCTGTAAATCTATGCAAGTTAACAGATCTCGATTCTGAGTACACTCCCTAGGTGCTGCTGAAACATTAATGGCAGTGATGCAAGCCATCTTGTGCATATATTAAAACATCTATCTCTGTTGACCACTGCAACATGACAGGTGATTTAATCATGGAAGCTCATCCTTTGAGCTATATAGCCTCTAATAATCGAGGTAATCTCTTCTATGGGTGAATTCTTTGACTCATGCAGGAGCCTTCCATTATTTGATCAATAGAGGGATCAAGGGATGCTAGCAGACCTCTCATAGCACACTAATTTGCTCTGGCACCATCTGGGGATTGCTGCAATGATGGTGATCATAGAACAACACACACACACACACACACACACACACACACACACACCATTTCTCTACTGCCCAATAGCCGAAGCTCTTTGAGCAATTAACATTTAAAACCATAAAATACAACATGATAAAATGCAAAACAAAAGTTTAAAAGGCTAAAATGACAGCATAGCTGCAGCTAGTGCAGTGGGACATCCAACTATGTTCACCTAAGATCTGTGTTAAAAGAACTACACTGGCTGCTTATTTGCTACCGAGCCATGTGCAAGGTTATGTTGTTCATGTACAAAGCCCTAAGCAACTTGGGACCAGGAAACCTACCAGACTGCCTACCCCTAAATAAATCCAGCCAACTGATAAGATCTTCCAAGGAAGCCTTGCTGGTTGTTTCCCAACCAACAGAATGTTGCCATGTAATGCCTTGAAGGCGGGCCTTCCTAATGGTGGCCCCCACCCTCTGGAAAACCTTCCCCCATGCAGTTTGGTATGTTTCAAATGCCTCCTGAAAATGTACTTGTTCACTGAGGCCTTCTCTGGCTTGTAAATAACTGCAATCGGTCATATGCTGCTCCATCTTGCTGCTTTTTGTATTGTTCTCATTGTTTTAAAATTGTTTTTAATAAGTGTTATTTTAAATATTTTTGTTGTTGTTTTAGCTGAAATTGCTTTTAATAGTATTTCAATATTGTATTTAAATATGATTTTTAAAATTGTATGTGAACTGCTTGGAATTTTTTTTAATATTAAGCAGTATATAAATATAAATATAAATAAATTAAAAAATAAAAATAAATAAATAAATAAAAACTTGGATGTGCAAAATGATCCACTGCCATTGCTAGAGATGTTTCATCTGATTGCTGCATTGGCTGTCAATTGGAAGCCAAGGTGGGATGTATTTGTAATACATTGGTCATTTGTATAAATGTCACTTAATCCGACATCTTTAATTCCCTCCACAATCATCTATGTTGATATTGTACAAACTGAAGAAGACGGCTACATTTCAGTCCAATACGGAGAGCCCAAAGAGTGGTCTGAAGACACATGGTCGGTTTCTATGGCTGAAGATCAGTGGGACTGGTTTTGAGCATTGCCTGGAGTCTGGCTGGGAACCATAGGCAAGCTGCTCTGAACTCTCTGCAAAAAACAGCCTGCTACAAATGTAGTAAAGTTTGTTCCATTTCATTGCAGTAAAATGTATACCAGGCTAACCAGGGATGGGGAACTGCTGGCCTGTGGGCAAAATGTGGCTGCCAGCCCAGCCCATCTGGCCCACAGGGCCTCAGGAGAGGCCCCTCCCCCTCCAGGACACAGGATACCAAAAATAGCTTTTACTGAGTGAGTCACAATACAAACTAACATTCATGCCCCTCTACAATATCAGCTGAGTCCTTTTATACTAATCAGTGTAACACTCAAATGAGTCCCCCCCCATACAACACAAACAAAATACAAACACGTACCACTACATCTCCCTTCCATTCTCCATATCCATATCTTAGAATTTTTCTCACTATTCTTCCTCTAGATGTAATTACTGGTTTTGCCTCTGGCTCCATCTCTCTTAAAATCATTCTGTTCTATATTCACACTTCCACTATCTTCCTTCCCAATCTCCCTATCATCGTATCATGACTTTCCTCAGGCATCCTTTCAGACCTGTGCAAATCCTATTTCTTCTATACAATTTTGCATCCTGAGTTTCCACTGCATATGATCTAGGAGTTTGATGATGTTCAATTACTTTTGCAGGTTGCCACACTCCCTCTTTTTGAATAGTAACTCTTTCTCCCACTTTCAATGGTGGCAAAAGCTTAGCCCCTCAATCATAATAATGTTTTTGTCTTTCCTGTCTCTTTCTTAACTCTTCTTGCACGCTACTACTTGAGACACTTCCCGGTTGCAATAATGATTTTGCTACAGGTAACTTTGTTCTCAAACGTCTTCCCATTAGTAATTGTGCTGGAGACTGTTTATTTAAAAAAGGTGTATTTCTAAAATCTAACAAAGATATGGATCTGTATTATCCAAACGGCTCTTCTTTAAGATCTTCTTAACTGTTTGGATAGTTCTTTCAGCCAAACCATTTGATCTTGCATAATATGGACTGGACATAACATGCACAAAACCCCATTCTCTCGCACACATTCTAAACTCCTTAGAATTAAATTGAGGACCATTATCAGTTATTACAGTTTTGGGTATACCATGTCTAGCAAATACAGATTTGCAATGCATAATCACACATTTACTAGTTAAAGTTTCTAACAAACAAACTTCCAAAAACTTTGAATAATAGTTCAATTATAGTTCAATTGAACTATAGAGTGGGGACTAGGATCCGGATCTTCCAAGTCCCAATCCAGCACTCTAACCATTACAGCACGCTGGCTCTCAGTGATTCAGTTGAGAATCACTGCATTACATTATGTGTATGAAGGAGGGTTACATGTTTGCTCATCCACCACCCAAAAAGGGTATAAGAGAAGGGTCTGAAAGGGTAGTGTGAAGTAGTGTGAGTGTAGCCTAGTGAACCATTGGAACTGGGCTCCAAATCCCATTCATTTCAAGGTGATTTCCCAACTTTTTCTGGACTGTGCCTGGTTCCCTTCCAACCTACTAGTCCTCCTTTAAAATCACTCATAAGTTCCTGCATTAGTGCTACATCTTGTAACATCTAGTCCTGCTCTTATCTGGTCACAGCAAATCTTAAGATTGACTTGGTAGTGCCTTGCTTGAGGGCCTTGAACAGCTTCATCGAAAGCATAGTCAGGGCCAAGCTACACATGACATTTAAGATGTGGTTTGCCCTTGAATGCAGGATTTTTCTTTCAGAAATAGTCAGTGCAGGGGTTTTTATCTAGATTGGGACCCTTGAAGGGGGAGAAGCTTTCATCCTTCGCACCCACCATGGGCGGTACTATGGTGAGGCCCACCTGGGCATGGCCCCCAGATCTTCTGAGCTGTGCCCAAGATCTTTAGAGCTGTCCCAGTTGCTAACATATGCCTTAATGCTTCTAGTTCCATCTGAACTCAGTAGCCTTGCAATTACTAGGAGACCTTGGGGCTCACTCCCTTGACAGACTAATAGGGAGTGTAGCATGAAGACACCAGCCTTTTAAACTAGAGGGAAGACTGGCACTTCCTTCCACAGTCTGCTTATTATTTTCATTAAGTCCAGGATCCAAAATTGCCTAAAAGCGCCACTGTCACTTGGCTTTCCAAGAATGTGCCTGACTCTGCAGAGACCTGCACAGCCAATTGCTACTGGGCAATTGCATTTGTGTCCTGGGCCACTGTAGATAGCAAGGCTCTGACAAGATGAAGAACAGGCACATTGGCTGCTCGCTCACATATCAAATGGAGTGCCAGACGCCTTCTTCACCTGTTGCTTCCCCCAAGCTGGCCCAGACCCATACCTGGGGGGAAAACAGAAGTGGGTTTGCTTGCAAAAAGCAGCAATATCTGAATTTAGGGCAAGGTAATGTATGTGTGCAAGGCTTGCCCTGGCTTGCTTGAGTGTGTCTGGAGCTCCTTGGTTCTGCAGTCATCTTTCTGGAGTGCACCTGCTTTTTGCATGATCCATGTGGCCGGATTCTGGTGGGTGCATGGTCCTCCTTGGCATCAGGGGTTTGCACTAGGCTAGAGAAAGGTGAAAGGATGTGGGAGGAGGAGAGGGGCTTTTTGCTCTTTCAAAAGCCACAATGCCTTGTGTGGCACCTTACAGACTCACAAATTCACTGTGGCATAATAAGCTTTCATAGACAAGAGTCCACTGTACAGAAATATTATTATTATTATTATTATTATTATTATTAGCTTTTCATGTAATGGGAGAAAAATGGCACTTGCTGAAATAAAGGGACAGGATCCCTGATGATCTCTGTTGTATCTGATCCACATGGACTAGCTGGCTTTTTGCGCAGATGTGTTCCCCCTCCTGCTGCCTCTCTTGAATGTTTTTTCTGAAATCAAAAGCTCTCCCTTCCCCTGTCCATGCACCCCTTTTTACAAATAGGGGTGTCCTTTGGAGACATGCTCCTTTAAACACACACACACACTTTAGAGCCTGACGCAGCTGCCACCTGATTTGGGACATCCTGAAAAAGCAGTAAATTATTTGTTATTTAATTTAATAATTATTATTGTATTTTCTCTGCCAGGGGAGGGGAGAGGCGCTTGTAGGATTGTCTGCCTCAGGGCCCAACACAACTTGATTGGCTGTGGGTACTACTATGCATCTTGACTGAGGGGGTGGGGGTAGGTGCCATTTGCTGCTTTACCTTAGGGAGAAAAATGTCTTGGAACTGGCCCTAGAAATGGCCATAGAGACCTGTGGGGTGGGAAAAGGTAGCTGAGATGGTACAGGGAATTATGTGGGGTAGGGAAACAACTGGGGGTACAGAGAGATATGTGGATGTGGAAACATGTTCAGGATTACATTAAACCTACTGTGTAATCCTAAACATGTTTACTTAGAAGTAAGTTTTACTGAGTTCAATGGTATTTACTCCCAGGTAAGTGTATGTAAGATTGCAGTTTCACTCCTTAGTAAATGTGTTCAGAGCAGCTGCAACCTGCCTTATCTACCATGAAGATAGTTCCAATATCTGGAACCAGAGAGAAACCTGCAGACTGATAACTTTGGTAATTTAAAAATAACCAAAACCAAAGGTAGCCATGCTGGTCCATGAGAAATAAAAACCCAAAATCCACAGTTGGGCAATACCTTACTTAGGAATTTTGGTTGGTCCTAATAAAGGTACCCAACCCAACTATGCATTTTGGTACTTTAAGAGTTGTATGATGAGGAAGTTGCTAGAAACTTAATATTGCAACATTTGGTGTCAATTTTAGGATATCAAGAAGTTAGAACCCAAGGACTGTGTTCTAGAATCCAAGGAACTACCAAAATAAAGTATTTTAAATAAAATGAGGAACCACCTTTGGTGGAGGCTCTCTCTCTGCCTCCTCACCTGGTCTGAGAACCAGGAGCAGTAAAGTCAAGTCCTCCAGTCCTGAGTTCTCTGTCCAATGCTGTTCTACTTGTTGGTGATGGGGAGGGTGTGCAGGAGAGTGAATGAAGATTTGCTCTGAAGTAAATCCCACTATGTTTAATGGGGGGTCACTCTCTAGTAATTGTGTAAGTTTGCAGCCTGAGAACATGGGTTATTATAGTCTACAATACATTCCAACACTCTCCCTTGCCAGTGTGCCATCTTCGGTTTGCAATTAATCGGTAAATCTTTATGGTGCCATCCAACTCTTTGCTGGTCCCAGGCACTCCATCCTCCCCAGCTGGGTTTGGGCCTGAAAGTCCAAGGAAAAGTGTGTGTGGGTGCATGGAGGGTAAGTTTTAAGCAAGCACCCTTTGGGACATTGCACAGTTCTGTCCTGAAAGCAAGCAAAAGGTTAATTAGCTTGCCTTCTATAATATTAAAATTATAATAATTATTTCTAATTGTGCACATATATTTGCATATGTAAATCAGCATATGCAAATTTGTGCATTTTCTTTGTCCCATGGGTCTGGGCCCTAGATCTTTTAGGTACCTAGCACCACCCCTGACACTCACTGTGGTCCTGATCTGGATTGAGCCTGCAACACCTGCAACTTGCATGAGGAAAAACCTCCTATTTGATTCAATGCCCCCCCCTCCTATTTTGGCTATTTCTGAAAGAAGAAGACTGCACTCAAGAGCAAATCACACGCCATTTGGTATAGTGTGCCTACACATAAGAGGAGACTTGGAGTCAATTTTTTAAATTATTATTATTTTAAGAAGACCAGGACACCACTCACTTACTTCTTAATGGCTAAAATCTTAAAATCCTTTAAATCATCAGATATTTTGTTCCTCAACCAGATCTGATGCTCTCTGGAACAATGTCAAAAGATTTTAATGCAGAGTAGGTCTGCATATTTTAAATATCAAGACGTATAATATCAGTGGATTAACTGGCCTAAGGAAAAACAACTTCCCAGAGCAACTGACCAAAGGAAAACAGCCTCCCCAAGCAGCAAGGGCAGCAGCTATTGCTATGCTTACAAAGGAAATATAGAATCCATCTGGGGGCAGCTATAGTAAAACACAACATCTGTTGATCATTGGCAACACTCTGGCAGTGTTCCCGAAAATCCAAGCAGCTCCAGTCATTTTTTGCCTTCTCACTTCAGACGTCTGCACTTCCCTGGCCCAGCCCTCCTGAGTCTGTAGCTTTGCTTGATTAAGCATATCAGCTCTACAAACTAGGGGGAGTAAAAAAAAAAAAACCCCTACTGTTATGGATGGATCTCATGTGCTACCTCAAGGACAAGGTCAGATGGGAAGAGCAGAAAGCACAACAATAGGGTTCTTCGGGAGTACTGCAATTGTTTTATTAACCCTAAGCTAACATTTTTCCTAGGATATGTTACAGACAAAGAGACACAATTTATTTTTAAATATGAAAATGCTGAGGATGGAGAAGTTTGATTTCAGAATACTGAGTAGGATGCTTAATTTATTGTACATTGTCAGGAATTCTGCAGAAATAGAATTCTGTGCATGTTAGACTTTAAATGTCAAAGAAAGAAATAGCACTTCAATTACTTGGGATCTGGGGTTATTTCACTAGACTTCAGGTTTCCAACTACTTTCAGGACCTTACTCACAATTCCTTTGCCTGATGTTTCAATGAAAAATCAGGGCCATCCCAAAGGAAGATGGAGGTCAAAAACTCCCAAAGAATCCACCTTTGGGTTCTCTTTGTCCTCCCTCCCAATAATATGATCATTTGTAGAAAATTGAAGGTATGATTCAAAACCTGCATATTGTTTAACTATTGGGGACTATGCTCAAGATGTTTTGAATGAAGGGCGTGTCACATAGTGGAGCTTCTGTGGTGAAAGTTATCCTCAATCTGAGTTCCTAAGTAAATTTTTAGCATGTCAGGTGGACTTGTGAGTGTTCCAATCCAGGTTAAGATGGGCACTAAACACCAAACCATATTGGGGTTGTCTATGTCCTGGATGATCTTGACATGAGTTACAGCATTTTACAGTTCTAGTGGGCATGCCAAGTTCCAACTTAGGGTATCTTCATGATGTTAAAAAATGGTTGTGTGAACTGGCCTTGAAAGGGGTCTTGTTGTTGAAGGGTTTTGCCCCTGGAACTCTCATAAGCACATGTCTCCACTTGACCTAATGTGTCTATTGAAAACTACTAAAGCACAGGTGAAGTTCCAATCCCAGGTCAGGCAGATCAGCTATTCAGGCTGCAATCCTATATGTGCACTTATCTGGGGGCAAGTCCCATTGAACTTAATGGGACTTACTTCTGAGCAGATGAGCATAAGACCGCGCTACAAAATGACCATCAAAACTATTTATATTTGATTTCCCCTTTAATTCTGAAAACAACAAAGCTGGTAAGATTTTTATTTGAGCCAAAACAATGCAAGTTTTGAACCAGAAATCCCTGCACCTGCCTTGGAAGTAAAATAATCCAATCTTCGAGTGATCACTGTTGCAATTAATTCCAAGACATCTGCCAACCTAGAGTTTACACAGTGCACTGATATTTTTTTTGTGCACAGCATTTCTCACTCCGACTTTTTCACCGGTCTTTTTTCAAACATGTCAAGGTGCATTCTCCTTCCTTCCTTCCTTTCTTTTTAAAAAGCTTGTATCAGTGAAATGCAAACCCATCAGAACCTGATATTGCTATGTTTTAGGAGCCAAACTGGACCATTTGTTAGCTATGAAGCAATAGAGCAAATGAATTAAAAAAAAAAAAAAGGTGAGCTCAGGCTCAGCACAACTTCACCAGAGTCCCTGCCATTTGGCCAGCTCCTTTGCTGGAATGCTGAGCGCCTTCTTCTGCCCCTCAATTTCCCCATCCAACAGACAGACAGACAAAAGAGCCGAGTAAAATGAAGCAGACTTACTGCAATCGCTTGCAGCCTTTCCTTGTGCAGTTCAGCATCCGCCATCCTGGGAGAGGGAAAGATGCAGCAAAGAAGAGAGAGAGAGAGGGAAGGGTGGGGAAAGAAGAAGATACTGCAGTCACCAACGGGAGTCGCGCACTCGAGTTAAGCCACGGAGTATATGGGAAAGAAAAGCCAAGCAGTATTCTAGCGATTAAAAAAAATTTTTTTTTAAAAAAAGGAAAAAGCAGGCACTGCTGGGAAGACACTGCAGCAGACAGGCTCACGGTAAGATCATTTTAGTCACTGGGGCTGGACTGGTGCCTGCCTGCCTCCTGTCTCCCAGCTGTAAGGCTGCTGCTAGCTGCATTTCATCGCTGCTGCTGCGTGCTGTCACTTTCACACAAGCCATCTATGTGCTCTGAAAGCAGCCGAGTCAAGGAGATGGCTCGCATGGCTCTATCCCCCCCCCCCCTCTTTTGCCTTGACGTTTTACAGCGTGTTCGCTCCTCCTCTGGAGTGCCGGGTCACGCCAAGGAGGCTTGACATCAGCGGCGTACATAGTAATCAGAAGCTGCGTGAAACGGCAGGGAAAGGGAGAGATCTGCCTTACTACGGCGGTGGCAGAGCCTTACGAGAGTGAGTGAGAGAGGGAGAGAGAGAGAGCTCCGGGAAAGAGGAGGGGCAGAGTGCAGCGCAGCCAAGGTGGAATTTCACACAGGAGAGCGAAGGACGTGGCATTCGCCACTCAGGAGCTATTCAGGCAAGCGGCATCTCTAAAGTGTTACGATTTTTGGAGCTAAATTCGGAAAGGGATAAAACACAACACAACAAAACGCAGGACTGCCCCGTCTAATTACTGTGTTATTTACTGAGGCTCAAACAACACATTAAGTGGCTTTCCATGATTTTTTCCCCTCCGTTTTGTTTATAAATCCAAAGTAGTCTGCAAGAGGCAATGTCTGAACAAATGAAGGCGGGGCAGGGGAAGACACGCTGCGGCGGCGGCGGCGGCGGCGGCTTCTTAGCTGGGCGGGAAAGATATGGGGACTTCATCTCTTTCCTGCCACAGGGTGGTGGTGGTTGTTTTTAAAGCAGCGTAGGAGGGCAATTTTCAGCTCAAAAAAGGCATGAGGGGAAGGGTTAAGTAGACCCCCACCCAACTTTTAACTCCTAAGGCATCCTTTCCCAACCTGGCACCCTCCAGAGGTGTTGTACTACAACCACCATCATCCCCAGCCAATGAACATGCTGACCAGGGCAAGTTACAGTATGTCCTCGCCTCATTCAGCCCTTGCAACATGCTGAGCGGGGGGGGGGGCATCATTTAGGGCACAATCCAGCAGGAATCTCTCCAGCCCAAGCCCCATTGAAATGAATGGGAATTCGACAACAGCATGGAGTTCCTTCCCACCCTCTCTGTTTGGCCCAGCAGCATCCTCAGCTTGATTCTGATCTCATTTGTGGAACAGTGGAAATAAAGAAATGCCAAATACATATTTAAAGGGGCGGGGGCATTCCTGGGATTGCCAGCTTTTTGATTTATTTATTTTTTTAAATCTGGTCCCCTGCAGAGCCCAGTAGACACCAGATGGAGAAGTTGCACAGGACGCTGGGTGCAATATCACTATGGGGCGTTTTGCCTCCACCATGACTTCCTTGTTCTTTGAGTCTTTGGCTCACCACTTCCCATATGGGCAGCTACAGGGGAACAGAAGAACTGGATATGTACAAGCTCAAGTCTCCCATTGAATGTGTGGAAGAAAAATCATGGTAGGGGTAAGCTCAACTATCTGATGCCTTTGGCTGCAATTCTGTACTTACTTACCTGGCAGTAAGCTCCATTGAACTCAATGGTACTTACTCCTGAGTACACATGTATGGGATTGCACTATTAGTAAGTGCATGTGGGTTGCGCTTGCGCAGTGGAAGAAGTGAAAATGCTAGCTTTACTCACAAGATACAGCTTTCAAAAGAGAGAGAGAGAGAATACATTCTGGCATTTTATGGTGGTGGGAGAAATTATAGGACAAGTTATAACTGTTTAAGTATATATATATATATATATATATATTTCTAACCAGCAGGCAAGCTGGCTCAATGGCCAAACCACCAGGCAACCTGGTGGTTTGACAACCTAGATCAGTGTTCTCCAACCTTGGGTCCCCAGCTGTTTTTGGCCTACAACTCCCAGCATGCCCCAGCCAGCTATGCTGGCTGGGGCATGCTGGGAGTTGTAGGCCAAAAACAGCTGGGGACCCAAGGTTGGAGAACACTGACCTAGATATAGAGCTGCTCAACAGAGTGCTGTGGACTTCTTGGCTTAGTAAACCAATCAGCTTACCAAATAGTTATGTGCACGATGATTTATGTGACCATTTTAAATGGTTATCTGTATAATTCACCCACATAGCATTGAGAGTTGCCAGATAAGCAAAAGCCAGTTCCCCTTCAGACGAAGCAACTGGAAAGAAAACTGGAATGTAGCCTGAAAGTTTGGCTTTGCATTAACGTCTGGTGGAACGTAATCACCGCACATTCTAATTCCCATCCATCAGTAAATAGCCAGGGTGGATTGATATTACACCACAGTTCATCAAGGTGAAAGCCAAGACAAATGCCCTAACCCAGCAAGAAAGATCTGCATGCATAAGCAGCCTTCCACAGATGTTTCTGATCAAGATGGAGACTCACATTTGTATGCTCATCCGGTCATCCCTTTGCACATTACTAAGCACATCTGAGCTCTAGTGCCCTGGCTGCATGCATCAATTGATGTAAATGGCGCATATCTGTTGATGTGCTTCCTTATTTAGGGCCATCCGTTTTTATTTACATGTGACATGGGAACAAATGGATTGGGGCCAAATTTTTATTAAAATGTTGATTGATCTCAAATTCTAACCCTACCCCCCCCTTATTTTAGCATCAATGCCCATTTTGTAAAATGTATTGGAATTAGGGCAACTTCAGAAATGACTTGAATATTTCCCATTGTTTGTTTTTTTTTTTTTTTTTTTTAACATTCTCGCTTAAAGCTGAGAGAGACATGCCTTTGAAACACAGACTGTTGGTCTATGAACATTTTGATACAATCTAGCCATGGGATCATCTTGACAACTTCCGCATCCAATTAGTTAACCTATATTTTATTAATACGTACAAACAGATTGAATTCTTCGCAGCAGAGTTGGTTTTATTCTTTGGTAAGGAACAGCTTGCTTGAGGAAATCCATTACACAATAGGTGCCCCAAACACAAGCAAGTGACAGCACAGAATACTAGACTATTCAATTTCCATGCCAGAGTAAAAGTGGCAGAGAGCCAGTTCAGACAAGGGACAGAATTAGAAACATTTGAGTGGCTACAATTTTATTCACCCTTCATCATCCAACAGGCAACCTGATCTGGAAGACTGGCGGGATGGGAAAGGAAATTAAATAGTGCCTTCAAACCACTAAATTGATGCTCAGCTCCCCAATGTGGAGTTGATCCCATGCCACTTTTGGCAATGCATGAAGAACTAGAGATTTAGGGCTGAACTAGACACATTTGATGGCAGACCTACAGTATGTGTAAGTGTTGCATTGCTATCAAATTAATATAAAGTGTGTGTGTGTGTAGGCAATTTCAAGCACAGCATGGGGAGAATGAAAGGGGGACTGAATCCTGCTCCTGACTATGGTTTCCCCTGAAAATGCTTTGTCCCCAGCTGCCTTTTCCTCCAGGAGGGCTCCAGTAGGACTTCAGAATTAGAAGTATTTTGGTATTTTTTTGAGCAGAGAACAGGGATGGGAGAACCAGGAATGTCCAAGCTTGCCAAAATTTCACTTCACTTCAAAGCTTCATTTGGCTCACTCCCATTTTTGTTTGCAACATGTTTTTCAGTTCATTTGAAGGCAAAAAGTGCACATTTTGAATTGGAAAAGGGCACATCTTGAATGGGAAAATTGTGCATTTCTGTGTGTATTTTTAAGAAGCACACACTTTCTCCCCATGAAGTAAAGTGTGCAAATGTCTAGTATTTGGAAAATGTGCATTTGAAAGTGCACATTTTCTACCCCACCACCTCCAAAATATGTATTTTTTAGAACACAGTCGCAAGTTTGGGAATGAACATTTTTCAAAGAAATGCGCTCCCATTCGTGTTTGGGGCTGCGAACTGGGCAAGTATGGATGATTTGTGAACTGAAATGAAATTCTCATACATCCCTAGATTGTGAAATTCAGATAAGTACTGGGGGAGGGTGGTGACTCCTATGTCAGTGGGGCTCCTCATCCATTGCAGCTTTTATTCTGAGCTCTATAGGAGCTGTCCGTGGTACTGTACTCCATCCCCAAAATAGGTTCACCATCATAGAGCACTGTGGATAACTCCTGTAAAGCTCAGAATAAAAGCTGCAATGGATAAGGAGCCCCACTGACATAGGAGTCACCAGCCTCCCCTGATCAGTACAATGTCCACATTAGTCTGGGACAACTTTCCCCAACCTGGTGCCCTCCAGATCTGCTGGCTCCTATGGATGGGGATGATGGGAGTTGTAGGCCAACTGGTTGGGGAAGGCTGGTCTGGGAGAGGTGGATCAGGTCAGTTTGCATCGGAATAATTAACAAAGGTTCAATTCCTCCATTATCCACAGCATAGATTGCAAACATGTGGTCTTCTACCAGCTGTCTCAAGGCATACAGTCACTAGGATGACAACATCACAGGCCTGTGGCTCACGCTGGCTCAGCTTGTCTGAGTGTGGAAAGCTAAGCAGGGTCAGACCTGGTTATTACTTGGATGGGAGACCCCCTCCTCTAGTTTCCTGCATTGAGCAGGGGGTTGGACTTGATGGCCTTGTAGGCCCCTTCCAACTCTATGATCTATGAATCTCAGGTTTGAGCTGAAGTTTCAGGGCTTGTGTCTCCTTCCAGGGGCTCCTGGAAAAGAAATAAAATCTTGGGCTAAGATTTAATAGCCAAGCTATTTTAAAAAAAGTTTCAACCACCCCTTTTCCCACTTTGTTCTTGCAGTCTCCCAGTCTTTCCCTCTTTTTGTGGAAGAGTATATTGGAGAGGTCGATGCAAATAAAGGAATTAATAAAGACATTTTAAAAAATGCATGTGAAAGAGGACAAAAGCAATTAAAGAATGGTTAGATGGAGAGATTGGAGATCTCTCTTTGTATATTTAAACATTACTGAATGTTAACAAGCTTCACTTTTGGCTCCTTTAAGTTCTGAGGCCTCACTCCCTTCTGCTTCTGGAGTTTCAGGGTCTAGATCTCAGGAGATCTGGCAACCTAACAGTGAAGCATGAGCTGCACCATGTGGTTTTGCTGTAAGCGTAGATTGGCTGTAATAAGAGTTCCTTCTCCTCCTTTCATGAAGGCACAAGCAGTATGCTTACACTACCCCTCCACAGTACCACTTGTTGAGGTTGCTCATCAAGTGTTTGAGTTAGGCTGAACAGCTGAGGGTCAAAGGATAGTCTCACATAATCTTCGCTACCATGTGTACCTTGACATCTCCCCTACCTCCAGTGATCTCGCTATCTCAAGTTAGTTGTACCTTCAACCATTGTCAAAGTCTTCCTTGGCTACCTACCAGGCAGGCTGATGGCTGTGGTGCCAAAGAAGCCCTGCCCGACATGTCCTGCAATTTGGGCCTAAGCAACAATCATGCCAAATAAAGAGCAAGTAGTCTGTGTGACACCTGGAACACATTTGCCTGTGACATCTGTCTTTCTATGTTACATGTGCCTTAGAATCACTACCCAGGGTGCCCTTCTGGAATTCTGGCTCCTCCTTTCACAGAACTCTTAAGGATCATCCTATTTTCTGCTGTCCTGATTTGCAAAAGGTCTAAACCACTCATCCCCAGCTAGGTTTTGGACTACAACCCCCATCATCCATAGCCATTCAGTGTGGATAAAGGTCAGGGATGATGGGAGTTGTTGTTGAACAGCATCTGGGCACCCAAGGTTAGGAAAGCCTGGTCTAAAAAGTGTGGTTGCCAGTGGATCAACTCAATAGGCTATTTCTAGAAATATATTAATATTCTAATTTCTTTGATTTGGGAAAGCAATTTTGATGGCTGTGAAAACTTGGCATGGGAAGAGGTCAGTGGAATTTGTCTGATTTCCTCAGGAGATTAATGTGGTCCAACTGAGACAGGCACTTGGGATGTTTCATGGGTTCGCTGCCAGTACTATCATTTCAGCCTCCAATCTAGGGATTGGAGACCAAGCTGTTGAGGTTTTTTTTTTTTTTTACAGATTGCTCCAATTCAAATGTCCTGGACCTGAACATGGACCCAAACAGAATCTGCAGTCAGAAATCCATATACTTCTGAGCTTGCAATGTGCTCTGCAAAAATAAATAAATAAATCCTTCGACAACATGTGCACATTTGAAAAATGTGCAAAGAAAAATGTGTACATTTCCACTGGATGCATGCATCCAAAAACATGCTTTAGTCACTAGGTGCATGCATCCAAAAATACATATGTTAAAAATGCATATGTTTAATAATGCATACATTAATGTGTACATCACAAAAAAAATGTGTATGAACTTTTGTATGGATTTAAAAAATAAATGTATAAATAAATGGCAAACTCTTCAAAAATGAGCCAGAATGAGCTTGACCACAGAAAACCCGACAGTCTTGGTGAGACCGAGATTGACAGATCCCAACCATCCCTACCTGGACCTGACTCAAAAATTGTCATCACTCTTTCCATGTGAAACTCCCCTGAGGCTAATCTGATTTTCAGGGATGGGGACTCGGACTCGAGGACTCGACTCATGAGTCGGACTGAGTCCCCCCTCTGACTCGACTCGGGCTCGAGTCCCAATATTTTTAATGGGACTCGAGACTAGACTCGGGACTCGAGTCCAAGGACTCTTCAACATCCCTGGGCTGTGCCAGAAGGAGTGGAGAGGAGCGTGATTGCCGGCGAAGAGCACATGGAAGCGAGGCATGCCGCTGCTTGGCCACTATGGACGGCTACCAGGAGTGCAGCCCCAACAGTGTGTCAAGATTTATTTTGATTGATGTGTTGCATACTTGGGAGAGGCAGAAGAAGGACCTGAGATTACTATGTGTGGCTGCTCTGAGTGTATTTCTGGTTCCAGCAAGTTCATCACCAGTGGAGCGGGTGTTCAGTGTGGGTGGAATTGTGATGAGATCTCACCGTTCCAGAATGGGGGCCAAACATTTAGAAAAAATCATGTTCCTCAAATGCAACATGGATAAGTTTTAGGAAGTACAGCAAGTTTATTTTTTTAAATCATTTTTCTAAAATGCAAGCTCAGAGGAAGTGCGACAAGGGATGTCTGGATTTTTGGGTTTGGCTGCCTCTGCCTGCCTATCTGGGGTTCCCAGCCTCCTCTGCCTGCCTGGTCCCTTCTTGACCAGTTCAACAGTTGAATTTTCCAAGACAAAGGGCACTGCCTGCCTGCCTGCCTGCCTGCTTTGGGGTTCCCTGCCTCCCCTGCCTGCCTGGTTATTTTGGGTTTGTCTGCCTGGTCTGTTCTTGCCAAAATCAGTTGCAGAGTTTTGAAATAAAAAGGCACACTTGTGCCTAGAATTTATTTAAGCCACACATCTGAAGTAGCCTTATTTTGTTGGGAAAACCCCCCATTGATTTTAATAGGGACTCGTGGAGTCAGCTTTGGGAGTGACTCGTGAGTCACCATTTTGGACCAAGGACTCAGACTCGGACTCGAGACTCGGGTCCAAAGACTCGTGACTCGACTCGTGACTCGAGACCAAGGACTCTTCAACATCCCTGCTGATTTTAATCTGGTATTAGCAAATGTGACTGATACAGGTACAACATTTATCATCACCATCCTGCAATGCAATCATTAATTCTTTCCAAGGAGGCAGAGAGAACACAGAGAGACAGCCTCATCATGTGACAACAAGAGTGTAACATTCCAAAAAGTGGCCATTTAATGGGAGAAAGGATCTCCAAAGGCCCTTTATTTAGAATAACTGAGTGATAACCCTTGTCGCACTTCCTATGAGCTTTCTTAAGGAGAACATTAGCAGCTAGAACAAGAGCAATGATGAAGCAAGCTGGCTAAGAGGGAAACCACAGTCCTTCTCTATTTATTAGTACTGCCCTACATATATGCACACATTTATTTATTTATTTGATTTATACCCTGCCTTTCACCAAGGAAATGGTGCTCAAGGTGGCTAACAATAATAAGAACCAACATTTAAAATAAAAACTTAGTAAAAGCCAACCATAAAATAAATACATTAAAACACAATTGAAAAGCAACAATAAAAGAAATGAAACAGCACCGAGCACCCAACCCAATTTAGCACTCTTCAGTAACAGAACAGCTTAAAGGCTCACTTGAATAAAACATCTTTGCTTGCTGGTGGAAGGACAGCAGGAAGGGAACCAAGCTGGCCTCCCTCCTCAGGGAGTTCCAAAGCCTGGGAGCAGCCACTGAAAAGTCCCTCACCTCCCCAGCAAACATGTCTCTTGATGGCAGCGCTACTGGGAGAAGGGCCTCCCCCGAAGATCTTAAAATCTAGGCAGGCTTGTATGGGAGAAGGTGGTCTTTCAGGACAGGTAGCCTAGTCCCAAGTCATACAGGGATTATGGGGGCATTCTAATATTCATGAGGTATTATTTCAGTGCCAGTCAGTATTCTCCAAACATGATGCACTTAATAAAGCCTTCCTCATGGCCAGTTTATACAACTAGCAGAATCAAGTAGTAATGTTTTTCCTTGGATGCTGGCATTTCTGATTGTAGTGGGGCAGGTTGAATGCTTCTCCCTGGTAAAGTGACTCTTCTTCACACAAAAGAAAACCACAGGTTCATTGCCATGACTATCCTTTCTGGTGTCTAATAAAGCAGCTTTTTTTCTAAGTGATGGGAGTTGCTTTCCAGATCACACCCTACTTCCTTGATACACGTCGGGAAACTTCAGCTTAGTGTAAAATGCACCGGCCAGGTTATCAGCATATAACTCTGATTCTGTTCAATCTGCACGGGCTACCTGTTCATATCTTTGATCTTCCTCATGAGCCTGCCCATCTACCGTGATTCTTACCTGACACCTTTCTTTGCATCTTTGTCGCCATCTGAATTTCAGTTGGGTGGCATGTGGGAGAAGGTCTTTTCAGCTGCAGCACCCATATTGTGAAACTCCCTATCTCAAGAGGCCCCATTGGCCTGCTCTCTAAATGGCATCAGTATTATGTTAAATTGACACCTTCTGGGGTGAGTTAAGCTTTTGTCTCCCCTGCTGCTGTGAATGATTGTGGTGGTTTCTTTAGTTTGCTTTTTAATGTGTAATTGTATGGTTTTCATGTTGATTTGTTGTTTGTTTTTAATGTGGTGTACATCACCCTGGGGTCCTGTGTATAAAGGGTGGTTTATACATGTTTAATATATATATATATATATATATATATATATATATATAAAAGTTGGTGCTGGGTTTTGTTTTGAACTCTCCTTCTGTGCTTTTTTACTGTGTGTTTAATTGTATTTTTGTCTTGTGATTCTGCCTTGGGGCCAAAAGATGGGATCAAAAGGGGGGTTGAATAAATACATAAATAAAATAGGGTTGTGTCAACTGACCAAAAGAAAAAAAGTGACCTGACTGGCTTCCATGCCTTTTACAGCAGCTTGATCTCCAGAAGCCAGCTGGCAAAGCTTGGCACAATGTGGTGATATAATCATTATCATCACCTAATGTCTGCAGATTAAAGGTGCCACTAGATTAACGAGCAGGAAATCAGTGATCAGATCTCCCACAGTTTGGGAGCAGAGATGTTTAATCCATGCTATTTCCTACCATCTTAAATCACACACCCCTCTGCTGCCTGGATTTGTTTGTTTTTCCCCCTCACAGAAGTATCCCTGTATCTATATTAGTGTAATACCTTTATTAGGCCAACATAATTTTCCTTATGGCGAACATAGCTACCCTTGTTTTTAGGTAACCCTATGGTAATTGAATGTTTTTAAAAAAACTTTCATCCTACCTCTCTTTTCCTTTTTTCCCTGTGAGATTTACATTTGGACAGACACCAAGAGAGGAAATGGTGTATCTATGAGTCTCTATCAGATAGCAAAGATTTATTTACTTTTCCCTACATGTTTGACTTTCCAAAATGTAAATTCATGCAGTGCTTGTTTGCAATTCACAAGGGAGTTGCCATCAAGATCTGGCAAAGATGCAACTATGCCAGTTGCCAGGAGCTTTTGCAAGGCGCAGTATTATACCTTTGTCAGCTTCATTGTACCTTGTTACATGCATGCAACACTCTTATTGCTGAGGACCACAATGTTCTATTGGCAAGTAATGGAAGATAAATGTTGAGATAGATACGGTATATGAAATCCTTTAATGGAACAATCCTATGTATTCCTGTACAACTAACACCTGATTGTGCTGGTCAACAAGTCATTTCACATTCTGCAGCTCCTCAAGTTTAAGGAACAATAAATGGGATTTATTATACCCATTTATTAAAGCAGGGTTTTTACCTGCTAGCTCACATCAGGATCTGAAATTATATTTTAAAAAAAGTGATACAAAGAAGCCAACTAGAGCTTACAGCCTGATCCATGTTGACTTGGAAGTAAATCCCAATGGGGCTAACTCCCAAGTAACTCTGTGTAGGATTGCAGCCCAATGGTTGGATTATAGACACATTTACTTACCGTAGATGTCAGTCCCACTGAGTTACATCCAAGGGAGTGTAAATAAGCTTGCAACCTTGTTTCTCTTTATGCCACTAGGAATGGCACTCCCATATACCTTCACACTTAGGTTTCATTGCTCTTGTCTCCTATAATCCATGCTATGATATAGCTCTGAGGCATCTAAGATGCCATGCCATTGGCTATGCTGTCCAGGGATGAAGGAAGTTGTAGTCCAACACATCTGAAAGGTACCAGGTTGGGGAAGGTTGTTTCGAGATCTGCTGCATCCTCGCACCCTGGAAAACTCTCTGCCAAGGGACACCACTAGGGTATTCTTCTCTGTTTCCAGGCTGTTGGCCTTCCTGCTCCATTGCTGGGCTTACCTGGTGACGGCGACAGGTAGCAGTGGGCAGCAGCACTCCGAGCAGGACTAGGTGGCTGAATCTACCCGTATATACTCGAGTATAAGCCGACCCGACTATAAACTGAGGCACCTAATTTCACCCCAAAAAACTGGGAAAACTTATTGACTCCAGTATAAGCCTAGGGTGGGAAATGCAGCAGCTACTGGTAAATTTAAAAAATAAATTTAAAAAATCAAGTTAAAGTACTTCATGCACACTATTTAATTCTACCAAATAAAATGTGTCGAAAAGGTATTTAGCAAATTTCCATATAGGGGCTTCCTTACAACCAGCAATCATGACAGTTAGTGAGGGTAAGTATAAGAAATAGGAACCTACATGCTGGTCAATGTTGTCTTCTTTTTCCAGTGTTGCTTCCCTCTGCCTTGGACCAACCGCACCCTCACAAAAACAAAGTAGCAAGCAAAATGAAATGCCGATGATTGATCAGTTACTGGGCAAAATAGAGCAGTTTATTTTCATGAGGTGAAAGTGAAATGCCTGTTTGGTAAATACCGTAACTGTAAATATTCATATTTCATAATAAAATTGGCTCTTAATTTAGGTAGAAAGGCCTCCTTAACCCAATGTATCTGGTAGAAGGCACCGATTCAGTTTAGTGATTCTTTAAGGCAGTGGTTCTCAACCTTTTTTGCCCCATGCACCCTCTTCACCATATGTCAGAATGTCATTCCCCCCTTTCCAAGATTGTCTGACTTACGTACGTACGGGTATTTAAAAATAGTAGTCAGTAAATTCTGTAGTCAGTAAAGTTGTTCAGGAAACTCAAGCTCAGAGGCCCTCCAAATTCCTTTAAGCTTTATGCTTAAAGCCTCGCCACCGCCAAAGCCCTGCTGGCGCCGAAGCCCCCCCAGGACCCCTGCCGCCACCCCCAGACCCCACCCGCCACCCCCTTTCACCGTGCCTGCTCCCGCCGCCGAAGAAGCCCCGCTGCCGCCGAAGAAGCCTCGCCGCTACCAAAGCCCCGCTGCTGCTGAAGCCCCCCCCAGGACCCCTGCCGCCACCCCCAGACTCCACCCGCCACCCCCGTCACCGTGCCTGCTCCCGCCGCCGAAGAAGCCCCGCTGCCGCCGAAGAAGCCTCGCCGCTGCCAAAGCCCCGCTGCCGCTGAAGCCCCCCCCAGGACCCCTGCCGCCACCCCCAGACTCCCCGCCACCCCCGTCACCGAAGAAGCCTTGCCGCTGCCCACCCGCCACCCGTCACCGTGCCTGCTCCCGCCGCCGAAGAAGCCCCGCTGCCGCCGAAGAAGCCTCGCCGCCGCCGAAGAAGCCCCGCTGCCGCCGAAGAAGCCCCGCTGCCGCCAAAGAAGCCCCGCTGCCGCCGAAGCCACGCTGGGGCTTTGGCGGCGGCGAGGCTTCTTCGGCGGCAGCGGGGCTTCTTCGGCGGCGGAAGTTGGCTGCGGAAGTTGGCAGCAGTGGGGCTTCTTCGGTGGCGGAAGTTGGCGGCGGAAGTTGGCAGCAGTGGGGCTTCTTCGGCGGCGGAAGTTGGTGGCAGCGGGGCTTCTTCGGCGGCGGCGAGGCTTCTTTGGCGGTGGCGAGGCTTCTTCGGCAGCGGGAGCAGGTACAGTGACGGGGTGGCGGGGGGGTCTGGGGGGGGTGGCAGGGGTGGCAGGGGTCCTGGGGGGGCTTCGGCGGCGGCGAGGCTTTATCGGCGGCAGGAGCAGGTACAGTGAGGGGGGTGGTGGAGGGGGTCTGGGGGTGGCGGCAGGGGTCCTGGGGGGGCTTCGGCGGCGGCGAGGCTTTTTTGGCGGCGGGGAGGCTTCTTCGGCGGCGGGAGCAGGTACGGTGACGGGGGGTGGCGGAGGGGGTCTGGGGGTGGTGGCAGGGGTCCTGGGGGGGCTTCGGCGGCGGCGAGGCTTTTTCGGCGGCGGGGAGGCTTCTTCGGCGGCGGGAGCAGGTACGGTGATGGGGGGTGGCGGGGGGGTCTGAGGGTGGTGGCGGGGGTCCTGGGGGGGCTTCGGTGGCAGCGGGGCTTCGGCGGTGGCGCCGCTGACTCGAGTATAAGCCATGGGGGGAATTTTTCAGCACAAAAAATGGGCTGAAAAACTCGGCTTATACTCGAGTATATACGGTATTTAGATTCCTCGCAATGCCCCTGATATAATGTCACTCCAGAGCATTGTGGGAAATTAAGATGGCAGTTATCTGGTGCTGCTCAGGGCCAGCATTTTATTTTAAGGGGAACCCAGGGCATAGGCAGCCAGGTGTCCTACTTTACAGAGGATAGTCCTCTATTTTGGATAGCTGGAAAAGGACAGTCCTCTATTTGAAGGTGTCCTCTATTTAATGGGCTATTCAGTCCCAATCAGATAAGGAGGGAAAGCAGGGACTTTGAAGTTGTTCATAGTTGCCCATCAACAGTTAGCACCTGGACAGCAGACTGAGCAGACACACAGGTCACTTGGTCAGTCTTCTAAACTATGGTGAGAAGTGTTGTAGTTCTAGTTAAATGATAGTTATTATTTCTAAATGTGCACATGTACATATAAATACGCATATGCAACTGTTATGCCAATGGTGTCCTCTTTTATTGGTGATGCAATTCCTCTTTTTTGGCAATGCGTAAGTGGCCGCCCTACCAGGGCAGCCATCAGCAGTGGGTCTTGCCAGGGTATGGGGGCCTCACTCCGTGCTCAAGGGTACCAGGTGTTTCCAGTCATTCAGGGCAGGAACTTGGAAGCACTTGGAACCAGATGCCTGACATAAATTATATTAAGATGGCAGCATGCAGTGAAACCCCGAATAATTAAAAGTTGGGTATAACCATGCTTTGGGAAAATCACGGCTTCACTGTTATGTGCCTTGGGCTCCAATACAAATATTGTATTGGAGCTGGGTAACACTGTGCACTGCCTGCAGTCAAACCCCTCAAATCGCCAGTTATTATTTGAGTAATGGAAATAGCGCATGCATGCCATTGTATGGCATGTAACCTTCAAATCTACGATGGAAAATGAGTTTCTGAGCAATACGATGTGGCTGGAACCCTTGGAACGGCTGCACTTTGCCAAAAGCGCTCAGGAAAGTGAACAAAAAGGACATTCTTGTTATTTTCTGGGCAAACAAAGAATGCACGGCGGGGGGGGGGGAGTGAGCAAATGGGACCAAGTAACAGAAATGACCGTTCTGTACGGACACCAAGGCCTGGTTACAACTCAAACATTCATGTTAAAATAATGCTGTGAGGAAAACACAGCTCACATGTTCATCTTTTAAAAAATGAATAAATGCTGTGAAATATATTTCCACAGGCCCCAAATAGACATTATTTTCCCAAATGGGAAAAATGGATGAATGGCTCTAATTCTGGTCCATGTCACTTCTCCAAATGTTCTCCTGTTAATTTGTGATTTATTTTTGATTTTTTTTTTTTAAACCCACTACAATGAAAAAATGACATTGTCTGGAGGTGGGCATAGGATTATTTGGAGTGCCAGCTCCGAGGTCCTGCGAGCTCGGACCTGGGACTTTGAACGCCGAGCCCCTGTCCTGCCCCCCTCACAGCCGGCACGGAAAGAACCGTGCCAGCTGCTTCCCCGAGGTCGCAAATCATCCTTGGAGAGGAGGAAAAGGGCATGCTGGGGGATGGGGAGGGCAGGAGGTTGGCGCTGAAGGCTTATGCTGTATCCAAACGGCGCACCAGACTCCTCCCCCCCGCGGTGCTTCATCTAGACAGCCAAAAAAACAGCCATCTATTTATTTATTTATTTATTATATTTATACCCCGCCTTTTTTCCTGCAAGGAACCCAAGGCGGCTTACATACGTAATCCTCCTCTCCATTTTATCCTCACAACTACCCTGTGAGGTAGGTTAGGCTGAGAGTCCGTGACTGGCCCAAAGTCACCCAGTGAGTTTCATGGCTGAGTGGGGCGCGAGGCACGGAGCAGTGGAGATCGCTGCCGCCACACCTCGCACCCTGCACTGGAAGCACGTAAGCCTCTGTGTTCGGAGGCTTACGTGTATCGAGCGCAGAAGGCATTGGATTGCACCCCCTCCCAATTCTTATTTAAATGGATATTTTAAAACTGGGTAAATCCTGATCAAAAATGAACTGAAATGAATTTCTCATCATATCCCTAGCTCAGACCACATGTATACTGGCCCTGAGAGTTCAGGTCTTCGTCGCGGAGGTAAAAATGAGGCTGTGAACACAGACATGATAATACAACACGATAATATTATTCAGAAGAACTCCAGAGGACCATATCTTGCTCCTTCTCTCTCCGGCTCGCATTCTTACACCAGTTATCATGACAGGAGCTAAAAGGATAACCGTACAACGCAGATAGAATGAACCTGGCCCCCAGAACGGAGTCAATGGTTGCTGTCATCTGTTCCCAGAAGGCTGACACTTGGAGTGGTTGTCATTCCCCCATGCTGAAACTAAAAGGCCTTATAAGGTAACGCCTGAGCAGACGGTTAAGCACTCTGAAGTGCTCCTCAGTGTTGGAAATCCTCTGGGGAATGCACAGCATACCCCTGGCAAAGATTACAGCATATTTTATGGCAAGCTCGCATAGTAACAACACAGATATTGTATCTTTAAATTTCAAACTCTGCGGGCTGCCTTGTCAGAAATAGAACAGCGGCTCATTCCTGTTTACTAGCCTGTTTGCTCATTCACGAAAACCCCGATCTTGGATTCCAGCTCCATTAAACTCCCATCGTGGTGAAGCCATTATTCTGGACCTGGTTATGAACCACTAGTTTTAAAGAGCCACAGGTCCTTTCTCTCTCTCTCTCTCTCTCTCTCTCTCTCTCTCTCTCCAGAGAGAACATTTCCAGAAGATCAGCTGAGTTAGAAAGGCTGCAATGAAGTTGCTAGCATAAAAATGGAGAGATGTGTGTGTGCAATGGCCTAAGAAATTTTTACTAAGCTTTTTTATGCCATTTTAACGTCCCTTCCCTAAATCCTGCAGATGTTGAATGTGAGCAGGGCTAACTAAATGCACCTTAAAAATGACAATTTAGGGAAATGTCCCTAGACAGTTTTAACTCTAGCTGCCACTGGATTTGTCCTAAAGCAAGAATCAAGGAATAATTAGAGGGCCTTGTCTGGAAAAAAGTAAAATATGTAGGAATTTGGAACGAGTTGTGACAAAGTTCGGCAAAATTCAGTGGCAGATAATCCTCCTACCCAACTTCCTGAGAAATTCCTGCCGATGTTTAACCTGAACAGCGGCCTAGGGATGTACAAGAATTTAGTTTCAGTTTGGAAATCACTTGAAAATGGCCCGTTTGTAATCCTGAACCTGAACGCGAATGGGAGCACATTCTCCACAAATATTCGCAAATTACTGAACTTGCATTTACAAAATGTACACTTTTTTAAAATGTGCACTTTTTAAAATGCACTTTTAAAACTTTGCATTTTCACATTTTAGTCAACGGGTGAAAGTGTGCACTTTTGAAAAAATGCACACTTTCCCCATTCAAATGAACAAAAAGCATAACACAACAGGTTGCATACAAGAATGGGATCAAGCCAAACTGAGCTTTGAAGTGAATTTCTGGAGAATATCGGTCAGCTTGAGAGTATCCCTAGTTTTCCCATCCCTACAAAGCACTGCAATAATTCCTTTCCTGGAACTCTGGAAAAGTCCACTTTTGGTTGTAATGTTAAACTATAGTTTAGTGTTTCATACCCTAGCAGCAAGAAGCCTTAGGCTTCTGCACTTCCCACTCCATTCTCTTTCTTTAGCACAGCTGAGAGAAGATCAGAAGTTTTCGCTTCCTGTTTTAATGAGACCACTAGACATAGTCTAGATGGTCATAGGATAGTTGGGAGTCCCAGCTCCAATCTCAGAAACGTGCTCCGAGGTCGGAGCTGGGACTCCGACTTCAGAGCGCCCTCCCTCCGCCCTCGCAGCTGGTGCAGATAGGACCGTGTTGCCTGCGGCTCCGAGGTTGGAAGGCCGCCCTCGGTCGGAGCTGGAGTTTTGTGGGCGTCCCAGGAGGTGGGGAGGGGAGGAGGCTGGCACATGCAGTATCCTGGCAGCACCTCAGCCTCTCCTCCTCACGCTCTGGGGCAAAAGACAGACGGCCAAAATCAGCCATCTAAGTCTTTCGTAGGGTGGAAGAAATGCAGAGGCAACCTTCACCTCCATGCTCCTCCCACCCTCCATAGGATGCCTGTAATCCTCCGAGTTAGGGGAATAGTGCTCATTGGATAGTGCTGCGAGTGCGAACTACTTTAAATGGGTGGGGGATCAGGATCAGGGCGGTGCTACACAGGTAGGAGGATTTAGCCTTCCCCTCATAAGACACACACAGATTAATTCTTAAATTCTCAACACCTGGTTCTCTCTATTAAAAAAAGAAAAGAAAAAAGGGCCTACTAATGCTAATTAGAATAATTATTCTTCAGTAATGCCTTCAAAATTACTTTTCTGTTTCTTCAAATGTGTGTGCACTTGTAGTGCATTCATATGCATGTCTACTCTGAAGTAAGCCTCACTAACTTCAATGGGGTTTACTTCCAGGAGAGTGTGAATGGGATTGCAGTTTTAAGGCACAATCCTATGCATGCTTAGACAGAACTCCCAGCCAGCATGGGAGTCGTGGGACTTTTTTCGGACTAAACATGCATGGGATTGCACCCTCAGAAAATTATAACCTGGAAATGGATTCTTTTTCCCTTTATTTTTCAGATCTTCAAATCATAAATGTACTATTGACCAAAATTAACCACCAAGAAATGATACTATTGATAGTATAATATGTGATTGGCACTGTTATAGTGGTACTTAGGAATAATAATAATAATAATAATAATAATAATAATAATAATAATAATAATAATAATAGCAGCTATTTTCAGATCTGGTTTTGCTTCAATTTGTTTTGTTGCTTGCTTAGAGAAAATGTATCTGTAAGAAATCTTGAAAGCAAATAAAATTAATCTTATAAAATGTACACATTTCCACAACTACAAAATTAGCAATCGTTTACCAAAGGAAATTTTTGCAAGGACATCTGCTTGAAAATATAACCCCCGATAAGTAATACAGTAGATATCTGGAATAATTCTAAGCGTAGTAGGAGCTCCCAACTGAGTGGATTCAGCCATTACAAGCCATTTGTGCATCCAGCCAGCAGCATTTTTTGTGACATACAAAGCCGCTCTCATGTTACACTGACAGTCTGGTTAAGCTTAAGGGTTCAGCCATTCTTCTTTCCATTCAATGGCAAAGTTTGTAAAATTGCTACTGATCTTATTTTATGGTTTTTTGCTAGTAGAACCTTTAATTTCTGGAAGAAGAAGAAGAAGAGGAGGAGGAGGAGGAGGAGGAGGAGGAGGAGGAGGAGGAGGAGGAGGAGAGGAAGAAGAAGAATCCTACCCCCATTGTAACAAGTTCCATTTATCTCTCAGACCAATATGAGATACATGAAAATAACTAATGGGGTAGATCATCCATTGTATCCTGAGTTATTGAGAATGAATGAACCTGTGATGGCAAGGAATCTCTGTATATCTTCCTCAGAAGAACAGCAGAAGAGAGGGTGGTGTCAGTCAAGTGGACTAAGAGACCAGGGATGGGGACTCGGACTCGAGGACTCAACTCGTGAGTCGGACTGAGTCCACCCTCTGACTCGACTCGGACTCGAGTCCCAATATTTTTAATGGGACTCAAGACTCGACTCGGGACTCGAGACCAAGGACTCTTCAACATCCCTGGGCTGTGCCAGAAGGAGTGGAGAGGAGCGCGATCACTGGTGAAGAGCGCATGGAAGCGAGGTGTGCCGCTGCTCGGCCACTATGGACGGCTACCAGGAGTGCAGCCCCAACAGTGTGTCAAGATTTATTTTGATTGATGTGTTGCGTACTTGGGAGAGGCAGAAAAAGGACCTGAGATTACTCTGTGTGGCTGCTCTGAGTGTGTTTCTGGTTCCAGCAAGTTCATCACCAGTGGAGCGGGTGTTCAGTGAGGGTGGAATTGTGATGAGATCTCACCGTTCCAGAATGGGGGCCAAACATTTAGAAAAAATCATGTTCCGCAAATGCAACATGGATAAGTTTTAGGAAGTACAGCAAGTTTATTTTTTTTAAATCATTTTTCTAAAATGCAACCTTTCAGACATTTTGGGTTTGGCTGCCTCTGCCTGCCTGTCTGGGGTTCCCAGCCTCCTCTGCCTGTCTGGTCTCTTCTTGACCAGTTCAACAGTTGAATTGTCCAAGACAAAGGCCTCTGCCTGCCTGCTTTGGGGTTCCCTGCCTCCTCTGCCTGCCTGGTTATTTTGGGTTCGTCTGCCTGGTCTGTTCTTGCCAAAATCAGTTGCAGAGTTTTAAAATAAAAAGGCACACTTGTGCCTAGAATTTATTTAAGCCACACATCTGAAATAGCCTTATTTTGTTGGGAAAAAATCCCATTGATTTTAATAGGGACTCATGGAGTCAGCTTTGGGAGTGACTCGTGACTCGTGAGTCACCATTTTGGACCAAGGACTTGGACTCGGACTCGAGACTCGGGTCCAAAGACTCATGACTTGACTCGTGACTCGAGACCAAGGACTCTTCAACATCCCTGTAAGAGACTAATTCATTTTATTATTTTCTCCTGAGATTTTATGCACGCTTACCCAGGGGAAAGGCTTTTGTTACCAACTGAGAAGGCAGCAGCATAATAAAAATAAGCACGGTTTAATAATGCTGAATTGTTCACTATCAACATTTAACTGAAAGTCATCTTAGTAGGTGGCTTCCAATTTTATAGTCAGAATTTAATATCCCCCATTAATGATTATGGATAAAGCAAGCTTTAGTCAATCTTGATAAAAATCTTAGCCTCTTTCACTGCCTAAAAGGACTTTTAATAATATTGGATTAGGAAATGGATTTTGAACAGTACGGAAGAAGACACAGACATAGCTGGTTTTTAGGCACCCCCTACAATAGATGCATTTTATTTTTCATTTTATTTCAGTTTATGTATGATTATTGGATCGCAAAACAAGAAATGTCCATATTTGAGATGTATCATACTTCATGCTGAAACTTATAATTTCTTGCAATTTAAAAATGTTGATGAATTCCATGCGTCTCGGCTAGGAGTCAAAGTAATGGAATTTTGAGTGTTCCCATATAGTTTTCAAAATCATTAAGTCACAGGCAGGCTGAAAAATATTCAGGCAAAGCCATAATTGACTCATAACTGTGAAAGATTTGTATGCTGGTGGGCTGGGTTATTGTTCCATTTGCTCTTTCACTGACGGTTGAAGAGATGTGTGTGAGCTAAAGAAAGTGTGATGTGGAGTGTGGGGGGGGGGAGAGGTGGCTTTGATGTAGAAACTTTAGAGAAAGTGCCCACCACCTTTCAGCTGTCACCCCATAGAGTGAAAGTATGTGAAGGATTGTTGAAAGTAAGATAAAGAGCCTAAGTCAGAATGTCTGTAGAGCGAAAGTCAACGTAACATATGTTTATGTAAACATATCATTCGGAAGCACTCCCTTATAAGGATAGATCCTGCGTTGATCCTGCGCTGACAACAGATTATCTCGTATTGTCCGTGTGTGTGTGTGTGTGTGTGTGTGTGTGACCCGATACCCCAAATAAAGTTACTGGTTTCTTCCAGGAACAGATTCCTTCTTTGCATGGGTATATGCTCCCCCTCTATAAGACCCCAGAGCGATGTCTCTGAGTTTGTACTTTTCTTGTATCTGTGCCAAGAATTTACCTCTGATCAGACTAACAATAAAGTACTTGGTTTACTAAAGGCAGAGTTGTTAAGCTTTCCAGTGGACCTCCAGATCAGACAAGGAGAAATTCCACAACAGCTTTCTTGGGTAACAGATGAGTATATGGGTTGTGGGGTGCTCAGGCTGCTACAAGTGCTCAGTGATGGGGGTGCTATGGAGCTGGTTAGTTTGATAACAGATAGCACTTCTGTAAAAGGCAATGAAGTGGGAACTGGCTGAGGCTTTAAATTATGGCTTTGCCTGCCATCTTAAGCATACTTTCTTGGAAGTAAATGCATAGGATTAGGGTGGTTGTGGAACTAATATATAATGACTAGGATGTCGGAGAAATCCACAACTGATTCAAATTAATTTGGATTTCTATATGAATCTGACCTGTAGATTTTGCTGTGGACTGGCCTTTTCCGAGTCACAAGGATACGGTGGACTTGCAGACTGGTTTTTCACTGGGGGGGGGGAGGGGAGGAATTTGTGCTAATGCAAATTAGCACAAGTAGAACAGAATTTTGGTTTAAAAAGTCCAATTCCATCAATGAGCTGATGATGGCACAAACCACAAAAGATACCTGACAATCCGCAAAACACAGACAGAATGGATTTAACAAATTCCATACATACCTAATAATGACATGGCTTTCCAGCTTTCTACCTTTGGGTAAAATTCTTGGGTAAATTGGGTAAAATGTTTAAAGTCTCAGCCCTTGCTGAGACACTGTACAGCAGGTTGGCGTGTTTTAGTTTACAGAGTTTACAGAGGACTAGGGATGTAATCGCTCGGCTCGGGGGGGGGGGGCGTAGCAGGCTGAAATCGGCCCCGCTCACGCCCCCCCGAGACTCGCAGGCCTTACTGGGTCCTGGCCCCACTTGCCTCTCCACAATGAGCCGCCTGCGCCTGCCGTGACAGTCCCGTTGCGGCAGGTGTGGGTGGCTCGAGCGGTGCGGAGAATTGCTCCGCAGAGAATCGAGTGGCGGGAGGGCCAGCGCGGAGAGGCGAGACACCCCCCCCAAGGTACGTAATTCACCACTACAGAGGACAGTCTTCTGTTTGAAGGTGTCTTCTGTTTGAAGAGCCATCCAGCCCGAGTCCAGTTAAAAGATGAAACACACACACACACACAAGAATAGAGAGCTGTAGGGGCCTTGAAGTTGCCCATTCAGTTAGCACCTGGACAGCAGACTCAGCAGGCACACAGGTTATCTGGTTACAGTTTTCCCCACTCTGCTGAGATGCACTACATTTCTATTCACATTATAGTCATGATTTCTGAATTTGCATCTATGCCAAGTGCTGCACCTATGAAAAAGAAACCAAATGCACAGTTACAGGATGGGGGATACTTGGCTCAACAATACTACAAGTGAGAAGGATCTTGGAATTGTTGTAGATCACAAGCTGAATATGACCCAGCAATGTGATGTGGCTGCAAAAAAAGGCAAATGCTATTTTGGGCTGCATTAATAGAAGTATAGCTTCCAACTCACATGAACTACTAGTTCTCCTCTATTCAGCACTGGTTAGGCCTCATCTTAAGTACTGTGTCCAGTTCTGGGCACCACACTTTAAGAATGGTGCAGACAAACTGGAAAGGGTTCAGAGGAGGGCAACAAAGCTGATCAGGGGACTGGAAACAAAGCCCTATGAGGAGAGACTGAAAGAACTGGGCATGTTTAGCCTTCAGAAGAGAAGACTGAGGGGAGATATGATAGCATTCTTCAAGTACTTGAAGGGTTGTCACACAGAGGAGGGCCAGGATCTCTTCTCGATCATCCCAGATTGCAGGACACGGAATAATGGGCTCAAGTTACAGGAACCCAGATTCTGCCTGGACATCAGGAAAAAATTCCTGATTGTTACAGCAATATGACAAAGGAACCAACTAACTAGGGAGGGTGGGCTCTCCCACACTGGAGGCATTCAAGGTGCAGCTTGACAGCCATCTGTCAGGGATGCTTTGACTTGGAGTCCTGCATTGAGCAGGGGGTTGTACTCGATGGCCTTATAGGCTCCTTCCAACTCTACTATTCTATGAAATTAGTGTATACAAATTGAATGCAAATCATTTTCAGTGATGCGTTTCCTCTTTTTTAGTGATATGTTAGTGGCGACCCAATTGGGCGGGCAAGTTAGGCTTCACTTATGGACGGTCCTCTGTAAGGTAAGGTACGACACATGGTTGCCCTGTGAGCCACAGAGAATAACAAGAGTGAACAACGCAAGTTCCAGGGTTGAGGGGGCCTTGGTAAAGTGCCCTCTGGCAGCAGCTGATTGGCTGGGAGCCACCATTAACATTTTCCACAATGCCTCTTACTTAGTATTGCTCTAGAACAGGGCTCTCCAACCTTGGGTCCCAGATGTTGCTGGACTACAGCTCCCAGAATCCCTTGCCATTAGCCTTGCTGGCTGGGTATGCTGGGAGCTGTAGGCCAGAAACATCTGGGGACCCAAGGTTGGAGAGCACTGCTGTAGAACATTGTGGGAAATTAAAATGGTGGCTCCCAGCAAGCTAGTGCTTTTTAAAAGGAAACCCCAAGGCAGGCCTCGGCAGCTGCCTGAGAAAGCCAAATACTGATGAAGGACCTGGTGAACAAGATAGAAAGTTTGTTTATAAGCAGTACCTCAGGAGAGCATGTGGCGGAGTGACAGGCAGAAGCCCAGGGAGGGGCCAACCTGAACATTCCAGAGGCTCTGATTGGTTGAAGGAGAGCATAGAACCCCAAGGAGTTGACAGTGAAGGGTTGTTGGTTGTCAGTTGGGGAAGAGAGTGGGTTGGAGTGAGAGAGGGAGTGGGAGGCTAATAGCGTAGGTAGGGAAAGGTGGTACTGAAGAGAAGAGTTCAGACAGGAAATCTAGTAACTAAGTTGTGAGAAAGCAAACGTGAAGGTGTTAGTAGAGAACAATTCACAGGAGTCTCCACTTAGGGAGTGACGGACCTTCTGTCTGAGGAAGAAGGTGAAACTCTGGACTAGTGAGAGGGACAGTTAAGTTCCCTGGTCTGATACTGTAACTTTCAAGTAACCAAGCCAAATTGATACAAAGAGCACTGTATAACATCTGCCTGCCTTTAACCTTAATCTAAGCAAAGAACAAGTTTGAATTAACTGTTGAAAATCCAAGTTATCTGTGCCTGAGTTCAATATCAGTTTTGAGACTTTGTTAGAACAATAAATCAATCTTTTTATTCAAAGTTTTAATTCTCCAGAGTCTGACTGGTGACAGGAAAGTAAGAAGTGAATTAACGGAGGGGCACCCTGCTTCAAGTAATCAAATAAAACAAACTGCTCTTAATAAAGATAAACAAACGTGGGGGTGAACAGCTACATATAAGACCTAAGACACATAATCGGCTAACGCAGTTTAAGAAGACAGCTTCAAGTCTGAAGTGACCCTTACAAGGGGGCACTTGGTGAGAGCGAAGTACACATTGAGGGTGTGGGCTTTGGAGTAAGGGGTCCCATCCGCGACAGAGCACAGAAGAATTGATGTTCTGTAGAGCTGACAGCTTTTGATTACTGAGGCCTTCTGGGGAGGGGCAGGTGGCAAAACCAGGACAAAGCCTGGCTAGTTAGGGGCAGAGACTGAAGGAACTGGGCAGGTCAGAAGCCCTGCTGGGCCTAGCACTATGAGGAGTTTACTGGCTTTCACAACGGTTTTACTATGGACCTGCAAAATACTGGCTGGCTGGAAACAGTAATGACCTGGGTTGAAAGGAAAGGCCATGCGCACGAAGGAGAGGCACACATGACATGCACAGCCTTATTTGCCATTTTCTTCACATCACTGAAGAATCAAGCATCATTAACCATTTATCAATGGTGTGTTGATAAATCTTTCCAGAACCAGAGAGGCCTTTTCCAGTGGGGAGAAAAGAGCTTTAAAAATCCCAGACTAAACCTCTACATTCCTGCATATTTGTAAACCATTGCTTGAATGCCATAGAAGTGAATTGGTTTAAGCCAAAGAAAGCATTTCATGGATGACACGCTGATTCTCAGTTATGGCTACTGCTAAATAAAATATAATTTTGATCTTCTCTTCATACTGTGTTTCATGTATGCCCCCCTCATTTCATGTGGCTTTTTGTGTGCTATCCGAGAGATATTTAAGGCACATTACGAGAAGATCTGGATGACCTTTTATTGTGAGCTATGGGAAAGGCCTGCAGATAATTTAAGTAGTAGTCTTGAAATGCACTTAGTGGAGATTTAAAAACAACAAAAACAAAAAAACAAAACCTTGGCTGGCTTTTAATTTTTCCCTGGAGTTTTCCATGCAGAACACTATTTCTTTGATTACTGCATTATCAATATATTTTGGAACTTACTTTTACATTTGTGACGGGATGCAATGGGAGAATTTAGTGCATCTATAAAATCGGTGAACACATGTAACTAGGTGAGTGCCTTTCAAACTTTTTACCCTGAAGAAAATCTTGTGTTGCAGAGATTTTACTCTCATTACACACAGACCCTCAGTAAGGTCTAACTTGCTGGCCCTGAGGGTGACCACTTACACATTACCAAAAAGAGGACACAGATATACATTATTTATTTATTTATATTTATTTATTATATTTATATGCCACCTTTTTTCCTGAAAGGAACCCAAGGCTTACATAATCCTCCTCCTCTCCATTTTATCCTCACGACATCCCTATGAGGTAGGTTAGGCTGAGAGTCAGTGACTGGCCCAAAGTCACCCAGTGAGCATTACAACCTGAGTGGGAACTAGAACCTGGTTCTCCCTAGTCCCAGTCCAACACACTAACCACTACGTAACACTGGCTCATTGTATATGCTAATTTAAATGTATAGATGTAAATTTAGAAATAAGTACTATAATTTAAATAGGAATAAAATACATCTCATCACAGTGGGTGGCCTGTGTTGCTACTCAATCTGCTGCTAATGGGCAACTTCAAGGCCCAGCTCTCCGTCCTTATGGTTGTTTATCTTTAAACCAGACTTGGACTGGAGTGGACAGCCCTTCAATTAGAGGACACCTTCAAAATACAAGGCAATCCTTTGGCAGCCCTTCAAATAAAGGCCTGTCCTATGTAAACAAGAACACATGGCCACCCTAACCCACAGTGATGTAAAATGCATATAAAATACATACTTTTTCGTGCAGTTTTTTTTTTTAAATCCAGAGATTAATTCAGAAGCAGGACAGAATGGATTTATGAATGAATATATGCAAATCAAACCTAACCAAAAACACTCTGATCCCTCCCTGGTGGCAGCATTTTGCACTAGGTGAGGTTTTCCAGGCGCTTTTCAAGGGCAGCCCTGATTAGGACTGCTTTGGTACAGAACTTTATCTTGTAGTGTGGAGTATACATACGCCTCTGTCCTTGTTTAAGGAAGCTGCTGTTCTCTTTTTTTCATGAGTAGGTTTCTGCTCATGCAATTAATGCACACACATAGCACAGCTGAATAATAATGTATGCCCCTGGCCCCTTAGTACCCCCAAAGCCCACCACATAATGATAAATTAGTGTTTGCTCATGCTAAACTTGTGCATTCAAAACCCTGTTTGATTATTATTTTAGTACATGCACTGCAAGGGCATGAGAAAGGACCTATTTGGTTGCTGGAATAAACTTTAGTCTAGAGCTCTTAAACTGACCCCCCTATTTATAGGGATATCTATTTACAGTTACATTGGAACTGCAAGATGCCTTGACTTAATAGGATTTTGTTTTATCTTCCCATTTTCACAGGATACAAATTCTTCAGGAAAGAGAAATGAATGATCATGGATTCTCTATGTGAAGGTCTGTTTACTTACACTTTTACAGGTCAAGAAGGGAAGAAGGAGATTCCAGAATAGTTGCTACTCCCAAGGTTGAATCAGCCCAAACTCTAGAGTACAACTAGCTAAGAAATAGCCAATAATTGGCAACTTCTGCCAAGCCTTAATTTCCACACCTGATGCAATTGTCTCAAGTCGATGAAGTCAATTGGCACTGAAAGCCAACTGTCCATCTTTTGATTCAGCTGTCTTCTGAAATTTCTAATATGACTTCTGGGTTGAATATTCACTTGAACTTTCACACAGCATCTTTGTTTCAATTGCTCAGAAACTGCTGACACCTGCTCCAGCTTTCTGAGAGTCCCAGGCAGAGATCATTGGGTAGGCCCTCACCTGTCAATCTCTTGCTCCCTCTCCACCTTGCAGCAGGCATTGCTTATCTCAGAGGCATATGCCAGAGAGGTACAGAGAGAGAGAGGCGAGAGAGAGAGGCTAGAGAGAGAAGCTCTCCCTAGAATTAAATATTATTATTCTTTGTGTCACTCCCAATGGGTCCCTCCTGCTGCTAAGGGGTGAGGCACAAGAGGCCCTACCGCTTGCAACTATCATTTTCATGTGTATTACCCATCATAATACTGGAGCATAAGGTAATTGAAGAATCTGAAAACCTAAACTTCACCTTGTGAAAATAGAACATGGAAAAAATGAATCCATTTTAATCCACGCTATTATTTAACAATTCTATAAACACTGAATGCATCCTTTGAGATTTTTTTTCACATCAGACATCTATCCTATGTGGACAATTATTTCTGCATAAGAAAAAAAGATCTGTGTGATTTAAAGGTCTGTCATTTCATCACTGTTCAAATGGAGCCATGACCAATAGGCAGAGAAACATCACTCACACACTCCTTTTTACCCTTCCCTTCCTTTGGCCTTTTCTTTTCTGCTGCCGCATTTATTCAACATATATTTTAAAAATGTATGTTTTGCACTTAGGAAGGCATATTTAAATGTGAATTTTCGTGTGGATTTAACAGAAAAATCACAGCTCATGCGACAGAATGGACTTATGGATGAATGCGATCAAACTGATTAATTCATACCTAGTGACAATCTACATGTGACAATGAACCTATGGAAAAGTGCTGTCCATGTACATAACATATGATGCATCCCTCAGCCTTTTAGTGATGACTGAACTCTCTTTGGCTTGAAAGGAAATGGGTCAGCAATAATAAGAGGCATCAGAGACATTGCTAAAACAAAAATAGTGCCATCCCACCCCCAAGAGTAATAAATTCCCTTGTGATTATTGCACTTGTGCACAATTCCCTTTCAGGCTAGAGATGTCAGAGAAATCAGAAGCAGATTCAAATGACTTGGGATTTCTATGAATATGAACCATGGATTCCACAACAGACTGGCATCTTCCAAGCCACACAGATTCCATAGACTCTGCATACCATTTTTTTAACTTTCTGGAATTGCATGCAAATTTAGTCCGCTCCGAAGACAATCGAACACTGGTTAGAGCTGCATCTTCAGCCTACCGGGTGGCGGTGAAGGCAGCAAAAAAGAATTTCTATGCTGCCTCCATTGCGTCTGCGGAGTGCTGCCCCAGGAGGCTGTTCCAAGTGGTCCGGAGTCTGGTCGTTCCAGTCGCTCCGGACCCATTGGAACAGTCTAGAGCCTCCTGTGAGGCTTTAGCGAAGCACTTCGCAGATAAAATCGATCGGATTAGGAGTGGGATATCGTGCGTCGTGGATACAGGGAGTGAGCGGGAGGAGGCCAATGGCAGACCGGTTTTGTGGGATCGGTTTCGGCTTCTTCCTTCTGATGAAGTGGACAAGGTGCTTTCATCTGTGAGGCCGACCACCTGCTTGCTTGATCCTTGCCCGTCCTGGCTCATAATGAGCTGCAGGGAGAGACTGGGTGAGGGGATCAAGGCGGTGGTGAATGCCTCCCTCGAGGAGGCAGTGATGCCATCAGCCCTCAAGGAGGCAGTAATAAGACCGCTTCTAAAGAAGCCCTCCTTGGATCCCCAGGATTTAAACAACTTTCGCCCAGTCTCCAATCTACCATTTCTGGGCAAGGTGATCGAGCGGGTGGTGGGTGCTCAGTTGAAGGCACACTTGGATGAAGCCGATTATTTAGATCCGTGCCAGTCGGGCTTCAGGTCTGGACGTGGGACGGAGACGGCCTTGGTCGCCTTGGTGGATGATATGAGGAGGGCCTTGGATAGGGGCGAATGCTCCTTTCTAGTCCTCCTCGATCTCTCGGCGGCTTTTGATACCGTTGACCACGGTATCCTCCTGGACCGCCTGGAGGGGTTGGGCTTGGGAGGCACTGTATTGCAGTGGTTCCGGTCCTTCCTCTCTGGAAGGTACCAGAGGGTAGTTCTCGGGGAGGAGGCTTCGGACCCTCGGCTGCTCACTTGTGGGGTGCCGCAGGGTTCCATCCTCTCCCCGATGTTATTCAACATCTAACTCAAGCCGCTGGGAGCTATCATCAGGAGGTTTGGGGTGCGGTGTCATCAGTATGTGGATGACACGCAGCTCTACCTCTGTTTCAAGTCCTCACCGAGGTTGGCCGTTGAGACCCTGTCCAAGTGCCTGGAGGCAGTGGCTGGCTGGATGGGAAGGAACATGCTGAAGCTGAACCCCGACAAGACCGAGGTACTGCTGGTGGGGGACAAGGGGAGGTTAGGGGATGTTGACCTGGTGCTGAATGGGGTACATCTACCCCTGAAGGACCAGGTCCGCAGCTTGGGGGTCATCCTAGACTCCCAGCTGTCCATGGAGGCTCAGGTGGCAGCTGTGAGCCGGGCAGCGCTATATCAACTCCATCTGATACGGCAGCTGCGCCCCTACCTTCCTAATCACCTGCTCCCATCAGTGGTTCATGCCTTGGTCTCCTCTCGCCTAGACTACTGTAATGCGCTCTACGTGGGGTTACCCTTGAAGACGGTTCGGAAGCTGCAGCTGGTACAGAATGCGGCGGCTTGCCTGGTTAAAGGCAACCGCCGGCGGGATCACATCACGCCAGTGCTGAAGGATTTGCACTGGCTACCAGTTGCTTGCCGAGCCGAATTCAAGGTGTTGGTTTTGACCTTTAAAACCCTATAAGGCTCTGGTCCAGTTTATCTCAAGGAGCGTCTCCAGCAACACCAAGTGGGCCGCTCAACAAGATCTGCCACGGATGGCCTTCTCCTTGTCCCTTCAGCCAGAGCAGCTAGACTGGTGGGGACGAGGAAGAGGGCCTTTTCTGTGGCGGCCCCCGTACTGTGGAACTCTCTCCCGAGAGACCTCCGCCATGCCCCCTCTCTGATGAGCTTCCGTCGCTCATTAAAAACCTGGTTGTTCAGGCGGGAATATGGGGTGGGTTAAGATTTTAAAATTTTTATATTGTTTTAATGTATTTTATTGTATTTATGTATTTTATTGTTGTACATCGCCCAGGGTGGCCGGTTGCCGGCCAGATGGGCGATAAATAAATATTAATAATAAATAAATAATAAATAATAATAAATAAATAATAGTCATACAAAAATAAGAAAGTTGGAAAATATACTAATATATATACTATTTAAAAAACAACATTTTATACATCTCTAAATTCTCTCTTCAGCCTCAGCTATGTAGCACTCTTGTTTTGTGCACTCTGTTCATTGACTATATGGTGCGCTAAGAAAAATACACATAATGTTACATGCCAGTGAAAGAAACGTAAATTGCAGCGGACTTTTTGGTGTACTTTTCCTGAAAGGGACAAAAAAATAATAATCTGATTCCGTCAATGAGTAGATGATGGAACGAAAGACGACTGACAATCCGCAAAAAACACATGGAACGGATTAAACAAAATCCGTACATCCCTTTCCACCAGGATGCATGCATATTCTCATAATGCTGCTTAGGAATTGTAGCATGGAGGCAGGACAGAAGCAGCTAGGTAATTTTAAAAGAATATATGTAAAAAATAAAAATAGTAAAACAATCAGGAGGGTCAGGGGGCCTTGCTGGGCACCAAGGGAGATGTGGAGGGTGCTGCTGCTGCAGTGCCTTCAGACACTGCACTGAAGGCTTTAGGTCTAAGTCATTATGTTCCATTGCTTTTGGAGACAGGGGCTGTAAGTCACTGAACATGCTAAATGCACTATAAAGTTACACTAGGCCAGGGCTCTCCAACCTTGTGTCCCCAGATGTTGCTGGCCTACAGCTCCCAGAATCCCTTGCCATTAGCCATGCTGGCTGGGTATGCTGGGAGCTGTAGGCCAGCAACATCTGGGGACCCAAGGTTGGAGAGTCCTGCACTAGGCTAAACCCCAAGGAAGTCAAACAGGTGTGGCTGTAGCTTAACAGGGTCAGGCAGCACCTGAAATAATCCACAATGCCTTCTCATTTAGAAGATTTTTGTTTTTATCCAAGTATGAAAATTCAAGATGCAAATGTACTGGGTGGGATTTCCATGGTGGAGGAGCCACCACGTCCTAAGCCCTGCCAGGTTGCTGAGGCTTTCTCTTTAGCTCTTTTCTCCTTTCAAAAAGAAAAAAGAGAACCTTTTGGAATGAAAAGTCCATTTGGAAGAACTGAAAAATACTAACCAGTCTGACTCACTTGGTCAATAGAATAAATAGCTAAAGAAAAATCAGGAGGTTGACCAAAGTGATTTGAAATGCAAGGAGTTAGATATTTTTGGAATTCATTGTGGAAATAGGGGATCTGTACTAAGTATATTTTGGCAGTGATTTCTTACGGAGACTGCTGACTGGTGGGTTTGACTCAGGAAGGTTTAAAGCTAAACTCCCATAGCCTAAATTTAAAAGTTAAGTATGCGGCTAAGTGGTTTTTTGCTCAAGTGGAACCAGCGAAGGGTGAAACGCAAGGATTCTCATGCCAAGAAGCCCGTGTCCTGTTAGCAGCATAAATTCTGTTGTGTTGGGCTTGGTATATGAAGCAACATGGAAACAGCCAAAAAAAGAAAAGGAAAGTACAATGGCTGGAGGTTTTCCAATGGTATTTCTCAACATTTTGAAGAATAAGTAGTACTAACTCTGTGTAGTCGGCAACCAGAACAGACGGGGCTGCAGGCAAATCTGCAGAAAAATTCAATATCCTTTCCCAAAGCTTAAGCTGTGGATTAATTAAAACCATATACATGTTCCGCTATGTTGCCAGAAAACAAAAGCCCCAATATGCTTGAAGGAATGGATGTTTTACCATTGGCTTCAGTGGGAAGTGGATTGCTCCAGCCATTCTGTCACACATGGGGCCCAATTCAGTTACCTGTAGCAGCATGAACACCACTTCCCATGGTTTCTTTGTATACACACACTAATGATGCAGGAATGGAGAAACCAGGTGGGTGTCAGGAACTGCTGGATCTCTTTATGCCGCCTCCCATGTGGTGAACTTCAAACTACAGGTGGCAGCTTCTCACTGAAGTATTTTGAAGCCCTAGGCTGACTCCTCCCATCCAGGCTGGCCATTGGATCCTCCTTGACAGGAAGGAGTATAAGAGGGCTTCCTGTTCCAGTTGACCTTTGCTTGAGCAGCAAGGTCTTCCTGTGCTTTGGTACGTTCTTAGTTATTCTTCAGTCCCAACTTCTGGCTTGCTCCTGCCTCCTGGTTTGTCCTCTGGTTCTGACTTGCTCTTTGGTCCTGACTACTAGCCGGTCCTATGGTTTCTGTCTCACATTCTCCCAACAGCCCAACCCTGACATTTGTAGAGCCACCACAGAAGTATTGGAACAGAGATGGGCAACTTGTGGCCTCCAGATGTTTTGGCCTACAGCTCCCATCAGTCCTAGTCTGCATAGCCAATGGTGAGGGTTGATGGGAGTTATAGGCCAAAACATCTGGAGGGCCACAGGTTGTTCTGCGAAGGAGAGGGGGTTGGCACTTCCATGGTTCTTCCTATATGTTCTTACCCTTCCCTTGCTATTAATATCTTGGAATTGCACAGGAAGATGTTTAAATTACCCAGAATGGTCATGCATGTCTTTGGAAAAGCCTTATTTGGAGTCAATCAAAACACACTGAATTTTAGTCTGGGATTCCTGGCTTCTGGAAGTAAAACTGGAAGGTTTTTCCAAGGCAAAGATGGGGAGGGGGAGAAGAGATTGGGAATTTATATAGTAGTGAGGACACATTGTGGCACTGAAAAAAAATAATCTCAGTCATCCTTGATTTTATCCAATATCTGTGGAAATTTTCTACCTTCAGGGAACCCTGTCTTCATGAATATGTTCACTGATGCAGTACAGGATTCTGGGTAATGTTCTAGGTTGTACCTTCAGTTCATTTGAGGTGTTGACCAGGTTTGTTGGGCCTCACCGTTGCTCCCTGTGGACTGTGAATGCACTCCAGAAATGTAGGAGACTGGTACTACCAAGGGCAGGCTTTTTTTCAGGGAAGCTTGGCTGCCATTACTGCTGTCACAGAGGAAGCCTTGTTAAGCCTCCAAGAAACTCCAGGATTCCCTGGAACACACTTTGAAAACGATTGCCCTAAACAGGAGTCCCCAGCCTTTTTGGACCTGTGGGCACATTTGGGAATTTAAGAAACTGTTGCGGGCACCACCACAAAATGCCTAATCAGTGGCTCACTGCTTTGGCATCCAACTATTGCTTATATGGAGCAAAAACTTTTGTCATGCATGTCTTTGGAAAAGCCTTATTTGGCTTCTAGTGGACATTACAACATCTTTTTAATAAGGGATTGCCTAATTCGGCCAATGGCTGGTGGTACAATACAGCTAATGCTTCTTTTAAATATTTATTTTGGCAACGTCCAGTGGTTGCTTCTTTTTAGGAGGAGGCTATTACACAGATAAATTTTGTACTGGAACATTATTTAATATTCACTTATGCACATACTCTTTTCAGTTATTTACCTGCTTCATGGAAATTAACCAATGGAAGGGGAAATGGATTCTCTGCACCCTTTTGACAGCTAAAAGACTGATATTACAAAATTGGAAGGATAAACACACACTTTCTATAATGCAATGGATAGAAGACCTTAATACGCTTTCAATATATGAACAGGTGACATATAGACGCCAACTTCAAATGGATACTTATTTGGATATTTGATCTACTTTTGTTGAAGTCTATGTATAATTGCTAGAATGTTGTATGCATTTTATACAAATCCATGTACATATATTAAAAAAAAACCCGGGGGAAAAATGGGGGGAAAATATGGGCCCCAGTGGGCTCCACGTTGGGGATTCCTTTGTGGAAGCCATGGGAGGTGCCCATGGGTGTCATGTTGGGGACCCCTGCCCTAAAATGTACTAGTCCTAAGCATGTGTAGAGCTAAGCAAAGACTCAGAAGATCATGAGGCCCATGTCTGTAGAAGACGCCTCAAAATATCTGGCTTTAATCAAACCGTATGACAGTGTATTCATTTAGAAGTACTGATTACAGCCATAGCTGATCTATTGGGCTTTTAGGGAATCAGACTAGTCATTAGATGTTGCTAGGAATCATATTACTTCATTATCAGTCTTTAAGGCACAACTGAGTTCTTACTTGCTTTGATCTTTCTCTATTTCCTTTAGATACCTCCTACAGACTCTCACGTAAAAAGCAGGGTCACAACCACAAGGGCCCCTGACAAGCCCGACTACCACCCCCACTCCCCAAAAATTCCCAGACCCATCCCTGAATCTTCAGCTTTCACTTTTAAGCAAAAAAGAAAAGTTAATGGTACAGTTCAGAGTTAACATGCTATTAAGTGCCAATTATGTCAATGGAGGAATTAAGGACAGAATCAAGTACATGTGCAAATCTCTTGTCAACAGGGCTAAAAGATACAAGGGAGAGTGTGCAGGCAGCCTGGTACCCAATTGCTGAGCAAGAAGTAAATCTGCTCCAAGCTTTTGGGACTATGGCTAACAAGTCCTACAATAAACGGACTATCGGTGAGCACTTGGCCTGTATTTGAATAGAAATTAAGTTTTATTGACTTTATTTAACGTGAACTTCTAGCAGAATAAGTGACTTGGTATTTAAGTTTTGGAATCTTTCACACTGACTGATGCCTTATGGTGATCCTGCCCCACAGTGCATCTTTAACTCCCCTTTCCTCGTCACATTTCTGACATAGAGTCAAAGCTTTAAAACCCATTATTCTGTAAAATGTGTCTCTGTGTGTGTAGGCAAGCTTTCCCCTCAATTAAATAAATTGGATTCATTTTTATTCCTTTCACTTTCCACTGGATCTTTTTGTCTACGGCTTTGTTTAGTCTGCATGACAACAAGCTTTGTATAGTGTTGGGAGAGTAATGATGGGACCGTGATGGGCTTGTCCAACTTCATCCCAGGCTTACGAAGACAGAGGTGCAGGGTGCAGATCTGCTGATAACACCCCATTGCAGCATCAAGTGCCTCCTCTTTCAAGCTGCCCTATTAATAACAACCAGGAGACTTGCTTTGCTCGGTCACTATGATCGAAAGATTGGAATGTTTCAAGACATCATGAGACACAGTCATTGTTCACCATATATGGTGCTTTCAGAGTATGGCAGCTGTTTAAAGTAGAAACATTTGCACATCTGTGCATGGTCTCCCTTATAAATCAAGTCAGCAAATGGCAAAAAGCACGAGTCTGCTTGCTACAAACAGTCATGCCAAAGCTTACAAATCAAAATACAGAAGCTAGACTGTTTGGCTGATTTGCACATCCCTGGTCTCTTAAGCAGATCCCATGATTTCCAGTAGGGATGAATCTACACACACAAGAAGTCATGCAGGCTTATTTTTTGTTGATGAAGGGAGATCCTGTGTCACACAAATACCAGACCAAGAACAAAGATCCAGTGCAGACATAATGCTTAACCATGGCTAGGGCTAACCATGTTTCATTACCTTCACCTTGGTTAAAATCCCAGCTGTACAATGAAAACCATGGTTTACCTTCCTGAGCTTAAAATAGCCACTACAGGTGTTTATGGCAACTTTGGGGGCAGGGTGAATTTTATTGAGATCACAGTGCAGGGATGGGGGGGGGGGTCAGCCCCCCTACCTGTCACAGCCTTGATTCTGGTTTTCCCCACCCTACCTTTTGGCTTCAGTTGAGCCAATTTCCAACTGCTTCTACTAGACCTTCATTAACAGCATTTCTACATCAGCGTACCATTACAAGCCCACATATTTTTGCACTGGTTTCCTGCCAAAAATCGCTCTTCCTGGCATCTGTTTTCCCCCAAGGTGGTGTTTATTGCAAGTAGTACCTTCAGGGGCAAATGGTGTGATGCAGTGGTTAGAGTGGTGTGATGCAGTGGTTAGAGTGTTGGACTGGGACTCAGGAGATCTGGGTTCTAGTCCCCATTCAGCCATGAAGCTCACTGGGTGACTTTGGGCCAGTAACTGACTCTCATCCTAACCTACCTCACAGGGGTGTTGTGAGGATAAAATGGAGAGGAGGAGGGTTATGTAAGCCGCCTTGGGTTCCTTGCAGGAAAAAAGGTGGGATATAAATAATAACGAAATAGCAGCTGAGGGGGATTTCGGTAGGAAATTAGTGTGAATGCCATATCTGGATTAGGAGCACATTCTGGATGAGGGCCCCACGGCTGCCTTTCTTAAAAATAAGTTTAGCCCTTAAAACATAGTTTATTGTAGTTTAGCGCTGAAAGCATAGATTAGGGATGCCTGCTGTATTGGTCTCATGCCCTTTTCAATTATCTACATACATTTAAATAACGGAGGCTGAAATCCTGTATTTACCTTGGAGTACACGTCATTGAAATCGATGGGGCTTATTCCTGAGTAGACACATAGAGTGTAAATGAGTTAACTTGCCCAGCAGAATTTCATACTTCAGAGTAATAATCCGTTACCCCTCTACATTCCCTCTTTTTTGCCCTGTGCATGCTGCGATAAAATCTGCTTTTCTTTTTCCTTGATAGAAAGAGAATGTTTGTTCTGGTGAGCAGGTAAACTTTACAACATCCCTAGCTGTTGTTGAAGAGTATGTGTTGTTGTTTTTGCAAAGTTGGCTGCAATTGTAAGTAGCCATTTCTTTTCAAAGATGTAGGGTTTCTATTTTATGCCTTGAAGAGAGTCAAAAAATACTTTAGTTTACAGTTGTAGCAGGCTTATGGAAGATGAGAATCACTAGGAAGGAAAGATGGGAGAAAATACCATATAACAGGTCCCAAACCTTCCCACTTGAAAAACTTCTTCATTTCAAGGGAGATAAAGAGAAATATCTTCTTTAGTAGAAGTAGAAAAGTCAAGGCTGCAATATTAAAAGCCTGATTCATACTTGCATACACATCATGTTTACAGCCAAGCCAGGTTTTTCAGCAGATATTTTTCTGAGCACCTTTCTGAGAGAATACTTTGCCCCCCGCCCCCCCACACAACTCAAAAAAGAAGGCCGCTTTGAAGAGGTTTGTTTTAAAATGAATATTTCCCACCATTGTTTGGTAACAGCTTCCAATTCTGTCCCCACCACCCCCGGATGCTGTTAAACAACACTAGGTTTGGGGCATTGTGGACAATGCAAAATGGTGGCCAACACAGTTGCTGCTGCTGCTGCTGCTGCCGCCGCCGCCACTTGCAGCAGTGGTAAAAACAAAACAAACTTAAGATGCTGCACTGAGCCTCACCTTCCAGAAACTGTTGGGAGAATTTCTCCAGTCCTCCCTCTGAATAAATTTGGTTGGTGAAATGGTTCCCCCAATTTCTCTGCCCATGAACAGGGTCAAGAATTTCAAGAGGCCATTTTCACACAGTTCTACACTTGATAGCCAGACAGTTGATTCCTTCCAGCTGTATGTGTGAACCTACTCCCTTGCAAAGCATTTCACTTGGGGTGACCCACAATGATGATAGCATCCACACAGCAGAGCAAGACATATCACTAGTGACTGAGGTGTTCCATTGGATCAAGGCCAGAACTTGGCATGATGGGAAGCCTGGCTTCCACCAAAAGCAGCAGCCCTGTATCTCCTCTTCCCCTTGATTATGGGCTACTCTACACCAGGCATTTATTGTGCTCTAGCGATTCCTCAGCCACGGCAGTTTGCGGGTGCTTTACATGACATTGTCATCCTCCACGGCCTCTCCTGTGCCTTCTAAGCATTTCCACAGCTTTTTTAGAATGAGGAAAATAAGCTACTGAAGGGCTATCATGCTATGAGATGCTGTATTTTCACAATTCCGCTATACTGCAGCAGTACCTTGTGGCTGTGTAATGGAACATATAGAAAGGCAGAGAAAGGAAAAATCCCAGGAAAAAAAAAACACATGTAAAGGAGCTGATCTTAATTCCGCAAAGAATCCAGAAGCAGAAGCCTCGGCGAAGTGGCGGGTTAAAAGCCTCATGTAGAGAAGCCCCTTACGAAAATGCCATATACCAAATGAAACCATTGGTCCAACTAGAGCAGTACTGTCTACACCAGGGATGGGGAGCGTGTGGGCCAATTTGGGCCTGCTAATCCTCCCCATCGGGCTTCAGGAAGGCCGTGTCCCCTGCCCAAAGCCCCCTCCCCGAAGAGCGGCTGCACTGTCAGTTGGCACTGCCAGGCGCTGGCTGCATCCTGAGGTGGCGACTCAGTTGGTCCTGGAACCACTGGCTGAGAGCACTTTGCTCCTCCTCCACCTTCCCCATGCAGGGAAGGGAAAGGAGGAGTGAAGCGGGCTCCTCAACTGACTGCAACTCCCCCCCACCCCACCCACCCATCTTCCCACAGGACAAAAGTGACAGTTGCTCATATGAAAGACAGAATCCCCCCCCACCCCCCCCAGGATTTTAGTATAACTGTGATTGGGTAACACACAGCATATGCCCTCCCAAACAAAAAATAAAATGCCCTGCCAGTGCAAGTGCAAATACAGACCATAGTTATATTGCAGGCAGGGGACGGGCTGTGACTAAGTGATAGTAGCTTTTGGCAGCCCTGCAGTGTTGTCCCATGTTCATATTGAAAATGGGGCTGAGCGAAAGCGGTCTGCAAGAACCCCACCTTGTAGCCTAATATTACATTCTTAGGGTGCAATCCTATGTCCCTCCGACTTTGTATGGGAGGGCATAGGATTATTTGGAGCCCCAGCTCCGAGGTCTTGAGAGCTCGGAGCTGGGACTCTGAGGCCGAGCCCCCGCCCTACCCCCTTGCAGCTGGTGTGGAAAGAACCGGGTTGTCTGCCTCCCCAAGGTTGCAAGTTGGCCCTGGAGAGCAGGAAAAGGGGTGTGCCGGGGCAGGGGAGGAGGCCGGGGTCAACAGCTTATGCCATATCCAAATGGCACCCCAGCCTCGTTCCCTCCTCCTCCAAAGAGATGTCTAGATGAAATGCAGGGTGTGGGCTGTACAGCGGCAGCGAAGGTCGCTATCACTGCACATCGCTAGGTGCATAGACAGTGGGGGGGGGGCGATAGGATTGTGCTCCCCATGTATTAAATGTTGCTAGTCACCCTTTTGTGCAACAAATGGGCTTAAACTGTATAGGATACAGGAAAATCCATGGTAAATCTCCCAGTGGATTTCCTTTTCAGAAAGGAAATTCAGGCTTGGGGGAAGAGATCTGTAGAGCTGACTTTAGCAGCAGCAAGGCTAGTAGGGGGAGATTAACTTTTCACCAAAGCTCCATTTTTTGCTATCAAAATCACTTCTGCAGCTGCTTTTCCATTCGTGGGAATCCCTCTCTCTCTCTCTCTCTCTCTCTCTCTCTCTCTCTCTCTAATGAGTAGGACAGCAGCATCTTGATCACAAAAACAGAACCCTGGGAAAGGGTTGGTCTTCCTCCTACTGCCCTGCTATGGCTGAGAGCAATCTAGGAGCATGGTCTGAAGTGAAGCTAAGGTCAAACTCAGGTGAGCAGAAAACAAGCATAGTCCAAGGAGCAGGGTCTTCGCAAGTGTCCAGGGGTGGGTCAGTGGCACAGGAGATGAGTCCAAATGAGAAGCCAGGTTGCAAGGTACTGGCAGCTGATAGACAGTGTTCCAGCAGAACTGGAGCTGAAGGCTTATGAAGCCCGAGCTCCCAGAACCCCAGCCAGGTCTCAGCTGCAGTTCATCACAGACCCTTTGGCAAAAGTCTTGCTCATGAGGAGGGCCTTGCTCACAAGGAAGGAAACCTTTACTCTTGAGTTTTTCTGCAGGTGGGCACTCCTTCACCTGGCCATGGTCTTATCCTGTACCTTCAGGCACCGGCATTTTGGGGGGCTGGGTGGTGGCTCAGCATCCCCCTCTGACTCAGAAGTACAGCTTTCCACCTTTCCACATCTCTCCCGAGAGCCCAGGAGCTACATGGTCAGCCTCAGGGTCTCCTGAAGCAGCTTGTTCCCCAGGGACATCCGGCTCAGGAGGCTCCAGATCATCCTCTGAAGACGGTTCCTCCAGTGGGGCCTGACACCTACTAAGGATACTGCTAAGATCAACTCCACAGCCCCACCTCCCTTCCCTTCAGCAGAAAACACACACACACATGCACACACACACACACTCACACACACACAACTCATGGATCTCTTGTATGGTTTCAGCCTCAGGGCTGTATCACCAAAAAAGAGGGCAAAAGAGGACACAGATTTGCACATGCTAATTCCTGTGTATAAATGCACATTTAAAAATAGTTACCATAATTTAAATAGAAATGCAATTAGTGGTGGGCGATCCCGCGGTGACCCGACCCGCTGTTGGCTTGGCACCTTGGCGGATGCCGCTTCTGCGGCCGCCAAACCGGGCCAAAAGCAGACATGTGCTGAGTCACTCGGTGGACTTCCGGGTTCTCGGCGGGCTGCTTTTTACATAAAAAATGCCATAAGATATGCCAAAAGCAGCCGCAATTTGTGTAAGTTACAGCACTGAGAGAGGGGGTACTACTTCCTCCCGCCCCCCATATGCCATTTTCTTGATGAAAACCACTCCCTTGAAGCTGCTATTTGCCCTGTTTAGGGAGAGGGAAGGGCGGGGGAAAGAACATACAGGTGCTCCTTAATTTAGTTGTAGCACCACAGACAGCATAAGGACATAGATTGCATAGTGTCGCTGCTGAGGCCATCAGAGAGAGACAGACAGAGAGGAAGCAGCAGTCAGGCACTCCTGTATTGTGTCTGGATACAGCTCCAGCAGAGCGCCCGCCCCCCCGTCCTGCAATGAATTGTCGCTGCTCAGGCCATCAGAGGGAGAGGAAGCAGCTGCCCTTCCTCTGTTGAAATTTGCAACTAAGAATCTACCGTCTGAATTTTGCTTCCCCCCCCCCTCTCCCAATCCCCTTTCCTTTTGTGTCATATCGTTTAGATTGTAAGCCTGTGTAAGTTGCCTTGGGAGCCTTTTTGGCTAAAGGGCAGGATAAAAATAGATAGATATAGGATAAAAATAGATAGATATAGGATAGATATAGGATAAAAATACTACTGGCATAATCCAGAAAGGTGATTATGCCAGTATAGTATTACACAAAATGTGCCCTTCATCTGGACTTTACCACATTGGTGTATATTTTCCTAAAGGCAATATATGCATAACTAGATGTGTAGTTGTACCAGCAGCTGCTAGTTTCTGAACTTGAGGATAAACTACTAGATTTGCAGTAAGTGGAATTCTAACAGGCAAATGGAATCTGGTGACTTAGCGCTATTTCACACATGACATTTTTAAAGATGTAAATCTATGATTTATATGATTTTATGATTTTATGTAAGCCGCCTTGGGTTCCTTGCAGGAAAAAAGGTGGGGTATAAATATAATAAATAAACAAACACATAAATATGCTAATTTATCTGTATAAATGCAAATTTAAAAACAATCACTATAACTTAAACAGAAATACAATACATCTTACCATAATGGGGAAGACTGTAACCTGCTGACTTGTGTACCTGCCTGCCGACTCTGCTGTCCATGTGCCAACTATGGATGGGCAACTTCAAGGCCGTTGCTGCTCTCCCTTCTTATGGTTCTTCATCTTTAAACCAGATTTGGACTGGGCAGCCATTCAAATGGGGGCCACCTTCAAATAGAGGACTGTCCTCGGTAAAGTAGGACGCATGGCCACCCTTGGCTGGAGCTGCAACTGTGTTGCAAGTCAGAAAGATGTTTAAAAATCATTAAAACGATGGCGGGTGTGTGTGTCGGGCAGACACAGTTGAAAACACTGGACTGTACCAGTTTGGCAACAGACTGGATCCTCCATGTACAAATGATGTCAGTTCCAGACAAAATGGCTACCATGGAAGCAACCTTTCTGCAGCAAGATAAGGCAATCGTTTCATCGCTTGAGTGATGTTGCTTCCTTCAGTAAGCCGGTGTGAACGCTTCTTTGCACTCAATAGAACAGCATGAATATGTGCATCTAATATTTCAGAAACCAAAGGAAGGTGTTTTCTGTCGTTTGGAAGTAGAGCGCATTTGGTATTGAATTTCTGTCACTTTGTTTGAGAGTCCAGCGTGGCATGAATGAGCAGCAGGGAAAAGGTAACAGCCTGTAGGAGCCCTAACTCCCACAACATAAGAGGCTACAGCACCTCTGGGAACCCGATTGTAGCTGCACAAGGACATTTCTCAGCACTCCTGAGTAATCACCTAACCTTGCCTCTGGGTAGCAATCCGGGGATTTCAAGCAGGAAACCATCAGTTCAATATTTTTTTTGTCAGGATCTGCTCTGACATTAATGGCGACCTTAGCCACCCCTGTAATCCTACACAGAATGGAGTGGCTGTGCGTCAAGGTTAGACTGCTGCTTCCCCCACACTGTGAGCTCACTCGTCAGATGCACGGCTACTTGCTAACACAAGCCAGATGTTGAACAGGCTCCGTCTCCTGATTAGCTGAGCATTCTCATCTGGAACAGTGTACTTTGGCCATGATCCTGAAATCCAACCACCGAATTAGCCTTCTAAATAAAACACGAAGGCAAGTGCAATTCTGTTAGTGAGCCGATGCGCTTGCGGTGATGACAGGCAGTCGCTTGGGGAGGCACCCGGTACAATGGAGGGGAAATGTAGCTTGGACTTGGTAGAAGATTGCTCGCGTCCCAAATGCTGCATTGCATCACTGCACTGGGTTCACTTTTAAATCAGCCTGTGTTTACAGCGAGTAAGATAAAGGCTCCTGCATTCTCAGACTTACAATCTAGAAAACACATAGAAACTGGTGCATATGAATTGCCATTATTCTTGTTTATTTCTGTGACACCATCAATGGACATGGTGCCTTACAGAAAGTAACCATCTAACCATAGATAGCACCTTGCTTAAATATCTACAGGATCAGTTGCCAGCATCACCGGAGAGTTCCAGTGGTCGCTGACCCCAAGGTTCATGGCATCACTCACTGTCCAAAGATAGTGAGTCTGAAGAAGTCCACCCACTCTGAATTTTGTGCACGTGTATTGGTGAGAGAATAAAGAGTCAGACACAAGTATGTATGGTTTAAAATCTGGGCCACATTTATTGAATTGAAGATCTGAGAAGGGCAAAGTGCGGTACTAACCTACCCCCGGCCACTGGCCGGGAAAACAATGATTGGAGCGAAGCCATCCTTACTGGATCAGAGGTGGGATGACCCGCCACGGTCCAGTTGGACTCCATGCGGAGCTGGAGGGCCTTACCAGTGTCGCCTCCCATTGGCGCCACGAGACAGCCAATGCAGGTGAGAAAAGGTAGTACCCCAAAGGCGGCCCAATCTCCCTCTTGACAAGCCTCAAGACATTAGTGAGGGAACCCTCAGGTAACCGCCAGTGGCACTTGAAAGGTGCCACTGGATGGTCACCATAACCCTAAGCCCCGCTGCCTAATTCCACACTTCCAGCCAAATGCGACCAATTTAGCTGCAATCCAATTGAGCGAATCAAAAATCCCTCAATCAAAAGTCTTTGTCCTCCAGCCAAAAATGACGAAAGAGGCTGAGGGCGGGAAGACAGGGCCTTAAGAGCAGCCCCCATCTCCCCGCCCAGCGCAGCCCATTGGCTCAGCCAGTGTGCACAGCCCAGTGTTCCCAGGTGTGTCTTCGACTCTCTCCCTCCCCCACGTGCAATTTCTCCCTGGCCCCCAGGAGGCAGGGTCAGGTGAAGGCTATTTCTCCCGATTTCCTCCCTTCTAGCAACCTGTTTTTGTAACATGCCTGATGAAGAGATCTGGAGATCTCGATAGCTTGCACATTTGTTGTGACCTTTTGGTAGGCCTAATAAAGGTATTATATGGGTTTTGGAATTTTTCTTATGGTCAACACGTCTACCTTTGAGGATCTTTTGTCCAAAGACTGAGCTATTCACTTGCCAGCATCGAAGTCTAGAACCTTGTTCATTCATTCAAAGTGTGTTCAATGATTGCGTGGGGAGGGTGAGCATTCCCTGACATACAGTCACTCATTTGAATGCCTAAATAGAGCCCCCACAGATGGGAGCCCTGAAAAGGCTGTAGGTGTTTAGGCTGCACCTCTGTGCAGGTGTTTAATGGATATGCATAGACTGTTGGTGGAGTCTGCTGGTATGATGATACCCTTCCTACACACGTTCATTGAATACACATTTAAAGACTGAATTGGGCTTAAGCATCAGTCCAAAGGAAGCAGCATACGACAGGGTAACAAGCCAGATAATCAAGGCCAAAACCAAACTGTTACCCATACCTAGGTGGCCATTTATACATCACTTTTTTAAAAAAGGAATTGCATCACCAAAATAGAGGACAAAAGGACACCAGTGTGTGTGATGTTTACATATGCAAATTTATATAAGTGCAAATTTAGAAGATAATAACAATAACTTAAATAGAAATACAATATACCTTACTGTAGGAAAAAGACCGACGGCGACTAGGTGACCTGTGTGCCTGCTCAGTCTGCTGTCCAGGTACTAACTGTGGATGGGCAACTTCAACTGCTCCCCCACCTCAGAGGTGTTTTTTTTTTTTTAACTTTAAACCAGACTTGGACTGGACACCTCTACAAATAGAGGACACTTGCAAAGAGGGGACTGTCCTCTGCCAGCTCTCCAAAATAGAGGACTGTCCTCTGTAAAGTAAGACACCTGGCCACTCTAGCCAGAGCTGGTGCACCTCCACCACTCCTGCCTTCTCTTTGGCTAGGTTGTTTTGTGGGGGAACCCGGCAGCAGAAGGATGGAGGCAACTGATGCGGGCCCCTTGTGAGTGTTCAAAGTGAACGCTGGCAAGGCTTCAATCCTTTGTGCACATTTACTTGGAATGCTGCCAAAGGGCCAGTCCCTTTCAGGGCAAATGGCAGGATGCTTGTCCATTCCTAAAGGCAACAGAAGAAAGCTGGGGGTCAATGTAACGTGGAATCAATAGGCATGGGGCAGTTACCTGGACATAGGTTTGGAGAGAAGATGAAGGTCTAAGGCAGAAGTGTCACAGCAAGGTGGATTTGGAGGATGGATTTGAAGGAAGGGAGAAAGATGACATGATGAAGTGCTCCACACAGGCATAATACAGGGAACTACAAAACCCATACTTTTATGGAGAAGATTGCACTGTCGAATGCTTGTTGTTTTTAACAGAACCTAGCAGAGATGCAGGTTTTGATTATGAGAGCTGGAAAAGCATGGCTCAGGGCAGCCTTCCCCAACCTGGTGCCGTGCAGCTGTGTTGGACTGCAACTCCCATCATTCCCAGCCAGCATTGCTTAGGGCATATCTACACTACAGACTTCAGCTGGATCATCCCATCATCTCAGAGAATTATAATGTTTGTGTGTGTGGGACGACACTCTAAGGCTCTCCAGCAGAGAATTCTCAGTACCTCATAGATTCAAAACTACAATTCCCAGGATTATTTGAGGGACGCCAGGACAGATATAGTGGTATAAAACCAATATAAGTTTGTGGTTTGGACATGAACTGTGGGGGCAGGGACTTCCTGGGTTATTAGCTATGAACTAACGCCAGACACACAGGTTCTGTGCTTGCTTGAAACTCTGAAAATTAGAGGAGTTTCTACAGATTTATGCCACTCATTAGGCAGCACTCAGTCCTTTAGAGATACCAGGTCCTTTGAAATTCCCTTTGTACAATTTTCACTTTAGACGTTAGCATCTGTCGGACTTTCAAGTCTGTAGATGCTGTCATGAAACTGGCAGCTCATGGTGAAGTGTTGAGCCTGTGTAATGGGCATGGAGCTGGAAACCTGACAATTGCCTTTGAAGCAGAGGCATCAGAACAGAAGTGGGTCAGGTCTGTATGAATATATATTTCTTGCTGTGGAAATTATATCAAAAATCCCCAAACAATCCAGGTGTGAATTTTGTTCAAAATTGTTGAATAGATACTGTTATGATTAGATATAATCTTGACCATCTGGCTATGATTATGGCTCACGAGGAAGAAGGCCACAGCAGGCCCCAACAGGTTGGTTAAGCCTGGGTTTGTCAGAAGTGAGCAGGCTAAGTCACTGGCTGGACTGGCAAGGTGAAGTACAAGATGCAAATGAAGGCTTGAATGGCAAGTGATTGGAGTCTGGAAGGCATGAATGGGCAGTGGCTGAAGTCTTGCAATGATCAGATTAACACGAATGGAGAAACTCCTGAAAAGAAATTGAAAACCACCATGGAAAAAGGATGGCCTCCAATCCAGGGCAGTACTCCATCAGAGTTTTAAAATAATCAAGTAAGGGAAACCTACAAAGGTTTCCCCCTCTCAGTAACACCCATCAGAAGCCCCGGCCTCACACAAAGGATAAGATACCCTCAGCAAGGGGCACACAGAGGAAATCAGGGTGGTGGGCACTCAGCAGGGTGATTAATGGTGATTAAGAACATCAGGGAAACAAAAGAAACCCTTGCCCCTCTCATGTAGCAAGGAACTTAGGGAAAGGTATAAGAACTGAAGTTTTAGTAATGGGAATGTGTGTCAGAAGAGAGTCAAGGGAACCATCATAAGTCATCTAGCGTGTTGAGATGCAGGCCTCTTGATTACCTCCTGCCTCCACCGGACTATGGTTGGGAATCCACTGCAGGGACCACCATTGGACAAAGTAGTAACTGGAACGTCTTTCTCTAACTATTCCTTTCTTCCACCCCTTTTCTATCTATAGGCTACTAGGGCAAACAGGGACTCTTTTCTCTCAGAACTATAGAGTGTGCTTGCAATAGTGTAAGTTTTTTTGGTTTTTGCCTGAAATCATTGGGTTTACTGTACCACCAGAAGTAAGACTCTGTACCTGCTCTATATTTCATCTTCAATAAAACAACTCTATTTCTTCACCCAGCTGTGCATGTCTTTACCCCAGCCAAACATCCCAAACCTTTTCCAAGAGTGTGGGGTTAGCCTCTCTTCTTAAGGGAATCTAACACCCAGATTATTTGTCATAACAATACTAACTTAGTAGAGGGAACTGTACTGTGGCCGAAGCATGCCATTCTACAAGTCATTGTCTACTTTCCTTGGGTCTTCTAGGGAAACTCTAGGGCAGCTTCCCCCAACCTTGGGTCTGCAGATGCAGTTGGACTAAAACTCCCATCACCCCAACAAGCAGGCAAATACTCAGGGATCATGGGAGTTGTAGTCCAATAACATGGAGACCCATAAGGTTGGATCCAGAAATAGACATACTTAGGGGAGAGCCACTGAAATCAATGGAACTTAAGTTAGTCATGACCTTGGGATCACCTTCAAGAGCAACTTGAGAACTTCAATGATATGCAGTGCAATTCTATGCATCTTTACTCAGAAGTAAGTCGTACTGAGTTCAACAGGCCTTACTCTCAAGTAAGTATGCCTAAGACTGCAGCCAGAGTCTAGGATTGCTGAGCCAATGAAGTAGTGTGTCTGTTGTAGTCTGTTCCATCCCATTTCCACATTAAAGTGTAACTTTTTTGTGTGTGTGGTACAAATCTGCATGAAAATTCTTAGAATCTAAGGGAAAATCCAACATAAGTCCTACTTATAGTAGACCCATTGAAATAATGGGTCTACTCTAAGCAGGACTTATGTTGGATTTTACCAATGAATTAAGAATCAGACTTAGATAAATATGTATTTTTGAATGTATTTTCTCATCAAATATCCACACATTAATCTGGAAAGTGCAGATCCAGTCAATTCATACTGAATTCATGAAGATTGAAATCCTCAAGTATTCCTCATCAGATGTATATTGCTTCTGAGAATTTAGCTATCATGGCTAATGGTCATTGATAGACTTCTCTTCAAGGAATTTGCTGAATCCTTTTAAAATTCATATATTGAGTAACCATCACTGCATTGTGTGACAATGATTTCTATATGTAAGTTAGGCATTGTATGAAGAAGTACGGTACTTTAGAGCTGTGTGCCAATAGCTTCTTGAAATTATCTACCTTATTTGTGGGTGGAAAAATTGAGGGAACATTTCACTACATTTCTCCAGTGGGAGAAGAAATTCTCCAACAATGTGGAGAAGGCATCCTACTTTGCATAGGAGAGTCCTCTATTTTGGAGAGCTGGCAGAGCACAGTCCTCTGTTTGAAGGTGTCCTCTATTTGATAGGCTGACCACTCCAAGTCTGATTTAAAGTCAAAGAACCCTAAGAAGGAAGAGCACCTTGAAGTTGCCCATCAATACTTAGCACCTGGGCTGCAGACTAAGCAGGCACACAGCTAGGTGACACCTGGTCAGTCTTCTCAACTATGGTGATATGTAAATATTTCTATTTAAAGTATAGTTATTATATCTAAATTTGCACCTGTGCATATAAATTTGCATATGCAAATATGTTATGAAAATTGGTGCCCCTTTTTGTCCTCTTTTTTTGGTGATTCAGTTCCTATTTTTTGGCAATGTGTAAGTGGTGACCCTATTCTCACCATTAGCAGTGGCAGTAGTAGCATAGCTTCTTCCTTTTCTCCTACGGTTTTTGTTGTTATTGGTGGTTCTGCTGCAAGTGGCAGCAGTAGGAACTGGGCTGACAGCCTGTCCACCAATTTGCATCCTCCACAATGCCCCAGACCTGGCATCATTCCAGGGCATTGTGTGTTTGTGTGTGGGGGGACCACCACACACAAAAAATGATGGAGAATATTTAGAGAAAATTCTGTAACGTGGCATTCTTTTTCTAGAGGGGTAAGAGAAATCTCAGACATTCTCTCAGAAAAAAAATGTTTTCTGAGAAATGTTGGCTCCACTCTTACTTCTTCACTCTTTCAACCCTTCTGTTGTAAATCTCCTATCATGAAAATCCCAAACACAAGTGAGGGCACCCTTTGTGATTTTTTAGTTGTCTATGGAAAAGGGGAAAGCTACTTCTGTGCCATGTTGCTTTTTCCTTTTGGCAAGCATACCTGGGAGAATCCCCCCACCCCTTATTTGAAGAAAGGAGAAATAAATACGCATTGCCCACTTAAGTGAGGCAATAGGAAAACTGCTGAGAAGCACGCAAGACAATAACTCAAAGCCTGGATTAATGACTGTACCTTCCCTCCACAGGACTTTTAATATATTCTCTATTAAATACCTCATTTGTCCATCAGTGTAAGCACCTTCCAGATAAGTTAAAGCTTTTTGTGGTAAATGGCTTGAAAGTGAACCTTCTGCCTTAATTTGAAGTTTGCTGCTGAGATAGCCCCGCAGTGACAATAAACACAGTCTTCTTTGTGTACACTCCAGTGGTGGGAAGGCACATCTGGGATTCATCTGGGCATCTGACGTTTGTATGTGGAGGTAACGGTGGGCCCTCTGCATGACTCCAGACTGATTGTAGCTTAGTCTTCATTTTATGTTGTTAACTGTCAACATCTGTCTTTCAAAAGAAAAAAACACTTTCCACAGAGGAATTCAATTACTTTTTCATAAATGAACATCGACAACTTATTTTTTCCCAATAATAAAAAAAAGCTGATGTATTTGTTGACATGTGGGGAAAATATCATCATTTTGAAAGTGGTTAGGGTGTATCTAGAGAACAGGACCTGCTCTATGACTCAGGCAGCAGTTACTTGGTGTGTGTGTGAAGGGTGGCAGCCCCTCAGCCATGCCTCCTGAGCTCCCGAGCGATTCACCTCTGATTGAGGACAGAGAAATATGTGCCATGCAGCCTGCCCTACACCCCCTAACATAGCCTGCGGCCTCAGGTGCAGTGGAGAACAGTGTTCCATTGCCCATGTTGAAGTAGGACTCAACTGCCAGACCAGCCGGCTTCTGTACATGGAATGTGGGAGGCCATCTTGTCCTTTGCCTCAGGCGGCAAAATGTCTTGGGCTGGACCTGATTTCCAAAGGGTTCCATTAATCGGAGGATCCTCACTGAGAAGTTCAGTAATGGTCAACAAGTTTCCCTGAAAGAAAACTTGCCCACCAATACTGATCTTCCTTTGCAATGTAAACCCGTAGGGAAGTTTCGGGTGTGTTCTAGGGAGAGCTCTTAGCTCATGTGTACACAGGTTGGGTGATGACAGGCTCCACTCCTGACACACACACTGTTGTTTAATGTATGAGGCCAACCTACTTGCGTACAAGTGCCTTATATCTACTGTGTCATCTGTCTGTTTAGCAGCTAATGGCTCCCCTCCCCTTCTTGCAATATTTACTTTACGTTCTCTGATATCAATTAATAATTATGTTTTGCATGACTGTTTTGCCTTGCAGCTCTACTTCTCCAAGTGCTACAATGTTAATAAATTAGTCCCCAGACATTCCCTTTCAATATAGGTTTAATGTATAATTGTGAGAGCACCAGAAGGCACAGAAGACTGACGGTGAGACCCAGAGATGTCCGTTGCTGAATAGCAAACACCATGCTGCATTAACGAATAATCAGATCTTAGCTACCCAACACTATTTATCCCTCACCCCACCCCAAAATGTGTGATATTCTGGTGTCCAGTTCCTAATTCCAGTTCAGACAATATCCTACAACTGGCCATCTTTTTCTTCAGATTAGTGGTCTGTCTTATTTATCGATTATTTATATTTATATCTCACCTTTCTTCTGCAAGGAACCCAAGGCTACTTACATAATCCTCCTCTCCATGTTATCCTCACAACAACCCTGTGAGGTAGGTTAGGCTAAGAGTCAGTGACTGGCCCAAAGTCACCCAGTGAGCTTCATAGCCGAGTGGGAACTAGAACCACTCCTTCACTGTTGTTGACTGCTTGTAGAGAAGACTCCCTTGTTAATGACCCGGTTTACACATCATGATTAACTTTGGGTTAACTACTCATAGGTAGTCGGGGCCGTGCAGGAGCAGGCGAACTGCCTCCTGCATGCTCGCTGCTTCCATTTTGCACCAACTTTCATAAACAATCCGGAGCTCTGGGTTGCTGAGGGAGAAACTCTGGGTTGTGTCTCCCTCAACAATCCAGAGTTCTGGGTTCACACATCATGATGAACAACCCGGGAATGGGGTGTTCCTGGGTTGTTCAGCAAAGTGCATGAAAGGCGGAAGCGGCGAGTGTGCGGGGGGCGGCTTGCTCGCTTCTGCGCAGCCCTGACTAACTATGATTTGTTTAACCTTTAGTTATGGTGTTATGGAGCCGCCTTGGGTCCCAGTGTTGGGAGAAAGGCGGGATACAAATAAATATAATAATAATAATAATAATAATAATAACAACAACAACAGCAGCAGCAGCAACAACAACAACAACCAGGATCTCCCAAGTCCCAGTCCAACACCACTGACACCACACTGTCAGTAATTCCAAAGATTAGCCCAAAGCATTTGCCTGGACAAGAGCCACATTATTGGCTCTGCTCATATGATTCTTTCACCCATATTACTGGAGCAGTGTGGGAAGATGCCACAGGAAAATGGCATATCTGTGATAACAAATGGATTGGCTTTGAATGCGGCTACATCCAGATGTTGAGCTGGCGACAGCAGAAATCTCCTGCCGGAAGCTACAATTGGCGTGTTAATGTTGGGAGCATTAATCTACTTCCACTTCCAATGTGGATGAAGGACAGTGTTTGCAGATCAAACATTTCATCCTTCCTTGACCTTTGTCCAGGATCGGTGCACAGGGGGCTGTTAGGATTTAATTTTTGCATGGCATCAACTTCTGTTGACCTGGCAGTCTGTGCTGCTCAGAGAACGGAGGAGAACAGAACAATGGAACTGGCTTATACAGGTCCTGATGAGAGGAAAGTCAAGACAGAATGGATATGGATTAGCTATTAGTATTCAGTTTAGGGAATTGGCATATTATCTGAAGAAGGGATTCTCTACGTGACAAAGAAATTAACAATGCTGACAATAATTGCATATATTAATTACCATCTCTAATGTGGATTGCAATTAGGAGGATTTGACCTAGTTAAAACTCAAATTATTGCCAATATCTGCTCATTACCATCCATTCACTTTATTTTTTAAAAGGCATTCATTAAACTTCTAAGATAGCGCTTGTGTCAGCTTTCTTCTCCACTCTTACTCTTATGTCTTGCACAACTCTCCATCTGCCTTCCCTTCTGTCTCACCCCAAAACCCTTCAACAATTCTTGGCCATGTTCCTGTCAGTACTAATGATTCTGCAGCACTTCCAGCCATATAAAGAAACAAGGCCCTTAATCCTATACAGCTTTCAGAAATTGCTTCTTATCTAATCCAGTTCCCAAGGTTGTCTCACAATCTAGTACAGACCTCTCCAACGTGGTGCCTGCCAGATGTTTTGGACTACAACTCCCAGCATTCCTGACCATTGGCCATGCTGGCTGGGGCATGCTGGAAGTTGAAGTCCAAAACCTCTGGTGGAAACCAGGTTGGCAAAGCCTGCTCTAGATTATCAAGAAGCATAATCTCAGCAAGTGTTGAGGTCCTTTCACAAGATGGTGTTCCAAATGGAACCCACCACAGATCACTTGCAGCCATCACGGCATGGTGGGAGAAAAGAGGTGTACTATCAAAAACTTCGTGGACCTCAACTTTGGGGTCCTCAATATCCTCAACTTTGGAGGATATTCTTCTAGTGGTTCCACATGGACCTATGGCCCGATTGGAGATCATCGGCAGAAGAACCTTCAGTGTGGCAGCTCTATTTCTATATAACTCCCTGCCTCTGGAGGCCAGACAGGCTCAGACACAGTGTTGTTTTCGGCACCTGCTGAATACGAGTTTGTTCTGGGAGGCTTCCTTGCTGACCAGTTACGGTTTTAATGTTATCCTGCTTTTAATGCATTGTTTTTATTCTTTTATCTGTTTTATCTTTTTATTGTTCACCACTGCAGAATCTGTCTAGATGTGGAGAGGTATACAAATACTGTAAATAAATAATAAATAAATAAACTTCGTAGAATATCCCTTAGAATGATCTCCTTTGCACTGATTTAGATATTGGATCTGAACCTCTGGATCCAAGATTGAGTTCTCTTCTGTTTCTCTCCCAAGCTCACTACAAGATCCCTGAGACATAAAATGGTGGCCATATGGATGTGAACATGGCAGTGCAGTGTTACTCTTTAAAACAGTCACAGCATTTTGGTTTTAAATGTATGCCTAGAAACACTATGTGCTCATGCACCATACACTTACAATGATAGCAGCAAAAAGTGGGTGGTGGGGACACCGAAGAAGGATTCAGGTCAGCTAAGCCTTGCTGGAATATGTGATAAGAAGATGTCAACTCTGCAGGGAGGGTTTTTAAGTTGACTGCCCAATAAAGCGTTAAGATAGACTGTTATAGTCTAGTTCAGGGCTCTCTAACCTTGGGTCCCCAGATGTTGCTGGACTACAGCTCCCAGAATCCCTTGCCATTAGCCATGCTGGCTGGGTATGCTGGGAGCTGTAGGCCAGCATCATCTGGGGACCCAAGGTTGGAGAGCCCTGGTCTAGTTAAAGGGCAAGGCAGAAACCAAGCTTCTCTGAGAAGTCAGGGGGCAGGGTTCAGTGGAGCAAACCACTTGATTGAATCAGGGGAGGGAATGCTGGATGTTGCCTGGCAACAAGTTAGAAATACCATTCTACCACTCCTCTGACCGTTAGGACGTTCTGACAGTTAACAGACTTAACTGATGTTTGCTAGGGTTTAGCAAAGGGATTGACCTGTGTTTCCTTTTCCTCACAAATAAGTAACATTTAAGACATGCACTTACAAAGTCTGGAACCACCTGGCTTATAGAACCCAAGAAATCATATGTTATATTACTGTTATTTACTTTAAAGGCATCTACTTAGAAACAAGCCCTGTGTGTGCATGTGTTTGTTTGGTGAGGTCTGCTGCTGCTATTGTGCTCTGCCATCGAAGGGTTCAGGACAGCAAAGCATGACAGACATTATCCTCACACTGCTGTCATTTTAAACAGCACAGAGCTGGTGTATATTTAAAATGGCATTAGGATGAAAAAGATGGTGACAGTGGCACCATAATTGCCAAGGAAAACCAGGGAGGCTCAGCTCTAGCCTTCCCCACCCTGCTGCCCTCTAGGAGTTCTGGACTACAACTCTATGCTGGCTGGGAATTATGGAGTTGCAGTCCAACACATCTGGAGGGCAATAGGTTGGGGAAGGCTGCCACAGAGGATCATGGTCCATCACTGTAGTGCAAAATATGTATTCAGAAAGGCATGGTCTGGCAAAGATATTGGACACCGGTGGTGCCAAAGCAAATCTGCACAGAACCCTTGTACTTCAACACATCATGGATGGCACCAGGTTGGGGAAGGCTGGACTAAAAGCAAATAGAAGAAAAGCAAACTATTTTGCGATAGTAGAACTGAGCACCCATGAGTATGTAGTTCCTTCTCACCATTCATTTTGCATATCATCTAACCTGACATTCAAGTCTTCCCATTATTCTATAGTTCTTTCAAGGGCCTCCTCCAAGTCCTCCAAGAGCTCCGAATTGCATAACTCATAACCACCACCGCCCGTTAAATCTGACCAGCGCTTACTTAGTACAGCAATTGGCACCAGCTCAACAAAGCTTAGACTGATTCAAGCTTCAGTTTCTGATGCTGGGCTTTCTTCTGTTCTTTGATATTACAAGTGAAAATCGACATGTAAACAGTGAAATCAGATACATTCATTCCTCTTAAATGAGGCCGTTTGCAGTCAGTACAGTACAGAGCTGGCTTTGACAGAGACTTAATTATGAAAGGAAATATGGAGACAGCCTGATTCAACACAGTCGATGGTTTCAAAGTGGAGCAGAATTTTGTGTGATTAAGGAACAGTAGATTTGGCAGCAGGTATCAAATAAGGAGGATAAGCATGCTTTCTTGGTGTTTGCTTTGTGGGCTGCCATCCAAAAATAGAAACATAATGTTCTTGGAACTTTCCCAAATCAGTATCCACTCCCCCTCTGGTGATACCTTCTAAACATGGCTTGTGAAGAAATGAGCATCAAATGAGAATAGCTATGTGTCTTTAGGTCTCATACAATTAATCTCTTGCTCTCATGGGGATGATGTTTCCAACATTGTCTTTGCATCCCATTGCAATGGGTTGACATGACCCAGACTTTGGACAATGCTATCAGGGCCAATAGGACTATGCAGAATTATGGGTCAGCAGCAGTCCTCAAAGGCCCTGCATGCTCCATGGTTACCCAAGGCCCAGTTGCAAGAAAAGGAATTAGGTTGTGTGAATTGACCCTATAGCTTAGGTGTGGTGAACCATTTTCAGCCCAAGGGCCAAATTGGCCCTGGGGCAGGATGTTGGAGGCCACATGCCAGCAGTGGATGGGGCCACTGCCCAATGTGGGTGGAACTACTGCTGGAATGTGCCATCTCACATTTTCACACAAACATAGGCAACCCCCCCCAAAGAATGTAAGTATCATCTCAATAAATATACCCATAAGGTAGGTCAGACCCAAAGCACACACTAAAGACATAGCTAACAGTAATGCCTTTTTTAAACTCTACAGTAAGTACAAAGTAAATGGATAACTAATTGGCAATATATATTGCAGGCACTGGGCCCCAGTCATGATCAGGAACATGGCAGGAAGGAAAGGGTTAAAGCCCCCTATCCCCCATGCTACTGTCCTGATCTGGATTGGGACCCTTGTGCTTACTCTAGACAGGGTTGCCACTAAGATTTCATTTTCCATTTCCCTGACTTTCCCTGACCAACTTTTGCCAATTTCCCTGACCACCATTCAAAAATAACCTCAAGTTAAAAGAATTCATAGGTTCCATACAATAAATAACAGTTTTATTAAATGGTCAAAACTATACAAGTACTGAAAGGCTTTTGGGTGTGTGTGTCAAGATATGAGCTTCAATATGAGCTTCTTTAAACACTGAGACTGGGTTCGCACGACACGGCAACCCACCATGGTTTATAAGCCATGGTGGGTTGTGGTGTTGTGAGAACCCAGGTTGGGTTTGTCAGTGTGGCTTATTTTGGGGTTATAAGTCACCCTGAAAAGCCATGTGGCTTATTTTGGGGTTATAAGTCACCCTGAAAAGCCATGACTTGTAGTAGGGTCTGTTTGACCCATGATGGTTTGTCATGTCATCTGAACCTGGATGACACCACCCATCATGGGTCCTGATTACAAGCAAGCCCCTTGGCAAGAGTGGCAAAAATCCATTGCTGCTCTTGCTGAATGGCTAGCAGATGATCGCCATTGCCACCCACCCCAAAAGTGCCCGAGCAGCACTTTGGGGCAGCAGGCAAAGGCCTCCCCTGCTCCCCACAGTGTGCTGTTTCGGGCTTGCTGCAGCTTGACTTTTCCCCCTCTAACCTTTTTGGGGGGGGGGGTCATGAAAGCTGCCTGTTAAGCTGGCTTTTGCAATCCCCATGGAGGATCCATGAGGTGCCCCTCAAAGGACCCCCCACAGTACCTTGGGGGGGCTGCCCATGGTCACTCCCTTTTTTAAAAAAATAAAAATTGTACTGATAATGTGTGCAAATAATTGCACTCATTTTTTTTAACCTGACCTGCCTGGTTTGCGCAAATTGGGCAGGGTGGGTTACCATGAGGGGGTCCATGGACTAGGTACTGGCCTGGTTGGGTGCCTGCTGGCCAAATCCAAGAGGCACCCACCCTGTACAGTGCCTACACAGGCTGCAGGTAAATATTTCCCTCCTTTGCAAGGAGCTGACAGTTTTGATAGGTCTAGACCTGCCAGCTCCTTGCAAAGTCCTGGGAGATTCCGCAGTGAGATCCCCTGGTTTCTTTGGGGGAGATCAGGTGTCCCTAGTGGCTTGCCAGTTTTGCAAGTGTCCCCTGAACCTTCAAAACTGGAAGGGATTCCCACTGATAGGAGGGAGGGCATGGTTTGACATGTGTCAAAATAATGTCAAACTCGTGTGCCCCAAGCACTGAGAATCCCCCCATGTTTTGCCGCTCCCTGAGGTGCTAGCAACTCGGGGTTAATGGCAAAACCAAGGGGACACTTGGGACTTGGTAGCACACCAAAAACTCCTCAGGGATCCTGCTGGAAAGGAGGGGCAGTTGAGGGGGTGCCCCCCCCAAAAAACACATTTTCCTGCATGATCCTCAGGTTTTTTGGAGGGGCCTCATGTGCCCCTGGGTTATCTGCACTTGGAAAAGTGAGGGCAGCCTATGGGCACATGAGCACCCCCCAAGCCCCCCCCCCAAATTCTGCTGCTAAGGGTCTTTCCTACACCCCATCCCCATTTTTTCCCAGTGCTTGCAAAGTCGGTTTTGCAAAGTGCTACAATGTTCATTTTTGGCAGGTACACTTGCTGGGAGACAAACTGTGGCAGAACTGGACTTTACAGCTGGCTAGAAGAAATAATGGCTGGCTACTAAATCCAGCCAGCCACAATTTGCTGACCCATGTCAAAATATTCACATCTTCAAATCAACTGAAATTGATTCCAGTTTGTTTGAACACACAAATTACCAAGTTGCAAGAAGCCAGTCAGCTTCTCCATAATAAAATAATGCTATCACATGCAGGTTCATTTTATTCTGTTTTACTGTTAACAACCATCAGCCAATAAACATTTTCAAAATCATATAATTATATTATGGAATATGTGTGCATCATTACATTACACTTGCATTCTGCCGCTTCTCTACTCCAACTGCCTCAAGTGCAGGCTGTCCTCTTGCAGCAGCATCTCAAAAAATCCATTATACAAGTATATCTTAATCACAATCTCTCTGACTTCTGACCAATTTCCCTGATTTTCCCTGACTTTCCAGAAAGTGCAGCCCTGCTAGAAAAATAAATGTAGCTGTTAGCTATGTCCTTAAAGTAATTTGTGCTTTGTCCCTCAATTTCATTATACCAAACTTGCATAGGGAGGGGGCTTAGATATGGTGGCCTGCCTAAAGCCACCTAGTGAGATGGTAGCAGAAGCAACCCCTCAACAATGAGCTTCCTGGTTCATTGCCGCATCTGAGAAACATGAATACTCCACTATTTTTCTATATTGTCGTCAAGGGGCCTCTTAGATTTAGGATTGTGCTGATATAAGTCTAAAATTGGAATGAAGCATCTGACTTGGCAATAGAGCATAAGGTACCCAACGGCTATAATTAGATCAAGAAACAAAATTATGTGATCAGTTTAAAGCTGACGAGAAAAGAAACATGTTTTTGAGGCTGGGACTAAGATACACACCACATCCATCTTTTTTCAGTGAATCATTACTGCACAAATTAAATAGGAAGGGAGCTCGCTAGTGGCCTTCCCTGGTTGCTTTAATTATTAAAACCGATCCAGTAGGATTTCTTTCTGACTTCATCGTAACTCATTCAGCAGAGACAAACATCTTCTTTCTGCTTCAGACTACATCTTGTGATTATATCCAGTAAATGCCAGGCATAGATTTCAGTAACAGTACACATGAGAGCATTAAAATGGTCTGCATGTTGGCGTTGAAATATTTGCCCTTTAAAGCTAATATCAATCACTGCAAGTAGCCTGGGAAATTAGGGAGCTGGTTGATGCATGGAATCACATCAGCTGGTTACTCACCGCTCCATGCATCACACCTGAACGTGTCAGTTGGTTCCACCGAAAAGCATTGTGTCCTAAGTGAAGTCCTTTCTGTGGTATTTGATCTGGGATGGCCTATGCACATCTGCAAGTCACCACTTGATGTGATGGTCATCAAGTGATGAAAATGCATCTGGAAAGCAGCAGAAGATGCCAAGTAGGTAAACTACTGAGTAGGATACCCATCAATCCCTTTTGAACTTGGGGGTCTGCATTATATATGCAAATCCTATTTTTAGTCCAAAGGTATTCCAAGGAACCCTAGATTTCTTATAAGCTTATCAAAGGTTCCTCAATAGTGTGGACACTGGACAGTAATGGTGGTCAAGCTTCTTTAAAACAAACAGCAAACCTTTTATTATATTTTTATCCCATGCTTCCAAGACATTCAGGATGGTGTATATGGTTCTCCCCATGCTCCATTTTATTCTCAAAACGGTCCTGTGAGGCAGGTTAGGCTGGGGCTGGGGAAAGGAGAGAGCAAGAGAGGGTCACCCAAAGTCTCCCAGTCACTCAGTGAGCTTTATGACCTAATGAAGATTTGAACACAGAACTTCCTGGTCTTAATCAAAACACTTTGACCTTGGGATGGGGAACTTCTGGCCCATAGGCCAAATTTGGTCTGACAGGCCGGCCTATTTGGAATGGTACCTTGGTCCACTCCAACTCATGCCTTGGTTCTTGGAACTGGCTTCGTGTTGCTCAGGCTTTTGCCTGCTAGTAAAATCCTGTCCAGAGCAAAGCAGGCACTTTGGCTGGGAACCCAAAGATATCAGAGGGCAGGAGTCCCATCCCATGATGTCCTCTGGCCTATGGGAGGGGTCCAGGGGGGCAATCTGTCCCCCAGACCCAAAAAGGTTCCCTGCTCCTATTCTAACCACTACACAACACAGGCACCTCGTGAGGGTCACTGAGAGACATCATTGTATGTTTTCTAGGGTACATTCTAAATTCACAACAGTGAAACCCAGCAGACCTGGCCAGAGCACCCCCATGTGAACTGAGTCTGCTGGCTCCCTGAATTCTCTGCAGTCATTCCCGTGCATGCAACTTCATTCAGAAAGAGTGCCCTGAAGGTTAAAAAAAAAAAAAAAAGTGTGAAAGCCACTGTTCTGTTCTGCTAAGCTACAGCTCCTCCCACTGGTGGCTGGGAGCGAAGCCAGGAAGAAGCAACTTCAATGGCAAGGTGCATAATGTTATATCTGTGGGGCCTTATGCCGAGTTAGCCCATTGGTCCATCTACGTCATTAGCAGACCCCATCTGGGATGTGGGAAGCTGCCTTACACTGAGTCAGACCACTGCTCCATCTAGCCCAGTAATGTCCACACGGACTGGCAGCGACCCTCCAGGGTTTCAGGCAGGAATCTTTCCTAGCCCTACCTGGAGAAGCCGGGGATCGAACCTGGAACCTCCTGCACACAAAACATGTGCTCTACCACTGAGCTATGGCCCCTCCATGGCTCTCCACAGTCTTGGGCAGAGGTCATTCGCAGCCCTGCCACTGCTACCTGAGATCCCTTTTACACAAGAGATACAAGGGATTTAGCCAGGAACCTGCTGCCTGCTGCCACCATTACCACCTCACTGGTCTCCATTGCTGCTGTCTCATTGCCTGTCCTCAGGGTAAAACAAAACCAGAAAACATCCAAAATGACCCAATGAAATAAAGAGACAAAGTCTCAGGATGTTGAAAAAATGTATGTGGTTTTATTCCAAGAAGTAGCCTTACACGCTTCGGCCCTGAATGCGGGCCTTCCTCAGGGGTTAGTTTTAATATAGAGAGATGCCTGCAGAGATCTCTGAAAAATATAGTCTCCAAGATGTATCACTCATCCTGAGACTTCGTCTCACTGTCCGCCCTGCCTCTGCTGCTGGCAGTCGGTCCCATGGATCTGCCTGGGGTTACCAAGCCAGATGGCTGTTTCAATGGGAACTCTGGTCTTGGCCTTGTCAGTCCCAAGACTATCTTCCAAGTTCTCTGCTGGTTTAGTTAAACTCAGATAGAGCTGTAGGAACGGTCGTACGGTCATGCCAATTCTGCCCCCCCCCCAACTAGGCATAACCCATCTGCTTGCCCATCCAGCTTCAGTATGCATGTTGCCAATGGCTGACTCTTGGGTTGGTCAAGATTGATTAGCAATAGCCCTGGAGTATATAAAAAAGCCAGGCTCTCTTCTTCCCTGCTCATGTTCATGTGTGAATGAGCAGAGTGTATGCATTGGCGCTAGATTGTGTCCTATATGTGAGAGGGTGTGTTATATACAAGTTATGGATATGTGTTCCTGTGTGGGTTGTACATGGGAGTGTGTGTCTATTTGGTTTAAATGTTGAATTCCATCATATATAATGCATATGTATAAATAGTTCTGTAGTCAGTGGTTTGGCTCACTTCCTTGAGTTATCAGCTCAACAAGGTGTTTTTGAGCTCTCTGCCATGGATTCCCTGATTGTCCATGGGACTAATCTCAGCCTTGATGTTCCCTGCCTGTAAAATGGTTAAATGTTTTATAAAATGTCTGCTATTGATTCCTTAATGATATGCTGCATATACATGTGCTATATGTGCCATTTGTTTGACATTTCATTTGTAGCTGGACTCACCTGCTTGAATTGCTGGTTCTGCCTGAACATTTAGTTCTGGCATTGAACTTTGGACACATCTGTCGTCTGGATTGTATTAAATTGAGCTGAGTTGGTGTGATATCATGTGCAGTTATATTGTTTGGGGGAGGTGACTTGTAAGCAGGTGCAGTAGACATGGACCTTAGAAGAACAGAGTGTTTTCTGTGGGCTTGGCCCCCAGCTTCTGACCCTAATAAGACCCCTCCTCCCCAGGCCCCATTCCAGCAGCCCACTCAGGTAGCAGATTTTTTATTTTATTCCAGGAGTTGGCAACCTCTGTCGCATCTGGTCAGGCTGTATTTACATCTAATCTGGATGACAGGAGTAGGGTGGCCGTGTCCTCTTCTAAAGAGGACAGTCCTCTCTTTGAAGGCATCCTGTATTTGAAACCAGTCCAAGTCTGGTTTAAAGATAAAGAACCATAAGAAGGGAGAGAAACATTGTCCATTCAACAGTTAGCACCTGGTCAGCAGACAGAACAGGCAGGCATATAGGTCACCTGGTCACAGTCTATTTAAATTACAATAATGAGGTCTAAATTTGCATTTATATGTATAAACCAGCATATGCATTTTTTATGCAAATCCATGTCCTCTTTTGGGGGGTGATGCATTTTCTCTTTTTTTAGGGCAATGTATAAATGGGCTGCCTAGGGCTTTTGCAGTATCCTTCACATTATATTGCCTCACAGAGGTGTACCTGCATAGACATGTAGGCTTTAGTTAAAACTGAAGGCTTCAAGCACCCACGTGAGGAAGAGCACATGGCATGGGGCTAAGGCTTTCTCCTCCACCACACTGCATGTAAAACCTGTATTCTGGGACTCTGTGTGAGCCCAACTTCTGTGACCTCTAACCCTTCCCAGAACAGCCATTCTCAAGATCTCTTGGGGAGAGTTTACAAGAGTAAAACCACTTTAACTGTGTAATGGATCTATGACCTTGAGTTCTTGTTTGATATTTGTGGCTCTTGCATGGGTTTTATTGGAACTGATAGCACACGGCTGTTAACCTTCAGCCTTGTCAGTAAGGCGGCTTTCATGAGCACTGAGTTTCCTTTGAAATATAGCACCCCAGAGATGTGCTTAATGAATATATCTGTGTACTTTTAAGAAGCCATATGTTATATGCAGTGATATATAAAAATGTGTATACACGAAAAAGATTATTAAGCAGAGTCTGTTTTATGACTTCAAATATTTTCCATATGTTATCACATACTCCAGACAGTATACCAGTCTCATAAAATTAGGCTCCATTTTAAAAGGATATGTTTGTTATTCTTTTTAACCATAAGTTATAAATGTATATTCTTCCAGTTTAACAAACACACACACACACACACACACACCCAAAACAAAACAACCCCCCCCCCCAAAAACCTGTTTCTTCACAGATCCATACAGAGAGAACCATGGGATCGGGATACCAGAAGTTTTGGTTCTTCTGGGGCAAAGATCCCAGATCACAATTCTCCACCCTGATGACTTATTCTTTTCACTGACTTTTGCTAAGGGCTGGAGCTTGTGTTACAGTTACCACAGGAATGTCACTGAAAATGGCTTTGCTTTGTCAAGTTATATTTGCCATGTGGCTCACAGCAAGCTCTTACTGTATGGAACTTGGTCTTCAGGCTGCAAGCCTCATTCTCACCATCACCATTGTCTGGGGCAGAGAGAGAGGCAGGTGAACAAGTAGGTTGCAATGGTGAGGAGGAGGAGCAGCTCCAGGAAGCTCTTATTATTTAATGGGCCCTTGCTGGACTCTGGGCCCTTTGAAGGTGCCCAACCATGTCTACCCCTGACCATGTCTACCCTTGACACTGGCCCTGAGTATAAGAAAACTTTCTGTTCCAGTTGATCCTTGCTCAAGCAACAAGATCATTCTGAGCTCCAGGGTGTTCCTGTTGTGATATGTATCACTTCACCAGCTGCAGCACATTGTTTACACATGGAAGGGACAGAATGGCGAGGTAAACAGGTTTGTTATGTCTTTCTGGAATCTCGTGTTTTCGCATGGGAAACTAGACTGTGGAAACAATATGAGCTAGTCACATGGTTTGTATGTTCTGATGACGTGCTAACTTGTTTTTCTGTCTGAAGCCATCTTAGAGAGAAGCTGGACTGCTTTCTCTCTTCTTCTTGTTCTTCTTGCTAGACTTTGTTACTGCAACAATGTAACGTCTTTGCTGAGGTGGAGTGAAGCTCAACTTACTCCACTGGATGTAATGCTTGCTATGCATTTATACTCTGCACATGGACTGTAACTAGGAAATGTATACTCTGTAGAACTTTACTTGCTAAGTGAGTAAACAGGTAGAATTAGACCTGTGGGGGGGGCGGAGCCAGCCACCATGGCGGACTAGACGTTTGTTAGAATCCTCCCAAGATGTTTGAACTATAAGTAATGATTTCATCCAGCAAATGATTTAACTTTGGTAAGAGTTTTTTTTACTTATCATTTGGAATGTATACTGCTGACCTCCGGAGAGAGTTGTAGAGTTGTAGATGGATTTACGTCGCTGAAAGCGATTCGCAGAGCGTGGGAGGTGATAAGCCTCGCAGCACTAAACTTGTTGCTTCTCAGATTAGAACAAGCAGAAAGCTGGAGGCTTGCAAAAAGACAATTTTAATAAGGAGAGAGAGCGTATTCCTTCTGATTAAGGTTTTTTAATGCGGAGGGGACGGGAAAAAGGCAAAAAACAACAACCAAGCGTTCCTCTTTGGAATCGTCCTGAAAGAACTCATCCTTCTGACCATAGTCTCTCCAGGCTTCAAAGAGTTGAGAGAGGTGAACTGGAGGAGGGAAGCAGGACTAGAAAAGGAACGGAATTTAAAAAAACAGGGTCTCGTCTCTGCAGTAGTAGAGATAAAGTAATTATGGCTGAGAGAAAAGACGCCAGATTGGGTGTTAAGATGGCGGATGCCAAAGAGAAAGCAACTCCGTCATCTCCGAAAAAAAATCCCTCAGAAGTACAGACCACAGAAATGGAGGCAATTCTCTCTCGCTTTGCAGACAAAATTAGTGGGGAAATATCTCAACTTAAAGGAGAAATTATACAGCTACAGCAGGGTTTGAAGGCAGGATTCCAGAAAATTGAAGAGGATTTTAAGCAATTGAAACAGGAAGTCAAGATCTTGGATGACAAAGTGGAGGATGTACAGCAGGAATTTCAAAGTAAAAGTCAGCAACAAGATTTAAGATTTGATGCACTGGAGTTACAAATGATTAATATCCAAGACAGAGCGAGGCGGTCTAATATTCGTATACGCCTTTTCCCACATGTTAGTGGGGAGGATGGGAAAAATTTGAGAGGAATAATTTTGAAATGGTTTTGCGAAATTGCCCCAGAATTGGAATGGATTGAACAAGACTTGGAAAGGGTCCATAGAGTTTCAAGAAGAAGGGGGGGCTTACCCCCCAGTGACATTGTGGTGTGTTTTGCCAGTTTTTATAAAAAAGAATTGTTTACCAAAATTTTGAAGAAACGTCCAGAACAACTGCAATATCAAAGTACTCCAGTCCAAATTTTTAATGATTTGTGTCAGCAAACAATTGACTGGAGACGCAGTGTGAAGCCATGTACTGCGGTCTTGTCCAAAAATGGAATCAGATACAACTGGGGCTATCCTGTGATGTGTTTTTTTATGATCAACAACAAGAGATACAAGATAACATCCTGTATACAAGGAATGGATCTTTTGGAAGAACTGGGTTTGACGGCAGGAACCTCAGGGCGATGCGGAGGGGCAGCTGTTGGAAGGAGCAGCTAAGTAAGAGAAATATGGAAGGAAAAAGTTTATGTGGTGGTGAGGAGAAGAATAGAAGAGAAGGTGATTGAGCAAATAACTGGAAGGAACTGAAAGAGGAGTTTCTCTTAATGGAGTTGTGATGTATTTTTTCGTTTGCTTGTTGTTGTTTTTTGTTGTTGTTTTTTTCCTTTTTTAAAAGAAGAAAAGAAAAAGAAGAAAAGGAAAAAGAAAAAAAAGTTTTTTGTGTGCTTTTAATATTTTTTTTTAATATTAGTTTTTATTTTTTTTCTCTTTTTTCTTTCTCGGTTTTTTCCTTTATATGTTGCTTTTTGTTTTCATTTTAATAAGTATATATAATGATTAATAATGATACTGTTTTATTTAAATTTTTTTTTTTTTAAGCGTATTAACCTGGATGAATAAGGATAAAAGATTAATTGGGAGGGATCTACGGGTCAGTTGCTTGGTGGGTGGGTTTGTCTCCCCCCCCTTTTTTGTTGGCGTGGCAGGCCGGGGTCATGAAGATTTTCTTCAAGGATGGTAAAGGGGGGAATGCTTATATATGTAGGGAATGGGGTAATAGGGTGTGGGGTAGGGGTAGGGTGTGTGCTGTAGTGTTTTATTTCACTAATAGGGACCAGCAATTTAAGATGGACAAAGACTTGAGATGGCTTCAAACTTGAGAATTGCTACTTTAAATGTTAAAGGCCTGGGTTCCATGTTGAAACGAAGATGGATTGAAGCACTCCTCAACAAGGATAAGGCGGATATTATATGCTTGCAAGAAACTCACCAATCAAAGGAGGAGGTAAATGAATTAAAACTGCGATGGTCTATGACATATGAGAGAGCTTATGGTTCATCCAAGTCAAGAGGGGTGGCAATTATTATTTCAAAGAAATGTGGTTTTAAGGTGATTAAGGTAAAGAAGGATGTTAAGGGAAGATTTATTATAATATTTGGATTATTGGGAGGTGAAGAATATATATTGGTTAATATGTATGCACCAAATGAAAATCAAGAAGAATTTTATCAAAAAGTGATTAAGGAAATGGGGGAGCCACAAAAGGGTTTGGTAATTATGGCTGGGGATTTTAATATGGTGATGGACAAAAATATTGATAAATCAAATCCGACAGGACAAGAGAAGAGAAATAATATAACGGTATTAAATAAAATAATTAATAAGGAAGGACTGGTTGATGTTTGGAGAGGGGTAAAGGGATTGGAAAGAGGGTATACGTATTATTCACCAGCCACGAAGAATTTTTCTAGGAAAGATTATATTTTTGTTTCCAAATCCCTGATGTCAAGAGTGATGAGTTCAGAAATCGGTGTTATAAAAGTTTCGGATCATGCTATAGTTAATATGGATATTAAAATAAAGAAGGATTATAGAGAAGCAAAGAGTTGGAGATTGAATTGTAAGATTTTACAGCATAAATATATTATAGCAAAGATAGAAAAGGAAATGCGAGAGATTTGGTTGTTTAATGATTCAGGAGTCTGCTCTGAAGCTGTTGTGTGGGACACAATGAAGGCAGTGATGAGAGGGATAAGTATCAGGGAGGGTGTGATACTAAGGAAAAAACAAGAACAGTTTACTAAAAAGTTAGAAGGGGAGATTAGGGATTTGGAAATGAAGTTTTTGAAGGAAAGGGAGAACAAGGTCTTTGCTGAATTACAAGCTAAAAGGAAAGAGTTGGAAAAGAAAGATTTGGAAAAAGTTCAGAGAAACTTGATTTATTTGAAAAGAGAGTTTTTTGAAAATAGCAATAAGAATTCGAAAATGTTAGCAAGATCCACACAAAAAAGAAAGAAAAAAGTATAGTTGGGGCAATTAAAGATAAAAAAGGGAAAGGTCATAATTTAATGCAGGACAAATTAAAAATATTTCATGAATTTTATTCAGAATTGTACAAGGCTGGAGATTGTACGGAAGAGAGGATTAATGAATATATAGGAAAGCATTTTAAAATTAGACTAGTGGATGAAGATAGAGAAATTATGGAACAACCTTTTTCAGAATTGGAAATAGAATATGCAATAAATAAACTGAAAGAGGGTAAGACCCCTGGACTGGATAGTTTAGGGGCTGAATACTACAAGGTCTTTAAGAAAATGTTGGTTCCAAGACTAAAGAGGTTATTTAATGATATTTTTTTGGAGGGGGGAGAGATCCCCTCTTCATGGAAGCAATCTAAGATTATTTTAATCCCGAAGCCAGAGAAGGACTTAACGGAGCCAGGTTCCTATAGACCCATTTCCTTAATAAATCAAGATGCAAAATTGATGACAGCAATATTAGCGAGAAGGATGAACAAGTTTATTACTAAATATGTCGGGATAGACCAATGTGGTTTTATGCAAGGAAGACAAATGGCAGACTTAACAAGAAGAGTTTTAAATATAATATATTTAATAAAGAAAAATAAATTGAGAGCAGGGGTAATAACGTTAGATATTTTTAAAGCCTTTGATTGCGTGGAATGGCCAGCATTAAAAAGTTTAATTAAAATTATGGGGTTTGGAGAAAGATTTAGAGGAGTAGTTAATCAATTGTATTCAAAAAATGTTTCATCAGTTGTAGTAAATGATGGTTTAACAGAGCAAATTTACCTAGGTCGAGGAACTAGACAAGGATGTCCCCTTTCGCCTATTTTGTTTGCATTGGTAATGGAGATTTTAGCAAATGTATTTAGAGAAGATAGAAATATAGGTGGGATAGGGATTAGGGAGAAGATAGAAATAAATCTTTTTGCAGAAGATACTCTTTTGACAATCGAAAACCCTATGGAAGATATGAATAGAGTGGAGAATCATTTAAAGGAGTTCGGGGAAGTAACGGGGCTACAGATTAATTGGGATAAATCTAAATTTTTGTTGTTTAACTATAGTAAAAGAGAAGAGATTGAAATGTGTAAAAAAAAAGTAATTATAAGATTAATAATGTAATTAAATATTTAGGAATTGTAATTCCAAAAGATATAGATAAATTGGGAGATCAGAATTATAGGAAATTAAAGAATGAGGTAAAGAATAAAATAGAGGAGTATAAAAAAATTGGACTTTCCTGGTTTGGTAGAATTGCTTTGATTAAAATGAAGATTTTGCCAAAGATAAACTTTTTATTTCGGATGATACCAAGTGCGATATCAGATAAGGAACTTAAAGATTGGCAATCAATTATTAATACATATTGTAATGGAGGGGAAAAATCTAGGATTACTAAAACAAGATGGTATAAAGCACAAAAAGTAGGGGGTTTGGGTCTGCCGAACTTAAAATGGTATTATATAGCGAATCAATTAAGACATATAGTGGATATTATAGCACGCCCTAAAGAAATAATGTGGTTGGAGTTAGAAACATGTGAACTACGTAGTACTTTGGGGAATATTTTTTTTCAAAAAAATAATAATAAATTGATAAAAAATATAGACAACCCTTTTCTAAGAAATTTGTTAATGATTTGGGGTACTATGAAGAGCATATTTATACCAGGGATATCTCCATTAACTCCGGTGGTAGCTCTTAAGGATTTTCCTGAAAACTTAAGATTAGAGCTGGAGAGTAAACTAAGAGAAGAAAGGGTTATTAGATTGACCGATTGGGTGGAAAAGATGGGGACTAGAGATCAAATAATGGAAATTGTTGGGAGAAGAAGATTATCGTGGTTAAATTTACTACAGTTAGAACAGTGGTCGAAGAAATGGAAAAGGAAAACTGAGTACGAGAGAGATTTAACTAATTTTGAAAAGATGGTCATGTCTAGAGATGGCCTACCAGGTAATGCATCAACAAGAGGTATAACAAGGGATTTATATAGATTGATCCAAAAAGCTAAAGAACAAGAGGATCAGCTTAAGACTGTATGGGATAATGAATTTGAAGAGGTGACCTTGAAAGGTGGGGTGGAACAATATATGGGATAGACGGATTGTGAAAATGATGTCAATTAGGATAAAGGAAAATTTTTATAAACTAATTTGGAGATGGTATTTAACTCCAGTAAGATTAAATAGAATAGATAATAATTGTTCTGCATTATGTTGGAGAGGATGTCAGGAAAAAGGGACATATGCTCATATGTGGTGGAGTTGTAAAAATGTATTGGTGTTTTGGCGAGAGGTTTTTACAGAAATATCAAAAATTATTGGTACTAATTTAGAGGTCTGTCCAAAATTAGCATTGTTATCAATAACTGAGAAGCTTATTTGTGATCAAAATACGAAGGAGTTAATTGTAAACTTGTTAACTGCGGCCAGGCTAATGATAGCGAGAAATTGGAAAGTACAACATGTTTTCCTAATAACAGACTGGTATAAGGAAGTTTGGGACATAGCCCTAAATGATAAACTAACTAGTAGTATCAAATGCAAAAAAGGATTGCTAAAGAAGAATAATTTTATGGAGATATGGAATCAATCACTAGACTATGTATTAATAAAGGGGAAGGATAACATGCCTTGTCAGGATATGTTATATTTTTGGAATTTAGACTTTATTTGATCAAGAGGATAGAAGTATATTAATTGGTCCCTTGGAGGGTGGGGGGGGGAGCACTTTATGATTTATTGTATGTTGATTATGTTATATTTGTGTGATAATTTTGTATTTTGCTAAATATATTTTCTGTGTTATAATTTGTTTTGAAAAATAAATAAAATATTAAAAAAAAGAAAGAAAAGAAAGAAAGAATTAGACCTGTGGTGTTACAGAGTGTTTCCCGACTCCATGGATTAATCTGCAACGGAGAAGCTGGGCTGGTTAAACTGGCACAACACGCTGCACGCTGCGCGAGGGGGGAGGTGAGATCTGGAAGATCTGTGTGTGGAATTTCAAGCGTCTGCTAGCACACAGACAGGATATTAAATCTCCCAACCCGCACGCACTCTGCACACGCTCCAACAGTTCCTGTATTTTTGGTGATTCTTTGGTCCCAACTCCTGGCTTGGTCTTTAGTCTCAACTCCTGGTTTGTCCTCTGGCTCTGACTTGCTCTATGGCCTTGACTTTTGGCTTGTTTCTCAATGCTGCCTCCTGGTTTGTCCCATGGTTCTGACTTAATCTTTGGACCCAACTACTAACTGGGGAGTTGCTGGGAGCTGTATGTAGCCCATGGGCCATGTGTTGCCCACCCCTACTTTACATGGTGTTCATACATTTCTGGGGACCTACTAGAGATGTATGTTATAGGTATCATGTTTTTAATCCCATTGCTACCCTAAGGCTGCAATCCTATACCTGCTTACCTGGGAGTAAGTCCTATTGTACCTGGGGCTTACTTCAGAGGAGCAAGTGCCTCATCTGCTATTCTATTTTATATATATTTGTCCCAGGAAATAGCATTTCTTTTTTCCAATTTCCTATAAAAGCAATGGTTTGTAGTAACTTTTAATAACAAAAACACCCCCCCCAAACCCCCAACAAGCCCAGAACATATTGCAAAACATTTCTGAAGTCTACAGACATTTCCCACTTCATAGTAAGTAGTTCTGGAACAAATCTGATGGGAAAATACTCTCCAGCAAATTCTCTTTTAAATGCAAATATTCCAATACATAATCTTCTACTATCGTGTTCCCCACCCCCACAACCTTTTCAATACACTGCTATTTTTAAAATCCCACAAAACCCAATAATATTGAATTATTGCTTTCAAGCCCATCAACAAGAGTTGATATTCTCTTTGAATTCGTATTCTGAATGTAAAATTGCATTATATTTGACATCCAAGGTACAATTCTGAAATTTTTGCTCAATTTCAAATGGGTCTTGATGTGGTTTAACGATGTGATCCTCTGCTTCCTGGGAGGGCATTCTTGGGGCTGTAGGATTTCATAGATCAAAGAGTTGGAAGGAGCCTACAAGGCTATCGAGTCCAACCTCCTGCTCAGTGCAGGAAACTAGAGGAGGGGTCTCCCATCCAAGTAATAACCAGGCCTGACCCTGCTTAGCTTTCCCCACTCAGACAAGCTGAGCCAGCATGAGCCACAGGCCTGTCCCTCTGAAGGTGAAGATGGAGATCTTTTGCAAAGGATGACCTTCCTTGATCAGCAGTGGAAAACTCTGCTGTCATGGTGGCTCTGCCACCACTGCTCCAAGGGTGAAAGGGGACATTTTTGGGACATGTCAGGGGAGGATTTGGAGACTCTGGTTCAAAATCCCCTCATTCCCAGGCCTCACCCACAGAATGGGGCAAAACTACACCAGTCCTGGATTTGGTGTAGTTATTTTCCCTCCTACTGTAACAAAGTATGGGGGACAAATTTGTTTAGTTCATGTGTTAATGTGAACTTACCCGATTTTACACTTTCAAACCACTATGTGAACCAATAACTGAAGTTATCCTTCAAAATTTGTCCTCCAGATTTTGCAAGAGAGTTCTCCAATAAAACAAAATGCGTACCAAAAAATGTGCATATTTATTTATTATTTATTTATTTATTACATTTATACCCCACCTTTTTTCCTGCAAGGAACCCAAGGCGGCTTACATAATTCTCCTCCTCCTCTCCACTTTATCCTCACAACAACCCTGTGAGGTAGGTTAGGCTGAGAGTCAGTGACTGGCCCAAAGTCACCCAGTGAGTTTCATGGCTGAGCGGGGACTAGAACCCGGATCTCCCGAGTCCCAGTCCAACACTCTCACCACTACGCCACACATCCAGAAATGCATTATCTTAGGAAAATTGTTTGCAAAAATTTGTGCATTGGGCAAAGATTCATGTATTAGGAGAAATGCGCACAAAAATGCTTATGGGTTTTCATGAGAACTTTATAAAAAAAAAAAAATTCTTATGGTTATTATTATTATTATTATTATTATTATTATTTATTATATTTATCAATCGCCATCTGGCCGGTCACCCAGCCACCCTGGGCGATGTACAATTAAAATACAATAAAACACAATAAAACATAATAATTAAAACAATATAAAAAATTCTCATTAAAAACCTAACCCACCCCATATTCCCGCCTGAACAGCCATGTTTTTAATGCACGGCAGAAGCTCATCACGGAGGGGGCATGGCGAAGGTCACTAGGGAGGGAGTTCCATAATGTGGGGGCCGCCACAGAGAAGGCCCTCTTCCTAGTCCCCACCAGCCTGGCTGCTCTGGCTGATGGGATAAGGAGAAGGCCGTCCGTGGCAGACCTTGTTGAGCGGCCTACTTGATGTTGCTGGAGGCGCTCCTTGAGATAAGCTGGTTCCGGATGAACTGAACTGAAGATGGGAAAAATGAGAAACAGAGAAACCAAAATTGATAGATTTGTCCACCCCTAATCATGGAACCAATGGGAGGAGTTTTTTAAAAAGAAAAACTGGTAACAGCAGCAGCAGCAGCAGCAGCAGCAGCAGCAGCAACAACAACAACAACAACAGAGGGGGGAGAGAAAAAGAGCATGATCTGGCAGGGCTTAGGAAAAGGCCATTCCTCCCCCTTCACCTTGACTTAGGATTGCTCTATACATGGAAGTATCCAGTTTTAAATGTTGCCCTGGAGGACATCCTAACTACGCCCAGTGTGCTCTAGGAAAGCTTTCACACTAATTATACATTCCTGAAAGGGACGCTGGCAAGAGAGTCTGCTACAAATGGGAATTGCAGCTCTTGGCATTCCCTGAACAAAAACGAATGCTTTTCAGGGAAACAGGGCAGGGCTGTAGATGTCTGTGCGCCTGCAGGCGCCTCAAGAGTTCCTGGCTTCCTTCCATCTGCTAAAGGGTTGGAGGTAAATGTTTATGCCAAACGGAGACTCTAGTATGATTTGCCATGCCACAACATACTATGTGCCATACGAGTAGAAGTTAAGTGTATACATTCGGAGGGGAATTGCATTACCCAAAGGACTAGATGAGTAGCAAGTATGAAGTAAAAAAAAACAAACCATAGCCACACTTTTGCATGCTCAGCGCAGTGCTAAAACACAAAGAATGCAAAATTAAATGATCTGCTTCAGATTCTACCTATTTTGAAATCCTTGTTGTAAGCCTTGTTCACATTCCAGTCAAGGAAGCTGTGATAGTTATTGGGCTGGCACCAGGTGTAGTAGACTGAGGACCTGGTATTCTTAGGGGCAAAACAGACATTAATATAAAGCTGTATCTAGCAACTACATTTTTTTTTCATTTTTACTCTAAAGTAGGCACAGGCCCCCCGATCTAGGTAACGCTTGATCCACTGATCAGAACTTCACCAAACCAATGAAAGGCACACCTTCTCAACAAGCCTTATGTACATCAGTAGTTTTCACCAAAATGTGAAAGAAATATATGATATGCCAAGCAGCATGGAGTATAAAGGACAAATCTGTCAATTTTCAGACCCTTTTAATTTGCTGTACCTGTGGCAATTTGCATCAAATTGGTTTGAAATATAGTACAATTGTTGAACGTATCAGGTAGATTATGGATGCCAGGTTTCATAGTATTAGTTAAACAGATGTCATTTTTATAAGCAGTCAAATTTTGAGGCTTCTAATGGTGAAACCTTTTCTTTTGCAATTCACCTTAACTAAGAGGAATTCCTATGCCCCTTTAATTCAGAATCCAGGATAGCCACTGCTAACTGTGGGTTTCCAAGTGACTGTGACCAACCAGGAAGTGAAGACCCCTGTGACATTTCCTTTGGTTGTAGGATATGATGGGGTTAAATCTTGTGTGTGTGTGTGTGTGTGTGCGTGCGCGCGCGTGCGTGTGTGTGTGTGCGCGCTAGTCAGTTGCAGCCATAATGTTAATAGTTTACAGGTTAAAAGTTTAGTTAAAATGAGATGTCAGGAAGTTTGACCCAGGAAGCAGGAGGTTGAAAAGGTCAAAAAGCTGGCCCAGGAAGCAGGATTTTACAAAGGTCAACTGGAGGTCAAATAAAATTTACCTCAGGAAACAGAAATTAAATTGGCAGAAATGGACAAGAAACTATCTTCCTGATTGGTTGCAGCTTGGGAAGGAAAAAATAGTTTCCAGGTGCAATCCTATGCATGTTTAGACATAAAAAAAGTCCTACAACTCCCAGCATTCCCCAGCCAGATTTCAAAACATTTTCTTATTGACATTTTTATTCAGTAAAATTTAAACCTTGTTATTTGAAACGTTGTGGTCTCTTTTTTGGCAGGGAGTACCCAATCCACATCTTATTGCCAACTCACACTACCTAGTGTGGATACCTAGGACCAGGAGAGATTAAGGATGGTTTGGTGGAGGGAGCCGTAGAATTAAAGAGTTCCACCTGATGGCAGTGAAGAAAGCCACAGAAAGGGAAGAGGTAAAATGAATGGAACACACTATTTTGCCTTTCCCCCCTTCCACTCATGGAACAGGGCATTGGCATCTGTGACAACTCCCTTCCTCTAAAATAGGTAAGTATACCTGATCCAGTTTTGTTGTTCTTTCTCCTGTTATTATTCCAAATCTCACTTTTCTACTCCTTACATGGCCCACTCTGCACCAGTGAAACCTAAAGGACTCCATTGTGCTTAGGCCTCCAAGTACTGTGTTGCTGTACTCTAGCACCTTTCCTGCGTCTTATTTGGTGAACCGTAATTCCCTACCTCAGTCTTCTCTTGCTGTATTACTATTATTAGAAATAGCCTTCTGGTTCAGTACTAGGGCGTAAAAATATTAACCAATTCCTTCATTTCTGTAAACATTTATGGTCTAATAAAACCTAGGTGCTTTCATTTGAATCTTTGTTGTTGAGCTAATTACCACCACTTTGTCCAATCACCCTGGGCATGTCATATATGTGCAAAAGATTCTGGTATTTCTTTGTCAGTTGAGTACACTTGTATTGATGCAAGTTTCCAGGCCCATACGAATGAGGACATGTGCAACAGGACTGAATGTTATAGCTTTAATCATGTCATTATGGGCTGATTTATATGAGGTGCAGGACCTATGCATAATCTGTTTTGAGCAAGCCTCTCAAATGCCATAGCAGAGCCAATAAAATGGACTATACACAATATCTCACACTGCAAGTATAGCATCCTGCATTTTTTCCTATTCAGAAGTATTTGGTGGTTTATATATTCCTTCTCCAGACAAGGAGTAGACAGTAAACAGTCCTTTTCAGGCTGAGTCTAGCAATAATTTCCTCCTTCTAAGCATTTAATTTCCTTTCCTTCATCTGATGAAGAACAACAAATATTGAGACTGATGTGACTTTCTATATAAGATACTAATGCTGATGAGAGAATCATATGACTTCCAAATGAAAAAAGTGCAGCTGTGATCCTCCCTGAAATTCTTATTTTTGATCCTGGAAAATCAGATATGCTCTTAGCCTGGAAATGAAGTGAATACTGCTCAAGTTCATATACTGTGCAGTAAATATAATCTGATTGGCAACCTTAGGGGATGTTGCTTCTTTGATAAATATACTAAGATTAAGTTGATTGATATGAAAAGGAATACACAGTTATAAAGATCAAGATAAGGTTATGGATTCATAATGGCCAAGGTAGGAAATGAGAATTTTCAATAGGGCACCACGTGGAGAAACACTTTTGCTGAATGTTATTAAACTAATGATTGGCAGGATAAGGCTTCCCAAACATTTAACTCAGGTGATCCACTATGAAGATTTGCTTTTATTTAGGCCCATCTTTGTCACTTTTATTCTGGTTTCAGAGGTATATGGAACCCCTTATACTACGTTATCCCAATCAGTGCCAAGAACTCATAGAGGACACCTGTAATCCATTTGTGGATTTCTGGATCCACCAAAGGAATTGCTTAGTTGGATCACAACAAGGTCTATCTGGTACAGTTTTTAAGAGCAGCCAGCCAGATCCCTTTGGAAGCTGACAAGGAGGCTATAAAGGAGATGGCCATATACCTTGTCATGATACTGATATTCAGCAGTATACTGCTGCTATACATGTAGAGCAGCATTAAGGATTGTGTGGCTCTCCAGATGTTGATGGACTTCAACTCCCATCAGCTCCATCCAGCAAGACCAGTGGTCAAGGATGATGGGAAGTAGTGTCCAACTTCTTTAGTGCCACAGGTTCTCCATCCCTGAAGTAGAGGTTCATGTTAGCTATCGTGGGAAGTTTTCATTTATAGACCTATCCTAATGAATTTGTCTAGTCTACCAAAGTTCTGTTCTTTGTGATTTTTTCAGACCAGAACTAAATATTATGGAAGAAACAGAGCTCCCACCAAGAGTGGCAGCCTTTGTATCTAGTTCTCCCCTTCCTCTTGTAATGCTAGTGAAACTGATCACATGATGTGATTTCATCACACTGTGAGCTTGCCTACTCCCATCAAGGCTGGGAAAACTCACAGCATGATGGATTTCGTTTAACTAGACATGATGAGTAGAGCTATGTGCACAGGCTGCCATTTTCAGTAGCGGCCCCAGGTTTCTTGTAATATTCCTCCAGTGGCATCTCTGCAGTCCCTTTTAATTGCTCACATTGAGCCAGAAGACATCCTATAGAACTCGCTTAGAACACTGGATCAATTTTAACATAAGCCAGACTCATGTGTTTGACACACAACTATACATCAGATGGACACACTGACTGATAAATACTCAACATTATACAGACTTGACAAAGATGGGAGGGGGGATAATTCCAAGCCAACAACTTGTCCAGTTTATATAGGTTGGGATAAAGTTAATAGTACAGTCCCTTTCACCGGATCGTCACCTTGAAGTGGTGAGTGGGCTTGCGTGTTCCGATGAACCCTGTGAGCAATGCCGTCGGGAGCTATATACTCCCGGTAGGTTCACCCATGGTGGTAAGGTCCGGGGAGAGGAACCAGACAAAGAACGATCCAAAACAAAAGTCCTCAACGGCAGAACAGGCGGAAGATAATTTAAACCTAAATTACAACGGCTGTGAAGGCGGATGAAGGCTGCAGCAGAGAATGGTTTTCCAAAATGCCGGGAGCAAAATCAACCCCTTTATATGGCATTTATTGATCTTGCTAAGGCCTTTGATACTGTAGACCGAACAGCTCTCTGGACTATCCTTATGAAAATTGGATGCCCCAATAAATTTGTGAATATCTTGCAACTTCTCCATGACAACATGATGGCTACGGTCTTGGACAACAACGGCTCTCATGGTGCTCCATTTAAAGTGGGATCAGGTGTTAAACAGGGATGTGTTATTGCCCCAACATTATTTGCTATTTTCATCACCATGATTTTACATCTTGTCGAGGGGAAACTTCCCACTGGTGTGGGAATTATATATCGAACAGATGGAAAGCTTTTTAATCTCAGCAGGCTGAAAGCAAAAAGTAAGGTAATTACAACCTCCGTTGTGGAACTTCAGTATGCTGATGATAATGTGGTCTCCGCACATTCAGAGGATGATCTCCAAACTATCCTAAATGCTTTTGCAGAAGCATAAGGAAAACTTGGTCTCTCACTTAGCATAAAAAAACCCAAAGTGCTTCATCAGCAAGTGCAAGCTAACCCTTTGGTGATACCATCTATCCAGCTTGGCAGGACAATACTGGATAATGTCGATCATTTTCTCTATCTTGGCAGCTATCTTTCTGTTACAGCTAACATCGACAGTGAAATCCAGCATCGTCTGAGCTCCGCAAGTGCCGCGTTTTCTCGAATGAAACATAGAGTGTTCGAGGATCGGGATATTTGTAAGAAGACCAAAACACTGGTTTATGAAGCCATTGTATTACCAACTTTATTGTATGCCTGCGAAACATGGACTATCTATAAATGTCACCTCCAACTCTTTGAAAGATTTCATCAGCGTTGCCTCCGGAAAATCCTGCGAATTACTTGGGAAGATAGGCAAACAAATGTCAGTGTACTGGAAGAAGCAAAGACTACTAGCATGGAAAAAAGGATCCTTCAACGCCAACTTCAGTGGACCAGTCATGTTGTTCAAATGCCTGACTGCCGTCTCCCAAAGCAGTTACTTTATTCCCAACTCAAGGATGGAAAGCGGAATATCGGTGGTCAATATAAGAGGTTTAAAGATGTTCATAAGGCTAATCTAAAAAATGCAATATAAACTTCGAAAACTGGGAAGCTCTGGCCCATGAACGATCTAACTGGAGGTTGGCCTTTCACAAAGGTTCCATGGACTTTGAAGAAGCCCGAGTGCAAGGTGAAAGGGAGAAACGTGCTAAGCGAAAAGCACGTCAAATGAATCCTTTACAGGACCATCCTCCATCTGGTAACCTGTGTCCTCACTGTGGGAAGCTGTGTGGATCTAGAATTGGCCTCTACAGTCACTTATGGACCCATCGCTAGAGTCTACACAAATTTCTTTAGAATTTCCTCCTTTTAAAACCTCCTTTTTGTAAATTTTTTATCCTGGAAGACAATCTTACTCGGTCATGAGTGATCGCCTGACTGACTGACTGAATAGTATAGTGGAGTGAAATTAGGAAGGGAGAAAACCTGCTTGGTAAAAACAAACGTTGGCAGAAGATCATATACAACTATAAAATGTGTTAGTTGTTTAAGGTACCAGAAGACTATTGTTTTCAGTGCAGTTCTTATTTGATCATAACTTTGAATTTAGATGCCTTTTGACTGACAATTTCCTTTTAAAAGAAATCCTTGGAGGATATGCCTTTGAGTACTGGATGCTCAGAACAAACAATAAAATAGGGCCATCATAATCCTGTCCTACTTGCTGGCCATAGCTGGAAGCAGAAAGAGAGACTAAATGACTCCTTTATCTAATTAGCAAAGCAATTCTTACATCTGAAACATAACAGCTAGATTATTTTTTACCAGTGACACCCTGCTTGAGAATGACTGTTAATAGTAATGGGTTGTCGATACATCCTTAAACAGGCTGATCATGAGCTATGCTAGCAAGGCATACACATTTCACAGTGCAATTCTACACACAAGTTCACTCAGAAGCAAGTCCCACTGTGTTCAATGTGTGATATAAATGAAAGCAATTCCCTAATATATGTGGATATATCCAGGAACTATATACCACAGGAACTATATAGTATACCACTATATGAGGAGGGCTGGCGGTAACACCAAACTACAATATCCAGGATTCTTTGGGGGAAAGCCATGACAGCTGGTATACAAACAATATATATTTGTTGTGCCCATAATAGAGCACTTTGTGCAGTCAGAACGACCAAGTTCAGCGCAAGATCTGTTTGTGCTATTCACATTGCATTCCACTGTGACAGGGATGGGGAACGTGTAGCCTTCTAGATGTTGTTGGACTGCAACTCCCATCATCCCTCATTATTGGCTGAAGCTGATGGAAGCTGCAGTCCCACAACATTTGGAAGGCCACACATTCCCTACCCCTGTACTATGACCTCTTACTGTAAGTTAGAGCACAATGGTTTTCAAGATAAATTATAATCGTTCTGTATCCCTTTTTCTTGAACAAAAAGCTTCATAGTTTTCTCATATCCTAAAATGACTGAGGATTAGCACTTATAGTCATGCCTTGGATTGAGAGCATAATTTGTTCCGGAAACGTGCTTGTAATCCAAAACACTCTTATATCAAAACGAAATCCCCCCAAAAAAATTTGTACAAAGATTTTTAATTAAAGCCGTACTACAGTACTTGTATTGCAAGACGTCACTTGTATATCAAGTAAAAAATAAATAAATAAATATTTAAAAATTTGCTTGCCTTGCAAAATGCTCTCAAACCAAGTTACTTGCAATCCAAGGTATTACTGTATTTCTTTATTTTAAAAGCTTCTATCTCACCTATTTCCCTGAGAGAGAGCTCAAGGCTGTGAAACAGGCAAAATCAGAAATATTTAAAAGAACATTAAAAACCCAAACTAAGAAACAGCAACAACAGTTTGTAAGAACAGAAGTTTATCATGACTTCATGTTTCCAAAGAAACACAAACTGTAGTAAAAGAAAAGCTAAATTCTGTGACTGGCATACATTATGCACATTTGCATAATTTCTCTTCTGTTGCATAGTTTACTCTGCTGTGTTTCAATTTTGCATAATTTATTCTACTTTTGGTAGTGATGGGGATGAGCAAGGAGGTATGTAGGTCACTGAAGCCCTCCATTTTGGTGACAACACTTGAAATCAGGTTCAGCCACTCCTCTAGCTTCTAAGATCTAATCAGGCATATTTCTGCAATCATACTAGTAACTTGTTCTTTTGAGGGGGGGGGGAGACCTGAGATTCTCATGAAGATGAATTCTGCACCCTATACCATATTCTGTGGATTTTCTGCATTGCCGAAGCCCTGGAAAATAAATTGAGTGCAGGCTGCTAATCAAGCGGTGCTGTGGATATCATCTGCCTCTCACCAGATGCCTCTGCCAGAAGCTAATGAAGAAGCTCTCCATAGAGTAGGCGAAGTTGATTAAGACCTGGCATGTGCCATCGTGGATTGCGTAAAGGGAAAAGTCATGATGAATTTGGAGGCTCCTACTAAGGAGAAATGTCCAGGGGCTGTTGAAGGAATCACATTTTTTAAAAAGTAGGACTAGCTGAATTTCTCATGGGGAGGCCGCAAGGGCTTTCTCTAAACATATTGCCAGTAAGAACCTAGGCAAAGCTTGGATTTGATGTGACAACTCAGTTGCTAAATGACTACTTGGAAATCCCTCTTTCCATCTGTTATTGGTGGATGGCTAGCAGAATTCCTAGAATTGGCATCTCAAGGGCAAATGGGGTATACTTATTATGGATGTGCAAATCAGCAAAACTTGAGCTTATCAAGGTTCTCCAAATTCCACCTCAAAGCTCATTCCAGCTTGTGTCCATATCAGACTGCAAGTTTTGTTTGTTTGTTTTTGATGAAAATGTTTATATGCATTTCCCCAAGTGTACACATCAACTGTGCACATTTTAGAAATGTGCACATTCTTTCATATACAATTAAAGCATTAAAGCATGTTTGTGCACATTTTTAAAGTATGCATTCCTTCATGCACATTTTTCAAATATATGCATTTTTCAAACACATTTTTTTTTGTTCTGCGAATTGCATCGCAAGCTCAGAGATGAACGTACTTCAACCGCAGATTGCATTTGGATCCGCATTAGGAAGCAGGAGGTGCGAACTGGGTATATTTTGGACAAAAATGAACTGAAATAAATTTCCCATTTTTAAAAAATGCAATGCTGTCTGGCATATAGGATGCCTTTTGGAATGCTTTGATCACAATGAAATTGTCCCCAAATAGCATTTGACTCATTGCCCAGCTGACATCCCCCTCCCCCCTCTTGTTTCCTTGTTATCATCTAGTCCAGAATCCTGCTTCCCACCATGACCAAATAGACGCCTCCAGGAAACACACAAGCAGGGCTTGGGCAATAGGCCCTTCCAGCTGTTGCTCCTTGGAAGGTTCTATTTAGCCATCATTATTAATTCAGAGACCTATCCTCCATCATATTTTTTTCTTGATCTCCCTTTAAAGCCATCTCAACTAGTGTCAATCACTATATCAGTTCCATCAATGAATGATGCATTGTGGGAAGAAGCATTAAAAAAACAAATTCTCCCTAATCTGCTGCCAATCAATTTCACTGGATGAGCCCAAATTCTAGTATAATGAGAAATTGAGGGAAACATATCTCTGTCACTTTCCCCACACACACTGACTGGGTTCGCACCATATGCTAAGCTACAGTAAAACCTAGAACAAGCTATGGATTCAAAGGATGGCTTCAAAGCCATGGCTAAAAAAACACTGACTGGGTTCGCACAACATGCTAAGCCACCATGGCTTAGCGAGTTGTGTGAATCCAGTCAGTGTTTCTTAGCCATGACTTCAAAGCAACTTTTTGAAGCCATGGCTTGTCCTAGGGCTTACTGTAGCTAGGGATGTGAGAGGGTGGTGGAAATCCAGCGGACACTAGCCAGGCTCAACTCGACCCCTCAAACTCCATTTCACTTTCCTCTTCCCCGTCTCGACTCGCGTTCTCCTGAGTCGAGCAGGGGAAGCAAAACTTCTGGGTTCCTGGTGGGCTGCTGTTTACGTAGAAAATGCCTTCAGATACGCCCCAAGTGGCTGCAATTTGCGTAATTTGCACAAATTGCAGCTGATTTTGACATGTCCTAAGGCATTTTCTACGTAAGCAGCGGCCTGCCAGGAACCTGGAAGTTTGGTGTGTGGTGCGCACCCGCTTTCAGCCCAGTTCAGCAGCATCTGCCAAGTTGGAGGAGGGTCGGAGCGGATCACCCACCCCTAACTGTAGCCACCGTGGCTTAGTGTGGTGTGTGAACCCAGTCCATGACTCCATGTGTAATTTTGTAAACTCCAATTTTGTAAACTCTATCATGTACCTTCTTAGAGCCATCTTTTTTCTAAACTCAAAATCCCATGGGTTGGATGTAGATTTAGTCATACTTAGAGTAGACCTATGGAAATCAATCAGTCTTAATTTAGCTATGACCATCTTAAGTCCCATTATTTTCAATGGTTTACTCTAGATATGACTAAATCTGCATCCAACCCCATATGTTTTAGCCTTTCATCATAGGAAAGATGCTCCTCCAACCCCTTGCAACTTTTCCAGCTATACAATATCCTTTTTGAGAAGATGCAACCACAACTGTACACAGTATTCCAATTGCAGTTGCACCCTCGATTTATAGAAAAAAATTAAATCCCTTTCCAAATAATGCCCAGCATGGAAATAGCCTTTCCCCTCACCCCCAAAACAGCTGGACACTGAGTTCGTATTTTGATTGAGCCATCCACCATAACCCCAAGATTTTTCTCCTGTTCATTCACCATCAGTTCATATTACATCCATGTATATGTGAAGTTATTTCTATGGGGTAGCCATGTTAGTCTGTCGCAGCAAAACCAAAAGTATTATTTGACACCTGACAGACTAGCAAATTTATTATGACACAAGCTTTTTTGGACTAGAGTCCATTTCATCTAGTCCACGAAAATTTATGCCATAATAAATTTGTTAGCTTTTAGGTGTCCTAAGACTCTTCGTTGTTTCTGTGAAGTTAGGAAGATATGCCTTTGGAGCTCTTCACAGTCTATTTGAGTTTTTCGCTAGGGATGTGCACTGGATTTGGCAAAAGTCCAAATCAAATAATCCCCCTTCAGACCATTTCTGGTGCTTCTCAGGTGAAGTGGGCTTCCCTCTAAAGTGACTAGAACCAAAGCTGGACCCTGCATGAGGCTTTGTTCACATTTCAGTTTTCGAAAGACAGACAGCACGTCTCCAAAAATGTCAGTGTAATACCTTTATTAGACTAACCGAAAGATGATAAAGATGTGCAAGGTTTTGAGATGTCCAGATCTCATCATCAGGTAAGATGTTACAAAAAATCAGGTTTGGCAAGGCAGGGGGGAATGGGGAGAAATTCAGGAGACTTGATGGTGAAGTCACAGTGTCTCCATGTTCAGAGTGCCAAGAGGAAGTGGGGGAGGAGGGGTGTGCAGACATTCAAATTAGGCTCTGCATGAGATGTGATGGTTACAAGGCTGGACTTGGAGCTGCCTCTAGGGTGGCTGGGAACAAGAAAGGGAAAAATGTTGGATTGCCCATTTTGGAAACATAAAATCCAGCTGTTATTCAGATGTGTTTCCACCCTGGGCAAAGCACACAAGCCCCCTTTACCAGTAGATCAGAGAAAGAAAGAAGGCAGTCTTTATATTAACCAAGCTGGAGATAATTTAAGATATTTTCGCTAGTCTAATAAAGGTATTACAGTAATATGGATTTTGGTTTGCTTTTTCTTGCAGTCAACATGGCTCCCTTTGTGGGGGGTTTGGTACTGGGGAAAACCAAATTTAGCTCTTCTGCAGTGAGATCCTGCATTGGAGGAAGAGGATTTTACACTACCTAACCCTGGGACTTTATTCTCTGAGGGTTCTTCCTCTTCAACTATTAGGTAAAACTACTCAATTTGGCTTCACTTTACTCTCTCTCTCTCTCTCTCTCTCTCTCTCTCTCTCATCTAGTACAGCATCTAACATTAGTGACATTGTTTATTTTTTATTTACTGCTATTCTTACATACGATGAAATATCTTAATAAATTACTGACAGGGAGGAAAGAACATATTGGGCAGTGTGCACTGATGTAGCACTAGCGTAATTGACCTCTAGCACTACACCAATAGTGTAAGCTGGAGCGACAGGTTTTCTTGGGAGCTGCATCTAGTGCTACATCAATCGCATAAATGGAATGGCAGCATTGGATACTGTCCATCATCAACAAATTTGAGAGGTGGGGAGGGGTACAGACGTTAGCCTATTAAGGATTCTCACATTTCTAGAGCCAATTCTGCCTTTGCCCTTCTATAAATGGGACCTCTGGGTCTGGCAATATTCAACACACTTGGAGTCTGAGTACACTGAAGACTGAGTCCTTTAAGTCATGAACAACAGATTTACTGTTACATTGGATAAATAAGGGAAATAAAGAAATAAACCAAGTTTTATATTTGCTACAACAATCTATTCACTTTCTCCTGCCAGAAGCAGAAAAGCCCAAGATGTGCAAATAATATGAGCAACATAATTCTCTTGCACAGAACAAATTTCACATTATTTTTAACTTGGTTTCTCTATGCATCATTGTCAGTCACCTCCTAGACATAAGCTATGGGATTTGAAAGGGTCACAAAATAGCTCTTATTATATATACTTTTGAGATACATAGAGAAATGATATAGGCAAATCCAGTTTTGAAGAAGAAAAAACACAAATGCAAGACTGTGTGTTGGCGTGGAGTTAAGTGTTTATAGCAAAAAGGAATTTGTATTCCAGAATGAAAGGAATATTGTATATCAGTCATCAACTTGCCGTCTAGCTTCAAATCTATTTTTAAAACCAGATAAAGCATTCAAGAGAAGCCCACAAATCTGCAAGAGGGAAATGTTCCAAACCCATCCCTTCTGCATGGAAAAAATGTGGAACTCATTAACAGAAAAGCCTTGAAGAACTGTTTGTGTCTTTAGATAGACCATGCTTTATTTTCTACGGTCCTAAAGGTATAGAATATAGATACAAACAGAGACAGGATACGACTGTGGAGGAGCTGGCAAGGGGAGAAAAACCCTGGAAAACTTACTCAGTGATCAGTTCTTTGAGATCCTATTTTAAAAAGAGAGAGATGCCAAGGACTGAAACTGGGATCTTTTGCATATGAAGCAGCCTCCCCCAGCTTGGAGCCCTCTAGATGTTTTGGACTACAATTCCCAGCATTTCTGACCATTGGCCATGCTGGCTGGAGCTGATGGGAGTTGAAGAACACCTGGAGAGCACCAGGTTAAAAAGCCCATTATGCTGTAACATTTCCTCATAGGGGAGTTGTACCACCCCTTTGATAATTTTTGATGGCCCTTTTCTGCACCTCTACCAACTCTGTGATAGGGATGGGTGCTGGGCCCGGTGCTCGGCTCGCAGGGCGCTTGGTGAATGCCCCCACTGCGTGAGCCGAGCCTCCAGCAAACACCAGCTGAGGTGCTCGCCGGACTTCTGGGTCCCCGGCACTACATTTTTAACGTAAAAAACAGCGTAAACTACATTAAAATGGCCACAATTGGTGTAACCGGCACTACATTTTTAACGTTAAAAACAGCGTAAAATATGTTAGAACAACCGCAATTTGCGTGGCGTATGCAAACTATGCAAATTGTGGTTGTTCTAATGTACTTTATGCTGTTTTTAACGTAAAAAATGAAGCACCGGTTATGGCCATTGTGGCCATTTTAGCATAGTTTACACTGTTTTTTACATAAAAAATGTAGCACCAGAAACCAGAAGTTCCTTTCTCCGGCTCGGCTTGTGAGGAATGCACGGCAGCTCCGCACAGTAGCTCATGCTCCCCTAGTGGCTCATGCTCCCCCTCCCCCAATAGTGGCAGTTCGCACTCTGGTAGTGGCGGCTCATGTTCTCCACCCACTAGCAATGTGTGGTGGTGGTTCATGTTCACACCTCCCATCATGGCAGCGGTGGCAGCCCATCCTCCTGCCTCAGGCAGTGGGAGGTCTTGTGCCGGCCCTGGTGGTGACTCAAGTGAAGGTTGAAAAAATGGAATCTAATCCCAAAAGTCAAAAAATCAACAGCTTTAACATAACTGGGGGCTACAGATTCGTGGCATTGGATTGCTCTGGCTTGTATATGTAGCAGATTCTACCTTACAGTGTGCCTGTTTTGCAACTGCCAGTTCTCCATTCCTATCTCGTGGGTATTTGTCTCTTCTCTTTCTGAATTTCAGCAGCCCAACAGTTACTTATTTCTGGTCTTCTGCAGCTTCTCTGAGGCATTTATCAGTTCATGAAGGGGGGGAGGACTGAGTGAGAACAGGGAAATCCTAATTTATGAGTTTAATATATATCTCACTATGCTTCCCAAGTGCACAGATGGATTTACAATACATGCAGGTCACTCTATCAGTTTTTCCACAACTGTGCCGGAGAGATTGAAAACACATAATACATCAGTTCACCAGCACAATTTCTTTCATATATATGTATACGTATATGTATATCCAAAAATCCTTGCCCAGTCCAGGCTTCTGCCACATTTGCTGCCGACTGACGGGAAGAGCAACAAGAAAGATAACCTCAACTGCTGTACTCTTATTTTCTAGGGGAAATGTTATAGCAGAAGTGCAATTTGCCCCTTACGGGGAGTGTGGGAGTTGCTGATGAATGACAGCACCAGCCCGCTGACCCTCCATCCATAACTCCTTCATGGGGAGCTACTTTGCTTTGGCAGCAAGGAGGAGGGTGAAAGTTAGTGAAGCAAGCATCATCCATCAGGCGGCGGGTATGTCATGCCTTAAAAATGAGGTAAGGCCAGTCCTCAGCCATGCAGGGCTCTGCCTGGGGACTAACTTTTATTTTAGTTAGCTAGTGTGAAGAAGACTGTGAGCCAGCTTTCCGTCAGCCTGGTGCCCTTCAGATGTATTACACTACAACTCCCATGTACTCTCTCCCATGTATTATACTACAACTCTCATCCTACAACCCTGGGATGATGAAGGTTGTAGTCCTACATATCTGTAAAGGCACCAGGTTAGGGAAGGCTGTCATTAGCCATAAAGCAGGGGTGCAGAACCTCTTTCAGCTCAGCTCATGAGCCAAACTCCATTTTGGAGAAGATCTTGGGGGCTGCATTTCAGTGGTGGGTGGGGCCACAGACAAAAGGTGGATGGGACCAAAAATGCAACCCTCCCCCACACAAACCCAGCATATTTTTGCTTAAAACTCTTGCTGCCAGTAACTAAGCCATAAGGTGGCATTTCAATCATTTAGATTGTGCAGGGGGGGGGGGAACTGTGCAAAAGCTGGAAAGCCACTAAATAATTGACGGTTGTGGTGGGAGTGGGGAAGAGGCAACCACCTGGTGACATGGGGAAGAAGTTATGGCCATGTGGGAAATGTCATCAGATTGGGACACCAGGCGGGCTGGATTTGGCCTGCAGGCCTAAGGTCAACCCCTCTGCCATAAAGGGTCTGTCCCTTTAAGAATATAGGCATGGCAGGGGAGCTGTCCTTCATCCAAATCCACAGAACGAGTCTGTTCCATGATGGGTTCTTCTGTTTATCAGTACTGGAGAGGGATACCCTTCCAATTCTCACCTCTCCCTCATCCCTTCCTGGGTTGGAGAAGCATGAAGATTCTCCAAGTGTCAGTTCCCTATGTGCATATTTCAAGCCAACAGGGCCAAACGTGATTGGAGGGTTCCCTTTCCCCTCTCAATCATTCCCATATCTCCAACATAAAGATGGGGCTAATTTTTAGACGTCTTCGTCTTTCACACTGGTCATCTGTGAGGACCCGTGCCAGGGATGTTGAAGAGTCCTTGGTCTCGAGTCACGAGTCTTTGGACCCGAGTCTCGAGTCCGAGTCCTTGGTCCAAAATGGTGACTCACGAGTCATGAGTCACTCCCAAAGCTGACTCCACGAGTCCCTATTAAAATCAATGGGTCCCCCCCCCCCAACAAAATAAGGCTACTTCAGATGTGTGGCTTAAATAAATTCTAGGCACAAGTGTGCCTTTTTATTTCAAAACTCTGCAACTGATTTTGGCAAGAACAGACCAGGCAGACAAACCCAAAATAACCAGGCAGGCAGGGGAGGCAGGGAACCCCAAACAGGCAGGCAGTGCCCTTTGTCTTGGACAATTCAACTGTTGAACTGGTCAAGAAGAGACCAGGCAGGCAGAGGAGGCTGGGAACCCCAAACAGGCAGGCAGAGGCAGCCAAACCCAAAATATCTGAAAGGTTGCATTGCATTTTAGGAAAATGATTTTAAAAAATAAACTTGCTGTACTTCCTAAAACTTATCCATGTTGCATTTGAGAAACACAATTTTTTCTAAATGTTTGGCCCCCATTCTGGAACGGTGAGGTCTCATCACAATTTCACTCTCACTCTTCGCCGGCGATCACGCTCCTCTCCACTCCTTCTGGCACAGCCCAGGGATGTTGACTTGAAGAGTCCTTGGTCTCGAGTCCCGAGTTGAGTCTCGAGTCCCATTAAAAATATTGGGACTCGAGTGGGACTCGAGTCAGAGGGGGGACTCAGTCCGACTCACGAGTCGAATCCTCGAGTCTGAGTCCCCATCCCTGACCCGTGCACAAGCATGTAAGTCAGAGAATGTTATAATTGTTCAGTGTATGCTATTTAGATGCTGATTCTTTCATTTATATTGCTACCTTACTTGATTTCTGTCTGATCCCTTTTTCTTTAGGTTTGATAAAATTTTCTTAATTTAGACTTTGGGGTTCAGCTGTATACTTTATGCACCCAAGGAGTAATTTCCAACTGGGGAGGCCATTCAATTATCAATTTACACTACAATGTGAGGCGTAGAGGCATTCTTGGAAATAAAGATGACGCTGGAAGCAAGCACTTCATTTTGCAGCATGCCAGCCTCCCAATTGAACAAAAAATCAGATTTGAATCAAAATATGTTTTTAAAATGAAATAGAAATCAGGAGGGGCAAGGAGCCTGGTATGGGATCCCTGCCCATGGGCACCTTGTTAGAAACCCCAGCGCTATAATTTGATCCACGAGAGATAAGGGGAAACAGGTTGAAGCTTGCTCAGTGAAGTCGGGGGGGGACACGACTCATCTGTCTTTCTCGGTCTCTTCTCCTTAGTTAACATCACATAGAATTAAGAGGCTTCCTTCACCCCGCAAGCCAGGTGGTATTATTTGAAGAGTGCTGGCAGAACAAAAAGTAAGAAGGTAGCATGATTGGCAACCCACCTTACAGGGTTGGTGTACACTGTACTTCATAGTTAGTTATCAAAATCATTTTTATCCCACCATTCCATGTCCTAGGTGACATGCAACATAGAAAACACACTTACCATGCAAGTGTCTACTCAGATGTAAATCCCACTGAGCTCAATGGAGCTTAATCCCAGGTAGATGTGCACAGGAGTGCAGTCAATAAATAAAACAAGAGAAACAGGTAAAAACAGCAGATATGATACACCATCAAATACCAAGACAAAGATCTCAGGAGACTGAACACTTGTCTTGACACTGTGAGAGAGATGGCCATCAGAGGGGGAGGGGAAAATGTGCCTTGCTAGGTAGGGATTTTCAGAGAAAGCCCTTTCCCAGGTCTCTTTAGACCAGCCTTCTACAACTTGATGTCCTCCAGATGGACAGCATCCTGATCTTGGTCAAGGGAGCATGACTTGAATTTCCCACTCTGCCATGAAGCTGCTTGTATGACCTTGAGCCAGTGTTGTATACCAACGTGGCCATGTTGGCTGGGAATTATGGGAGTTGAAGTCCAACACATTTGGAGGATATTAGGTTCGGGAAGGCTGCTGTATACTAAGGACTGTTGGGGATTGCCAAAAGACCTGGGAGAGGATTTTGTGATATATTATCTCTCCCCTCTTGCTTTTGCAAACACAGCAGAGTATACCCAACTACAGGCGAAAAACGTGTGCATGCGGAGCTGCTGGTTAAAGCAGGGCTGTGCATTTAGTTGATACAGACTGTCCCTTTTGGACAGGCTGGATCTTCACCTGGTTTTCCCCCTTACTACCAATAAGACAAACAGTCTTTTGGAGGTTAAAAACAGAGTTTACTCACTCAGATCTTGCAGATTGGATACAGGCAGGCTTAAGAATGTATTTACAGTTGTGCAGGAATCATATGGTAGTCGACCTGTTCTGAACTTGGGAAAAGTTCAGAACTGCAACTCGACTACATCTTCAGACATGTTGTTCCTACAAGTTCATGGCTCCGACTGTTTTCCCGGGGCAGGAAGAGAAGGTGACTGGTTACGCCCACATCCTGCACCAGGAGGTCTGGGTAATGTCCACAGGGTCTCTGCTCTAGGATGCAGAGACTCTGTGGTCCCAATTACATCATGCACCTATGCATGGCTTGAGGTTTTGACTGTTCATTCCCAACATACCCCTTCTCAGACAAAACAACATAAAATGCATCAGTATACATTTCATTGTCCCACCCACAGTCCCATCTTGACACGAAGTTTCTGGAAACTCTCCTTGGGCAGGGGTTTGGTCAGGATATCCGCAGTCATCTCCCCTGTAGGACAGTACATTAGTTCGACCAGTCCCTTTTGGATGGCTTCTCGAACGAAATGGTACTTGGCCCTGATGTGCTTTGTCCTGGCTTGGAACTTCTCGTTGTGCGCCAGCTTCAGGCAACTCTGGTTGTCCTCCATCAAGCGAAAAGGTCCCTTGCGCACTAACCCAAAGTCCATAGTTAGTTCATCCAGCCAGGTCATCTCTCTGCACGCTTCTGATGCTGCAACGTACTCAGACTCTGTTGAGGACAAAGCTACACAGTTCTGTTTATAACTGGACCATGTGATTGGGCCATTTCCAAACAAAAATACAAACCCACCCGTGGATTTGCTATCAGTGATGTCCCCAGCCCAGTCAGCGTCCGAGTACCCCACCAGCTCTGGGTTCCCCTCAGCTGGCAGCTTCAGTTTACAGTCCGCAGTGCCCTTCAGGTAGCGAACCACCCTTTTAACACCCACCCAATCGCGTTCAGTGGGGCAGCTTACCTTTCTGCTCAGTAAACCCACCGCATTTGCAATGTCGGGTCGGCAAGTAGTACTCAGGTACAGCAGCTTGCCTATGGCGGACCTGTAGTGGTTGTCCTCGGGTAGCGGCTTTGACTCTTCCTGATTTTTCAGGAAATCTGTGCTCATGGGTGTACAAACTGGGTTTGCGTTCTGCATCTCCATACTGTCGATCAGTTCAATGATCTTCTGTCTCTGGCTCAGCAGAAAAGATCCATCCTCTTCTCTTGCTATCTGGATCCCCAGGTAGTACTGCACCTTTCCTAGCTCCTTGACCTCCACGTCTTTGCTCAGCTGTTTCACTACATGTGTGTATTCCTTTTCACTGGCTGAAGCAATTATCAGGTCATCAACAAATGCGAGGATGTATGAATACTGTCCATTAGTACATTTTGTGTACAGACATTTGTCAGCTTTACCCTGTTTGTACCCAAGTTGGGTCAGCATTGTATGTAGCTTGGCATTCCAGGCTCTGGCTGCCTGCTTGAGTCCATAAAGCCCCTTCTGAATCCGGCAGACTAAATGGGCTTGGTGAGGCTTGATGAAACCCTTGGGCTGCTTCATATATATCTCCTCAGAGATTTTGCCATACAAAAATGCTGTCTTTATGTCTACGTGCCAGACTTCCATCCACCTTGAAGCTGCAATGCTTAAGAGTGCGCGGATGGTGCTATATCTCACAGTTGGGGCAAATGTGGAGTCGTAGTCCTCTCCATATTTCTGGCTAAATCCTTGGGCGACTAGCCTAGCCTTGTAACGCTGTACTTCCCCTTCTGCCCCGTGTTTAATTTTGAAAGTCCACTTACTTCCAATGGCCTTTTTGCCCGGTGGCAGTTCTGTGAGAGTCCAAGTTTTGTTTTGATGCAGAGCTTCCATCTCCTCTTCTGCAGCTTTTCTCCAGAGACTTGTTTCAGGGGCTGGCATCTCCCCTATCTCCTCCCACGTGGAAGGTTCTCGAGGTAGCGCCGACCCTGCGAGGTAGGACAGTTTAAGTGGTGGCACGCCCCTGCTGGAACGAGATGAGCGCCTAACCTGTGGTTCTGGAGCCTCCTCAGGTTCCTCGTCTGTCTCCAACTCCGGCGTATCCGCATCACTGTGGTCCTCTGGGTCTCTGGTGCTGCAATCAGGATCCTGGTCCTCTGCGTCTTCTTCCTGTTCATGGCCTGTAGAGGGGGCTATGACATTGGAAGCTGGGTGCACAGAGCCAAAAGTTATCGGCGGGAAGCATATTAGTTCTTGTGTGTCCCCTTCTGATTGACCAGAAAAATCTATGACACTTCCTTTGATGTTAGCCTTGCTGGTTTCATCAAAATGAACAACATGCTTTGCCCTAACCTGCCCTGTCTTTAGATCCATAATTCGGTAGCCTTTCCCTCCAGACGCATATCCCACAAGGATGCCTTCTTGCGCTCTGGAGTCAAGCTTGTGCCTATTTTCTTTGGGAATGTAAGAATAGGCAACACTACCAAAGACACGGATGTGTGACAAGTTGGGAGTTTTCCCGTGCCAAAGTTCAAAAGGTGTACGTGTGGCTCCTTTTGTAGGCAGCCTGTTCTGGAGATACACTGCATTTGCTGCTGCGTCTCCCCACATGCGCTGGGGCAAAGATGCATCTTTCAGCATGCATCGTGTCATCTCCATAATGGATCTGAACTTTCTTTCAGCTACAGAATTTTGCTGGGGAGTGTATGGTACGGTGGTCACATGTTTAATCCCTTCCTGTCCCATAAGGGCCTCCATGTCATGTGAACAATATTCCGATCCATTGTCAGTCATCAGGACTCTTGGACTCTTCTGGAACATGTTTTTCACCATGGCAATGTATATTTTGAACATGTCCAGCACTTGGCTCCTTTCCTTTAGAAAATAAGCCACACAGTATCTGGAAAAATCATCTAGGAAGATTAGTATGTACCTATTCTTCCCTAGTGAGGGAATGTTCATTGGACCACACACATCACTATACACTAGATCCAGCACTCCAGTGCTTCTTTGCTGATTGCAGGGAGGGAAAGATGGTTTGACTGCTTTTTCAGTCAGGCAACTTACGCACATGGTTGTGGGCGGTGCACCTTGGCTTATTTCAACTCCCCTTGCAAGCTCTCCTTTCTGCAAGTCCAGAATTGCCTTTATGCTTCGGTGTCCAAGCCTCCTGTGCCACAACTCAGCGTTGGCATCTTCCTTCCGGTTCGTGGACGCGGCTTTTGCTGATTGGGGCTCTGAAAGAGTAACCTCAAAAGCGCCATTGGTTAGAACCGCTTGGGCAAACACTTTCCCATTCTTGATTACTTGGCATTGCCTATTTTTAAACACCACTTCAAAGTTCTTTTCGATGAGCACTGGCACGCTTAACATGTTGCAATTGAATTGGGGTACATACAGAACTTTTTCCATGAAGTTCTGCCTCACTTCGTCTCCCACTTTGCACCTCAAGGTTCCTGAACCTTGGCCTTGTGCCCTAATGATTTTTCCGTCCGCGATTTGGACGTCCCCATTTTGCGAGGAATCAAATTTTTCAATGTCCATAAAGAACTCCTTATTACATGAGAAGTGGGACGATGCGCCTGAGTCCAAAATCCACTTGCTGGACTTGTCCTCTCTACCCCTTGCTGACAAGCTCATTTCCTGTGACAGAAAATTACTCTCAGGGCTGCCTTTCTTTTCCTGTCTCTGTTCTGAAGAGTGGGGCTTCTGACCCTTGGGAGCATTGCAAGCCCTGGCCATGTGTCCCTGACCACCACAGTTAAAGCAAACCACCTTCTTTGGTGTGGCTTTGGTTTTCTTCTGGGGCTTAGACACATAGTTGCAGCCGCTTTCCTTTGCACCCCTTTCTGGGGACTCATCTCCCCTCTGCTCACACTCCTCCTTCAGGTAGGCAATTAGCCTCTTGAGAGTTAAATCCTCTCTCCCATCCATGAGGGTGGCGAAGGTTTTAAACTTGGGTCCCAGTGACCCCAGGAAATAGCAAACCTTTTGCTCCTCATCCAACTTGTACTGGGACAGCTCTAATTTCTCAATGATAATTAAGAATTCTGTCACATGTCTGCTGCAATCTGCTTTTGAGTTGAGCCTCATGTTAAATATGTCCCTCATCCACGCCCTGTGGGATCTCTTACTGGCAAATCCACATGAGAGCTCAAGGCTTTCAATCATCTGGGCTGCAGTATCTGTTTCCTTAATATGCACCATTTGTGTGTCAGTGATGCTGCTTGCTATCACTGCCTTGGCAATGCAATTTTGCTCCTCCCACACTTTGATTTTGGCTCTGGCATCTTCACCAGCCCCTGTGGGCTTTGCACTTTCAATGGCTGCTAAGACTCTCTTGCTTTCAAGGAGAATCCTTAGGCGTTTCTTCCATTGAATGAAGTTGTCCTCTGTTAACTTGGGCAACTTCATGCTTGCATCACTATAGCAACCTTCATTTGCCATGCTGGAGTCAAAAATCAAGGATTTTGCCAAAAATTCAAAATTTCAAAGTTTTGGAAAAATTGCCAAAAACAATCAAAAGCATCCAAAAAAGGAAAATTCTTCACTGCCTTATCACTGCTATCTGAGGAGAAGGGGGGGTTTTCAATCCTCTCTCAGACTGAGACAAAGGATCAGCCTCATGGCTACCAGGAAGTGACAAAGAAAAAATGTGGCCGTTTGGGGTTTCTCTCCTCTGAGAGAATTCAGCGCCACCTGCTAAATGCTTCAGCACTTTTCCGCTGCTGGGCCCGGAACCCTTATGTTGGGGATTGCCAAAAGACCTGGGAGAGGATATTGTGATATATTATCTCTCCCCTCTTGCTTTTGCAAACACAGCAGAGTATACCCAACTACAGGCGAAAAACGTGTGCATGCGGAGCTGCTGGTTAAAGCAGGGCTGTGCATTTAGTTGATACAGACTGTCCCTTTTGGACAGGCTGGATCTTCACCTGGTTTTCCCCCTTACACTACCAATAAGACAAACAGTCTTTTGGAGGTTAAAAACAGAGTTTACTCACTCAGAGCTTGCAGATTGGATACAGGCAGGCTTAAGAATGTATTTACAGTTGTGCAGGAATCATATGGTAGTCGACCTGTTCTGAACTTGGGAAAAGTTCAGAACTGCAACTCGACTACATCTTCAGACATGTTGTTCCTACAAGTTCATGGCTCCGACTGTTTTCCCGGGGCAGGAAGAGAAGGTGACTGGTTACGCCCACATCCTGCACCAGGAGGTCTGGGTAATGTCCACAGGGTCTCTGCTCTAGGATGCAGAGACTCTGTGGTCCCAATTACATCATGCACCTATGCATGGCTTGAGGTTTTGACTGTTCATTCCCAACAAGGACCAAGTCAGATGTTGTTTTGATTGCATAGTTAGCAACCACTGCTGTGTTTCTAAACAATGTAACACTTGGTGTGAGGCCCTCCAGTTTTCTTTGGGACCACAGCATGTGCGGAAGGGAAGTTTAATCCCTCTCTCCTCAGCGGTGATCCAAAGAAAAGCAACCCCTGTATTGCAACTAGTATTAGAAAAAAGCTCTGCTTAGCCCCAAGAGGTCCCAATGAAAATCCTCCTCCCTGCCTGGTATTAAATTAAAACATGACAGACATGGCTGCTGAGCATACAATATAAGTAAACACCTAGTTTGACCCCAAGGAAAATGTTTTCTTTATAAAGGAGGAGTTGTTCTCTCAGGTGGCAACAAGCAAGTAGTTTGGCCAGTTTCAAGACAGCTACACTTGTTCCTGTATCCCTATGGTGCTTCTAAAATGAATGAAGGCTGCCCTCCAGTTGTGACAGCCAGGTCAGACATCACAGCCAAACCATGCTTTGGCCTTCAGGGCCATGGCTTCTCCTTGTGTATGCCACCCTCCCGCTGTGTCCTCTAAATTGCTCCTATTTTGTGTGAAACACAGTTTGCCTCATTCAGATGTAGCAATATATGGTTGTTGTTGTTGTTATGCATTAGGGATGGCTCTAGAAATGTTTTGAGGCTCAGTTATATCTTAATGAATCGTGTGTGTGTGTGTGTGTGTGTGTGCGTGTGTGTTGGTAGTTTCCGAATTTTGAAGTTTTCTTATAATCGTATATATTGTATTTTTTATACTTGTATTTTGTTTGCCACTTTTAGTGAACTTAAATGTTTGTAAACATTTAAATAAAATTTAAAAATAAAGAAGAAAAGGAGGGAATCAGAGAGTGTGAGGGGAGGAAGGAGCCACACCCAATGACCAAAACCATTATTTGACTGCGATCTCTCTCTCTCTCTCTGTTACACAGAAACAGGTGGGCGAGTCATATCTGGTTTCTGCTCACCTCATCTCAAACAGTTGTTGACCTGGGATGAAGACTGCAATTTTTCAGCGGGGGGAGTATTTTTTAAAATTTATCTTTGTGGAGAAAGACTGCAACTGTCCTTCTTGGCGGGTTCGGCCACTCAGGGGTTAACCTGGACTCGGGTAGCCCTCTATCAGCGGTACGCAGCTCTCTGGCAGAAGCCGCGACCAATTATAAGTTACGCAGGCAAAGCGAGGAGACCGAGTTTTGAATGGACGCTACTACACTGTTATGGGTAAACAGAGTTTAATGGAGCGTAACAGAACATATACAAAGCACCACGCTAAGCACACACCTACAATTGAGCTGGTAGCGAGCCGCAAAAGCAATACAGACAGTCATACCTGGAAATGCCTTGTTCCTAGAAAGCCGTTTAACTCTAAAAGGGCTGTTCTATGTTAGCGTTGTTCACTGGGAGCTCCCCCAGGGTTGAAGGTGGCTTGACCTGAGCCATGGACCTTCGTGCAGCTTGCTGCCTCACGACCAACAACCCTTTTCCCGCCACTGACCCTGGGCTTTATACCCTCTGTTGGGCCCCCTCCTTCTTGTCGTGCCCCCTCCTGGCACGACTGGTTTTTCTTGTTTGCCCGGCACCTAGGAGTCTTTGGCTGTTCCTTTCTTCTATCCAACACCTGGGAATGAATATTCCACAGCTCCTTCGGCTGCCAGACCAGGGACTTGCCAGGGGCAGGAACGGTGCAGGGCTGTTTGGCGCCCTAGGCCAAATTATATTTAGCGCCCCCCCCCTCTCGTGCCGTGGGGGGGGCTCCGGAGCAAAGCAGCCCTGCTCTGCAACACCCCCCCCGCGCCGGCGCCGCCCCACCACCACCTACCTTCCTGCCCGCCCCCGCTGCTGGCAGCTGCTGCTGCCGCTGCCGCCTCCTCCTCTGACGCGACGGGACCCGCACGCTTTTTTTTTTTTGCCGGGGAAACCAGGGCAACAGGGCTGTTTAAGCCCTGTTGCCCTGGTTCCTCCTCCCGCCAAAACAATGCTGGCGGGGCTCCAGAAACGATGGGAAGGTAGGTAGGTGGCGGGCGCGCGCGCGCGCGGGGGGGGAGGTGCAGTGGCGGCGGCTGGCAGGCGGGCGGGGAGGCGCGGCGGAGGCGGAAGGCGGGGCAGGAGCGCGCCAGAGGCGAGGAAGGGGCGCAGAAACGCTGCGCCCTGTTCCGCCACACGCCCTAGGCAGCCGCCTGGGTCTGCCTAGCGGTAGCGCCGGCCCTGGCCAGGGAGCATGTTAATGACTCCTATTGTGATTCTTGGGTGTCTGATGCTATCTTGCGGTATGTGTGCATATACGTCTGTGTGGGCTATGGCTTTCTCTTCACAATCTTTCTACTATTTTGCATTTTTTTCCTCCATAAAATATGCTTGGAGGGGCATTTTGTTATAGACAGGGAAATTCTTATGCCCATGGTGGAAATTTGATGAAGAAAATCTATGGCCATACCATTAGGACAGCTACTTTTGTCAGCCAAGTCTATTTCACAGGGTTCTTGGGAGGGTAAAATGGCATAACCCCTATGTGTGCTGGCAGGGTGGCTGTGTGTCTGAAGGGCTGTCTAGTCCAAGTCTGGTTTAAAGATAAAGAAGCATCCGAAAGGGAGAGCAGCAGAGACCTTGAAGTTGTCCATCAGTAGCACCTGGCAGACTGAGCCGGCACGCAGGCCGGGCAGCTCAGGTGAAATGCAGTATTACTATTTAAATTCAGGCAATTATTTTTAAATTAGCATCTATGCATATGCATTAGCACATGCAAATTTTATGCAAATCTGCACCCTCTTTTGCCTTTTCTTTTTTTTTTTTTGCAGTGTGTATAAGTGGCCAATCCATGCTCTGAACTCCTTAGGGAAAGAGCAGGAGCCAAATATAGCAACTATAGAAACCATTTAGCATATTTCCATTCTAAGAAGTAAAAGGGAAGACCCTCATGGAGTCTGAACCTCAAAGAGAACAGGTTAAACTTTGATGATGATGATGATGATGATGATGATGATGATGATTTTACTTTCAGTCAATGTAAACCCTTACTTATTTCAGAAAACTGTGGCTTCTCAGGCTGATGAAATGTAGAAATTATGGCTGCCTGGTTTTTGAAAGCTGGAACAATTGGCTGCTGCACTCACATTTTGGACATTCCAACACCTCAGCACTGGGCTAGTAGTAAAACTCAGCTAATCAAACCAACTGCTGCAATCCGTCAGTTGTAAAGCCATCTTAAGGCAAGGTATTTACAGCCGCATCATGATTTCTTTGCTAGTTTTGGAATGTACAACTTTCTGGCACCAATATAATTAGCACGATTGTGCCCTTAAAAACTGTCAACATTGCACTCAGGCCCGCTATGTAGGTTACGCTGGAACAAAGGACGGTGATAAAACAAGCAAGAATCAGGATTCAGAACCTCTGGAGTAAATCTAAGGCAATGGCTTGCCAGAGTTATTGAAAATGGGGCCTCTTGAAGAAAATTAAATCAGTTACAGTAACTCATGACCCTTCCTCATGTTTATAGAGGCCTCTTCTAGAATATGTTTGCTTTGTCCTTGCCTCACCCTGCCATAACTCTCTGAAAGATGTTTTTGTTTATACAGGCATTTTAACTAATTCTGTTGTTCCTTAGGTTTTCCCACTGGCTCTTGGAAGTTTGGGTTGTTTAAAGGGGTTGCTTTATTGATTTTATATGGTTTTATTGTATGCCACTTCGAGTATTTTATAGAAAACAGTATACAAACATCTTATAAATAATATTCCATTTCCCCTTGTTTCCCCCTTATGCATGGACCTCCCGACACAACTATGTGCAATGTCTGTCTCTTTTTTTCAAATCACTCCTCGAACCTGAAGCCCTTGGCTTTCCCTGAAGCTCTTAGCCCTCAGCCCCAGTGGCCATGTGTTCCTGTATTACAGAGGACAGTCCTTTCTTTGAAGGCAGCCTCTATTTGAAGGGCTCTCCAGTCCAAACGGAACCAAAAGAACCATTGCCCATCCACAGTAAGCACCTGGATAGCAGACTGAAGAGGCAGGCACGCAGGTGCCCTGGTCCCAGTCTTGCACACTGTGGTGAGATATACTGTATTTCTATTTAAATGATAATAATACTTATTTCTATATTAGCATCTATGCAAATTAGCCTATGAATTTTATGCAAATTAGTGTCCTCTTTTTGTCCTCTTTTTTGGTGGTGCCCTTCCTCTTTTTTGACAATTCATAAACGGCCACCCTAGCCATGGGCAGCAGTCTGGAGTGAGTCAGGAGTCAGGAACCAGGATCACAGGGCAAGCCAGAAGGCAAGACTAGAGAATAAGCCAGGACCAAAGTGAAAAACCAGAAAGGCACAGCAGAGCTCAGGTATGCCTTGTTCCTCAAAGTGCTGAAGAGACGTGAAGCCTTCTTATATATACTCCTTCCTATCAAAGAGGAGCCAATGGCCAGCTTCTGCAGAGTTAGTCTGGAAGGTTCTTCACTGAGAAGCTTCACTGAGTGCCATCTGTTCCTTTTCCCACCTGAGTTTGATTCACTACTCTACCTAGCACAATGGCCCTTTGACTTCTTTTGGTCTGAGTTCCCTCAAACAAGCAATGCTACCCAGGTTCAGATGACATGACAAGCCTCATCCGGGCAGGTGATCAGGCAAATACTGTGCAACATGCCCTGCGGCTTAAACAAGCCACCATGGCTTGTCTGGCCAACAATGATCATGTGTGAACCGGCCCAGTAGTTTAATCCTGTTTTTTTTCTTAAACAGTCAAGAGAGACAGATTTCCCCTTGGGTTTTTTTTACAGATCATTATATATGGCTTTGAGCTCTGTTTGTACATTTCTTGATACATAATTCCAGCTAAAAGAAGATGTAATCAAGAGCCACATTTTATTTTGATATGGAAATGGTGAGCCGTGTTCCATTGCAAGGTAAATTTGATGTGTCTGTAGAATTACTTTTACTTTTCCTCATAGTATGTTCCCAGGAAAATGCTGTAGATAGTTGACTATATTTCTTTCCACTATACAATGTCCCCTGGTGACATGTTGTACAAGGGTACATTATTTGTCCTCAGTTAGGAAGCTATCTTTGATGGCAAAACACCATCTTGATACCATCTTATTTGTATTTGATTTATATCAGGACCCAGGACAAACCAGATTCAAAAAACCAGCATGATAATTTTCTTTTTGTAAAGTCAGCACAATAGTCACAACATCTCATAACCAGCTCCTTCACAGGATGTGTCCTGAGAAGAACCCTATTCTCTTTGCTATGAGACCTGAGACTTTCATTAATAACAGTGTTAGCACATTACTTAGTCAATATGAAAACTTGTATAACACTTATAAGCAGCCTTCTCCAACTTGGTGCTCTCCAGATGTTTTTGACTACAACACCCAGGATACCTGACCATTGGCTTATGCTGGTTGGGGCTGATGGAGTTGAAATCCAAAACATCTGGAGGGCACCAGGTTGAGGAAGGCTGAGCTACTGGTTATCTCCCTTACTGTATGCTTCTATTTCTGTGGGACTAGCAAAGCCACCAACAGCGGAAGCAAAAAAAATTTTTCACTCTGGATTTTTGTTTCTGTTGTTGCATTGTTTATGCTGCATGACAAAGCTGCCCCCCCTTCTCTTTTTGTGGGCCTCTAACAGGGTCAATTTCATATTGTCTCTCTGAGGTTTTTCTTTCTTTCTCCCCTTGGAGTTAGCAATCCCAAATGACTTGTCTTTGACTCCAGCGCACATTTAGCTGCCGCAGCTGCTGACAAATAGTGCTGACACAGTTATGATTGGGAAATAATGGCTGTTTCAGCAGCCAACCAGCAAGGAAAAACCAGGCAAGTTATGGAGCTGCAGAGACGTGGAAACTGACTTTGCATATGGATGGGAACGGAAAGACCATGTCTGCACCAGCAAAACACACACACCCCCGCAAACCCAACCCCTAGCAATCTATTATAACAGAAATCGAATAGTGCTTCATTTTCTGCCTTCCTTTATAGAAGCACAACACACACACACACACACACACACACTAATGCCTAAACAAAAGCAAACAGGTCAGTTACCAGCCTCCCTAGATCAGCCCCTGTTGGATCCATCACCATGGCAACATTCTTAGGGGGAAAGGATGCTTGCCACACAGAGCACATCGATACTCACTCCATTGCAAGGGCGGATGCTTTCTCCTCAGCTGTTTGCCAGCTTGCGCTGTGGTAGTGGCTGGGTTGCTTGCTCTTCCTTCCTTCCTTTTTTTTTATTGCTAGCAGCAGCTCTTGTTGATTCCAAGGGGGAGTTCTGAGACTATGATTAGTTTAAAATTTCCCTCTTTGCCCTCTGGATTTCTGTCTCCCTCACCAAGAACATTAAGAGCGAGCGCTGAGCATGGTTTGCAGCACAGCTTGCAGACAAAAGAAGAAGCAATTGGAGAAGGCTTTTTTGTTGTTGTTGAAGCGATAACAACACATAGCCAAACCAGATTGTGTGTCTCTCTGTGTGTGTCTCTGCGTAGGTGACTAAATCAAATCGTTAGGCTTTCCCAAACTCATTACAGTCTAGGAAAAATAAAAACAGCAGTGCAGTGCATGAAATCCTTATTTTATTTGCTCCTATCCGTGCACCAGGCTGTTTCTAAGATACCTGTCTTTTCTCACCGAACCTGCCATCCCAGCTCTCTGATGCCATATGGGGCCATTGCCCCATGCTTTGTGTGTGTGTGTGTGCGCATGCGGGGTGTTCTACATGCTTTTTATTCATATGATAAAAATAATGTGCTGTTTCCAATGGTGTTTCAGCACCAGCGCTAATAATGTTGTGCAGTCACAGAAATCATTGGTCCTGTCCCTTACATGATTTATTGTCAGACCAAGCTCTGTTTAGGGTGCAATCCTATGCATTTTTAGACTGAAAAAAGTCCTACAACTCCCAGCATTCCCCAGCCAGCTGGAGAATGCTGGGAGTTGTAGGACTTTTTTCTGTCTAAACATGCATAGGATTGCGCCCTTAGTCTACATTTGGTCACCAACAGTATCAGCCAATATCTTTGGTATGTTGGGCATAAACATTTAAGGATTTCCCTTCCCCCAGCCACGTGCAACTGTGGGCGGGGAGAATTTTGCGTGCGGAGGAAAGGAGAGTGATCACTATGGGGTGATCTCACCCTCCAATAGGATACAAGGGTGGAGCGTGCAGGACCGTTATTAGGCCCGCAGGCCCACACTCTGGGCTCCTTCTTTTGCAGCTCCCTCCCTCCCTCCCTCCCTGTTCTCAGTGTGGGCTTTGCTGGCTGCCATTTGGGGCCGAGTAGGAATTTTGGCTCATTGTCCTGATTGGCTGGGGGCAATGGGTGTGTTTCGCCTACTCTACACTGTGTTGCAGGGTTGGGTGTTTTTTATTTTGAGTTTTCCGTGTGATTTGGTCCAATCCGGTCACATTTGGCTAGTAAGTGCGGGAATAGGCAGTGGGGTTAGGGTTTTGGTGATCATCCAATGGCACTGTTCAGGTGGCTGGCGAGACCTGTATCTCAACGCTTGCTGAGTTTCGTGGCTCAGTGGGGGGAAATACGGATCGCCAGTGAGGATGGCTTACATCACACGGATCGGTGTTCTGTGGCACCGTGAGGTGGGGACTGTGAGAAAGCCTCCCAGCACCCACGAGGTAAAACTTGGGGGGTGGCGAAGTGCTGCGCCACCCCCCGGGTTTGGATGTATCTGCCCGGGATACCTCACTGGCCAATGGCCAGTTTTAGTTAGTACCCGCACTTTCACCCTTCGCAGATCTTGATTAATATAATGTGGCCCTTTATTTACACCATATACTTGTGTCTCGCCTTTTCTTTTCCCCTTTTACGCACGCAAACAATTGGCAGCACTTTTAACAGGATACAGGATAAGTTCTCTTTGGCATAATAACAAGTAACAATCCTTTCCTTTTTACTCTTAGATGGTGAAAATAGGGCAAATTGGGTGAGGTTTTTATTTTTTCTTCTTTTCTTTTAGAATACTCTCATTTTTAATACCTTGTTTGTTTTTAATTGAATGATCTGTGCGGGACTGAAGACTGTTCAGAGTGTGCAGGTGACATGGGACATGAGGACTATCACCTGGTGGCAGGAGAGCAAAGCAGTAGAACTAGGGTGCATATGTCACTGTGAATGTCTGACATTCGGTGGCCATAAACATACAGTGGAATATTTCTTGAGGTTCTGGACATTCATCATATTTGCCTGGGACTGTAAACCTGCATATGTGGGTGGTGGCATTGACTGTGGCGCATATAGAAAGGTGTATGAGAGACACTTGGTCAGGTAGATGTACCTCTAAGGGAAAATGGTGGACCATTGGATCAAGGACACACCCAGCATCAGGTAGAGGATCCATTTTAATACTTAATCTATTGCACCAATCACCTAAAGCTGTTCCTGCTACTGTGAGTGACATATAGTGCTTTGTGGAAATGTCAGAGTGAAAAATAAATGGCAGTCTTACAGCATTTGAATCCTGGTGGAGTGAAATAATCAAACATGGTGATAGCAGCGAGGGAGGGAGGGAGTGGGAGAGAACCCTGACAGACTACATAGCTATCCAACTTTATCGTTTCCTTTCTTTGGGAAAAATGTCATTGTCGGTTTATTTGTATTTTGCTTTTTTCCTGTTAAAGTAGTTCACAATAACATCAGAACATAATATGATAGTAAGAAAAGACATAAACACCCATTTTGACCAGAATATATCAGCAATATTTTAAGTAAATGTAATCTGGCCAAACTCTGGCTACATAGGTCACACCATTACCCAGCTCGTCCTACTGGAATTGTGCAGTTGGTTCAAGTCAATGAGAGAAGGCAATGACAGCATCTTTACCCTTTTGGCTCTAAGATCTCTTTGACAGCTTTGACTAACCATTAAGATTGCAATCCTATACCCATTTACCTGGGAGTTCATCCCAACCATTACATAACCTATGAACTCCTCAAAAGTTAGTGCAACATTACACCCTTATAAGATGCTGAATTACGGGGATTTCTGGAGTTTTCCTTCCAACAGCTGAGTTTGTAAGAGGTTATGTACATAGCCCTGAAAACTTGCATGGATTACATAAGCATAGAATCAACATTACAATAGACCCAACAAAATATCTCAGATTACGGTGTTCCATATTAAAACGAAAACTAAACTAAAACTAAAAAAAATCTACTAATGATTCATATAAATACCCAAAAATGAAAATACCAAGACAAAATCCATATTAATAGCAAAATAGTTTTTATTGATTAATAGCAAAATAAACTCCAAATTTAACAAGCTATATCACACACACACACACACACACACACACAGAGACACATTTCTAACACTTCAGCACAAGGCAGCCAAATTTAAATAAATCTACAACGTTTCAGCAGGCTATGCAAAAACATGTACCACCACCAACACATTCAAAAGTATACTAAGATTAGAACAGTCCACTAAGAATTCCTAGTAAGAGGGCCTAGCACCCCCTCCCTTCCCCACTCCCATTCAGAAGTAGCAGTAGGGAGGGTAACATATCCGTCCAAATCCAGTGAAAGAACACATGAGAGGGGTTGCATTGCCAAATGGGATTCATTCATTCATTCATTACATTTCTACGCTGCCCAATAGGCAAAGCTCTCTGGCTGGTTTACAAAGATTAAAACCATAAAAATGCAATATAATAATATAATATAAAACCATTAACATACAAAAATATAAAAACAATTATTAAACATCCCAGGACCTGTTAAAAAGTCTTATCATATGCTGTCAAATGCCTAGGAGTAGAGGAAAGTCCTGACCTAGCACCAAAAAGATGACAATGTTGGTCCCAGGAGGACCTCACTGTGGAGAAGATTCGATAAGTGAGGGTCCACCACCAAAATGGCCCCCTGCCTTGTTGCCATTCTGCGAACCTCCTTCAGAGGGGGCACTTGAAGGAGGGCCTCAGATGATTATCATAGTTCAGTGATGGCGAACCTACGGCACGGGTGCCACAGCTGGCACGCAGGGACCTCTCTGTGGGCACTCAAGTCATTGGTCACCACTCACCAGGTCGCGAAAAGTCTGTCCCCTTTTGCAAAACACTAATGATTTTGTTCTTTCTCACAGTGTGGAACAGAATGATTTTATTCTAGAATTCCTGTTACAGAATTCTTTTCTACATTGTTATCACAAAAGATTTTGAAGAATGATGCACAGAGCATGGCTTGGATGTAAAGCCCTAACAGTTGACCTGAGTGCTGCATGTGTTGCTCTCAAGCTAACGGAGTATGAGCCAAGGTTTGACAAATTATCAGCATGCATGCAATAGCAAAAATCACATTAATTGTGCAAAAACATGTCCAATGCAAACTTTTACCTAATGCAGTGTTTGCAGTCCAAGACATAAAGTGTTTAAAATGTGTTAAGCACGTTTAGTTTTCTTGTTTATCTTGCTCATCCTAGTACAGGTTGACTTTTACTTTTACTAATCCGACACCTGTAGAAGCAGGGAAAGGACCCGGGGTAAAGCTTGCCCCATACAATTTCAGTCTGGCATATAATCATATTACAAGTTGAGAATCCCTTATCCAAAAATACATGTGCCTAACTATTTAAAAAGTTTGTATAAATTCCCTTCAGGCTATGTGTACAATGTAGTACTATAATAATTTTTTGAGTTGATTTTTTTTCCAACAAAAAACTGTTTGTATAATTGAAAGCTCTGTTATTGTGTTTTTCTTTTAAGACAAAAGATGTTAATTAGTTTGGACAACTGTATGAGTTGTTTTTCTAAAACTAAAACCTCGGTATTCAGGTTTAATTGCAGTGTTGGCACTTTGAAATAAATAAGTTGGTTTTGTGTTGCAGTTTGGGCACTCGGGCTCAAAAAGGTTCGCCATCACTGTCATAGTTCATTCTGGGATAGGATAGCCACGTCCTATGAGTAGAGCTCTTCCAAGTGAGAAGAGACCTTGATTAGGCCAGACTCCCTCCACATGTGGAGGAGCTTTGTATGCATGCACCAGTACATGTAAAGAGCCATTTCCCACACTGTCTGAAAGTGGAGATGGCAAGGAAGTGTTTCTGCTATGGCTGTTGGCAGCTGGTAGCGTGTCTCACCTGCATGGCCCTGTAATCCCCCTCACACATTCTTTCGATGCGTGATGGGGTCTATGTGAACCTCCCCAGTGACAGGCACCTCACTGGTGGCCCTTGCACAAGCCAGGTTAAGCCACATTGGAGGAATTAAAGCATAGACACAGTCACTATGTTTTCCACTGAAGCCTTTTCCTTCTGAGGCAGATGAGACCTCTCCGTCTCACCAAGATCCCATTTTGGTCAACAACAATAAAAGTCTTAATTATTGCCTGGTTTAGGTTATGCAGAGAAGTTTACTTGTTTTGTTCCTTTTGGGATGCCTGTCTGGTTTCCCTCTTCCCTGTCTTACTGCCCTCCAACCTTCACCGTAATCAAGTTTCTTCATTATAGAGTCAAATTAAATACTTCCATGCTACCGCACTTTCATACTACACACTTTGTCCAATGGGAAGGGAGATAACAAGCTGCGCTCATACGGCAGTGACTGGGGAGTTTGCTGCCTCCTCCTGGGCTGAAAGTTATCCTGCAACCCTTGGAGGACCTCTCACTCAAGAGTTAGGGTGAACTGAGAGGTGGTGGCAAATGTGTTAGGTTGGGGTGTGTGGCAGGCTGGGTTGTGGCTCCATGGCAACTGTGCAGTCTAGAGACTGTTCTCCAGACACGCCCTACACAATTAAATGCTAGATCAGTGTGCCCCAACTTGGGGTGTCCCAGATTTTTGGACCATTAGCCATGCTGGTCAGGGCTGATAAGAACTGTAGTTCAAAACATCTGGAGGGCACTACATTGGGGAACATTGTGCAAGATGATGATCTACAGTAGGGCTCTCCAACCTTGGGTCCCCAGATGTTGCTGGCCTACAGTTCCCAGCATACCCAGCCAGCATGGCTAATGACAAGGGATTCTGGGAGCTGTAGCTCAGCAACATCTGGGGAACCAAGGTTGGAGAGCCCTGGTCTACAGTATGAAGGCAATTCACACTGATGTAAAAGAACTTTCTATTGTGACAAACTTAAGGCTGAGAGGAGGGAGATGAGAGGGAGCGCAGGGCCATTCCACCAGCCCTGCTGAAAGGCCACCCTCCTGAAGGCTCCTCCTCCCTCAACTGCCACCAGCAGCAGCCATTCCAGCAGGCTGAGAGGATGGAGAAGAGAGGGAGTGCAGGGCCATGCCACCAGCCCTGCCAGGAGTATTAATTAATATTCCCCCTTCTTCCCTCCCCATTCCTTTTTCCTTGTGTGTCGTGTCTTTTTATATAAACCCTGGCCCAGCCTCACTGTCAGTCAGATCCCAATCCCGGATCTTGGCACGGGTATCTAGCCAGGAGGCGCTTGCTACGCCTCCTTCGGTTCACATGCCTAGCAGCCAGGCATTTCTCCCGGCGTCTTTGGGAGGGCGGCATCCCTGAAGGGCCCTCCTCCCCCGAGTCCTCCTGACAGGCCAAGGCCGGCAGCTGCAGCTGGGAATCAGCAAGCGGCCCTCCCTGCTCCTGTTGCTGGGGGGAAGGAAGCCTGTCCAAGGTCGACTGGCCTGGGCTGGAATCAGCCACAGCTGGGCACCCTTCTCCCTGCACCCGCTCATCTTCGCTGTCAGAGCTGGCTCCGGAGCAAGACCCCACACCCAGAGAGCTTCGGCTATTGGGCAGTATAAAAATGAAATAAATCAAAAAATAAAGCTAGTGACTTACATTTCTTTCTTGTCCCACATGCACTTGGATTTGCTCAGGTTTAAAATCTTCACACATTAGTGCACACACATGCAAATTTTTTGTCTGGCTAAGCAGCTGTTGACACTTTACTCAACAGCAAGTTGTCATTTATTGAGATACATGTAGGGTCTTTACTCATTCACCTTGGGCTGCAGATCAAAACTTAAATTAGATTTTACTTTCAGCATTTTTGACCCCCAAAATTAATAATAATCTGGCACAATATAGTCTCCCCTGTGCCAGACAGAATAAGACATTGTAGAATCTTTCTTCACATCCCCGCTTCCTTGCTAGCCTTCAGCCAGACGTGACTGTGCCCCAGTGGTGCAGTGCTACATTTTGAAGTGCAGGTGCTCATCATGACAGTCCCCATAGCCACGCCCACAACGAGTCCAAAATGGTAGGCAGTAGTTTTTGATCCATACCAACAAACCTGCTTGTTGGAGTTTTCATCTGCTAGGAGCAGGTCTTTTGTAAAGCTAATCGGTCTCAATAGCCCATTCAAGACCAAGGCCCCCCCACACACACACACAAACAAATACTTTGCACACAACAAGGAACAATATATTGTTGCTGGGAATTGGGAAATTTCATTCCCTGTCCCCACGACTACTGTGAGGATTGTGGCTCTCAAAGGGAGCAGGGAGTTCTGACAGGGAGCAGAGGGCAGATGATGTCAGCATCCCTGCTAATAAAAAAAGTGTTGGCGATGTGTCCCTATGAGCCCTGGCTCTGCACCACTGTTGTGCCCTCTGATAATCTGCCCAGCCATTCCCTGGAATGGGAGGTCCTTCCAAAGCTCTCATAGAAAGATCTAGCTGACATGCTCCTCCTTTGGCATGGAGTATGCTTGCAGGCTACTACTGCTGCAAGGAAGAGGAAGCTGCCCCTTGTGGCCCCTGGAGAGGAGCAGGGCTGCTGGATGCTTTTAGGCAGGTGCAAAAGGCCCTCTCATACTGGCTGGGTGCATTGCAATGTGCCTGGCACATTGTGCACCTCTGGCCAAAGGATAGGGGGCGAGTAGATAGGGGACAGAGAAGAGGGTTCCATAATGCCCCATGGGGTCACCTCACCCACAGCTCAGTACAGTTGCATGTGGGGGGCACACATTTCCATAAAATATTATCCAAACATCACTTCTGATACCAATTCCAGTTTAAGAACACAATAAAAATCCTCCAGCTTTTCCCCTCTTACATTCTGTGTGCTCATCCAATGAAATTCTATTTGAATACAACACTAGAGAGCCATAGATAAAAATCTTGGGCACACGTGTGTGCGTGCGTGTACACACAGAGAAAGAACAGAAGGATGTGTGCCCACATCCCAGCATGTCACACTCTAGTGTTTTGTGTCTAAATGAAAGCCATTCCCTTGGCTTCCCTAAAGACTCTGTTATTTGGCCCTCTGCTGCCAGTTGGATGGATGCTGCCAATATGCCTCCTGACAGGTGCAAGAGAAACCTTGGTGGAATATCAGGCACATGATGCATAAGCAATGAGTGATGAAGCAGAGTTGCACATCTGTTTCCTATCTAACAGCCTTAATATTACAGCAGCACAGTCATCTAGAGCGCTGTCTGTTTTCTCCATAGCTTCCAACATGGCAGCTTCCACCTGCCAGTCACCTGCACAGTGCAATCCCCTGCATGTCTTCTGCATGTTTTCAGTGGGGCTGACTCCAAGGTAAGTGTGCATAAGACTGCAGTCTTGCAGTTCAACCCCATGCATGTCTACTCTGAAGCAAGTCCAGCTGGATGCAATAGGAGTTATTCCTGAGAAAGTGTGTATTAGAATTGCAGCCTTAGTTCTTTCATACATACACATGTGGAAAGGGTCAGGCTAAGGCTGCAATCTTATACACACATATATGGAAGTAAGTTCCATTGAACTCAATGGGGCTTACCTGTGGGTAGAGAGTATATCAAGGTCTACAATACAAAAGTGTAGGACTGAACTGAATTTGGAGATAAAGTCAAGCCAGTTCTCCTAATCCAAATTTCCTTGCAAAAAAAAAAGTCACACTTATATATTCTCCTAGCTAAATGATTCTATTCTCACATTCTATTGTGAGTTCACTTTCTGATTACTGTCAATGGGTTGGTTTTGCCTAAGGTGACCTCCTGGTGGGAGTTGGAGATCTGATGAAATAAACGCAGGCTCCTGCAACCCTATGACACTTTCCTGGGAGTAAAACCCACGGATGGACATATTTATGATGAAACATGCAGAGGACTGTGCTGACGCTGTTAATGTTACCCATTCAGAGAAACTTACACAGCCATTAAAAAGGTAAGTCATCTACAGTGGTGGGGTCGAAGAGAAGTGCTTACTTGGTAGATTGCGTGCTCCTCGGGGATTGGCAATTTTGGGAAAACACAGGCAGAGAGAGCTAAGTTGGCAGCAAAGGTGCCTCTAGGTTCGAGGGGCTCCTGGGAAAGTTGCTTGCCTGGGGCCCCCTGCCATCCCAGACCTACTCTTTTTTAAGGAGGGGGCAGCAATGGCTCCTCCTGCTGCTGCATCCTGCTCCCCATTTGTGCCAACCCATCGTTAAAAGGAAGCACCGCTGCAGCCAGCCAGTCAAGGCTGAAGCCCTGCAGTTCGCCATTTTAGTTCAAGGGGGCGGGCGGGCTGGTGGTGGTGAGGAGCAGATTCCACTGCCTGCATGCTCATGGCTCTCTGCCTTTAAAGCAAGCAAGTGGCAGCAATGATGGGAAAGAGGATGAGGAGCAATAGCAGCTGGTGACAAGCTAAAGATTCTATTAAAAAGAGCATTTCTAAGATGCACAAATAAATATTCAACCCAACTGCGGCCATTTCAATGATGCTCATCTTTTTCTGGATTGCATTGCACTATATGTTGCTCTGCCAAAGCCTTAAGAAAGCTGGGATTCATATAGACCAAGGTGAAAATGTATAAATGAAACATACATGGACAATGCCTTCAGCAGAAGCTGCTCACCAGATTTTTATAGGGCTGGATCCAGACTTTGTCATACTGAAAGCAGATCCATTGAAATCAAGGGGACTTATAAGTTAGTCATGACTAACTTGAGTCGCATGAGTTTCAGCTGGTCTACTCTCAGTTTGACTAAGTCTGGATCTAACTCATAGTCATGAAAGTACATGAATTCTTCAATAAAAATAAAAAGCCAGGTTTACATTAAATTATGCAAATTGGGGATAATTGTGTTAACTTACCTTACAAATTAGACAGAGCTCTTCAAATATCAGTGCTGAGATGCACCATTCACTAATGCACAACTATGCAACAATCACAGAATATCTCTGCTATTGGGATAGGGTTTAAGGTTTTGTTACTGGTATATAAAGTCCTAAACAACTTGGGACCAGGATATTTGAGAGAGCGCATTCTCCCTTACCAGCCTGCCCGGTCACTGAGGTCATCAGATAAGGCACTCCTAGTGGTTCCGCATGGACATGCAGTCCATTTGGAGTCCACTCAGAGTAGAGCTTTTATTGTACTGGCTCCATCCCTGTGGAACTCCCTGCCTGTTGATGTAAGGGAGGCACCGACATTGTTTTCTTTTTAGCCTCTGCTGAAAACATTTTTATTTAAACAAGCCTTCCCTGATTGACCAGCCACAGTTCTATTGACATAATCAGATTTTAAATATATTAATTCTGTATTTTGATTCTTTCCTTTCCAATTCTTTTTTTTTTAATTGTTCACCACTTGAGAATCTTGTTACCTATAGAGCAGTATATAAGTCTTGTAAGTAAACAAACAAAAAACAAACATCTGCTAGAGGAAACTGTGGTCACTCTACTGCCACTACCTGTTTCTCATGTGCATCCGTAACCTTTTCCCCTCCCTACGTTCTCTGTCCACTATTACACCTTAGACCAGGGCTCTCCAACCTTGGGTCCCCAGTGTGAGAGCTGGACTGACCCGGGTTCAAAAGCTTACCTAGCCAGTGACCCTCAGTCCCAGTCATGCAGACGGAAGGAGGAGATAACAGCAGTTAATAAAGATTAAAGAGTTTATTTGTAAGACCCAATTACATGGGATTAAGGCAAGCAATGCATCTCTTACTCACTACATGATTGCAGATTCAAATCCAAGACCCCAGTGGTAAGGTTGAGATGAAGTGAAGTGACTGACTTGAAGTAGAAGTCCAGAACAAGACCAGAGAGCCAGGAAGTCAAGAAGCGGGGAAGTCAACAAGTGTGTCAGTCTTTATACCCCTAGACCCTGTACCTATAAATAGGATATTACTCACCAGTCATATAACCTATTCATCACAACATGTTTACCCCAAATCTGTCCCAAGGTTGCTGAGTGAGTCATAAACCTTGAGACTCTGTCTGGTGACTGAAGACCTTGTGTACTTCACCTCAAGAGACATCCACCATGTCAGGTGATAATCCTGATGTCAGGTGGCAATATCGTTCTGCCCACTATGCAAAACCTAACACCCAGATGTTTTTGGCCTACAACTCCCAGCATGCCCCAGCCAGCTATGCTGCCTTAGACCATAGGCTCCTTGGGGCAGGGAGGTGCCCACCCTTTCTTTCTTCGTGCAGTGAAGTGTCATGTATATGTCTGATGCAGTATTGATAAAAACGCAGGAGACTAGTAAACACACAGATGCACACAATGCCCCACAAAGGTGGTTGTCAACAGACAGCCTAACAAGCAGTGCTGAGACACCTCTGTCAGCACTACACTGGTGAGTGAAATGCCTACACAGGGCTTTCCCATTCAATCTATACACCTCCTGTACCAAATCAATTAGATTTTAAAATGTGGCATTCTTTGTCCTTTGCTTCAGTCCCTTTGCCTTGCTTTCAGCACTTTTGACAGGCAACAGGACTGGTGCAAGGCAGTTTGGTGCCCTAGGCAAGATCAGATATTTAGCGCCCTCCCTTCCCACTTGAGAGTGCTGTATTTTTTTTAAAGGCGTTTCTGGCACCCCCCTTTAGCCCTGCGCCCTAGGCAGCTGCCTAGTTGGCCTAATGGTAGCACCGGCCCTGACAGGCAATATGTTTATTGTTGATTGAAAACTGCCATCTAATAATATTTTTTAGAAGAACTGGCAAACTTCTCCTGTTGTTCTTTTGGAGGCGAGGCATTCCCAGGGCCCAGTTCATACTGGCAGCTTAAAAAGAAGCATCTCAAAAGCATCATAAAATAATATAATCAAACTGCAACCAGTTCAACCACAGCCAGAAACTTTAAAGACAACAGGGGAGGGGAAGGGCTCAAAATAAAATGATAAGCAGTGCAATTCCTTGATCACAAATCAGGGGGGGAAAACCCTCAAACCCCCCCTCCAAACACACACATCAGTGACCCCAACTGCATAGACAAAACCTACATGGGTACAGGTTTGTATGTATGTAAGGTCATAGGAACACATAAACACAGAAAGCTGACTTAAGTCAGACCATTGGTTTATCTAGCCCAGTACAGTCATGCCTTGGATTGAGAGCATAATTTGTTCCGGAAACGTGCTTGTAATCAAAAACACTTGTATATCAAAACGAAATTCCCCCAAAAAAATTTGTACAGAGATTTTTAATTTAAGCCGTACTACAGTACTTTTATTGCAAGACGTCGCTTGTATATCAAGTAAATAATAATAATAATAAATATTTACAAATTTGCTTGTCTTGCAAAACGCTCTCAAACCAAGTTACTTGCAATCCAAGGTATCACTGTATTGTTGACACTGATTAGCAGTGTGTCAGCTCCTACCATAGGTAGACCTACAGGTGGCATCGAGAGCACATAATGCAGGCCGCATGCTGAAGCTAAGCAGGTATGAGCCAGGTCAGTGCTTGGATGGGTGACTGCCTGGGCTGCCCACATCTGTTCACCTGCATCGAGCAGGGGGTTGGACTTGATGGCCTTATAGGCTCCTTCCAACTCTACTATTCTATTCTAGGTCAGCAGTGTGAAGGACAGCTGCCAACACTTGTCCTGCAAGGTAGGCCAGTGGATACCAAAATATCCCAAACCCTCTGCCCACCTCCTGGTTCCCTTACACTTAACCAGCATAGCAGCCCAGCCTTAGAAGACCAATGAAACAGCACACTCTTGTGAAGATGGAGACTTTATTAAAAAAAAAAAAAAGAAGATAAAAGTTAGGCAGTGTAAGGTCTCCAATAGGTTAAATACATAAAAATCCCTTCAACAAAAGGAAGAAGGATTAAAACAAGGATTGGGGAAAGGGGATGAGGTAGGGAAAGGAAAAAGGTACACTAAAAGGAAATCCAAACACACCTCCATCTTCAGATGGTGCAAACCTCCCAGATCAAACCAGGTCTAGCTAAAATAGCTACCCTCACTACCTTGGCCATACCTGCCAAGAAGGAACTCCAAGACCAGGATCCCAAAGGAGAACAACCCCTCCCCTCTAACTAGACTCGTTATACTTTTGCAGGCAAACAGTCTCCAGCCCAGCCCCAACCAATCCCTGCCTTCCACCCAAACAGACCCACCCACCCCTAGCCCAGCTGTGGGCACTTTCTCAGGCTTCTCCCAATTACCAGTGGCCTTGGGCCTCAGCATAGCCAGATAACCGTTACTCCCAGGTGTTACAGATACCGTAATTGCCTGTCATCTAGTTCCCAGGCTGGAACAAGGACACAGAATAAAGAAAATAACACAAGAAGGAAGCAGCTTAGCCTGACTGCCTCCATGTTCTTTCTTCACAAGCAGCATGATCCCTCCCCATTAACTTTCAGTGCACCTTCACTGAATGTGTGAAGAGGGCCATCATTCAGGATGGTAACAGAATCCTCCTCAACTGGATTCCACCCCAGAATTTGCACTTCTGTACTTCCAGTTATGGTTTTCCGGGTGGGAATATAGCAGCCAGAATCTGGTTGGATTCCAAAGGAGTGTTTCAGAGTTTTTCCAGGGGAAAATTGAAAATGGGAGGGGGGGCTGTTGTGCAATGGTGTACCACTGCAATGTAACGCTCTATTTCATCATTTCACCTTTGCACAGTTTTGCAAATTACCACCACCATAGCCCATATATCTGAGATACAGATATTTGCACAATTTCACCACTGTGCAATTGCAGGAGATAGGGATAGAGATGATAGAGACAAAGATAGATAAATGGTACACATATGGAATTTTGTCAAATTACATTCCACGATCTGAATTTCTGACTGGAATTAAACCAGGCAGGACTAACCTGGCGTCAGAATTTCAGAACAATTATCAAACTGAACTGTTCCATTCTACTGGATCCTAGCTATTGCCAGAAGACATTTGCTCCTAGCTGCATCATGCAATTATTTTTAAAGAAAGGACAACCCCAACCCCACAACAACCTCTCAACCTCTAAACGAAATGATGAAAACAATCTAAGAGTCACTGTTCTAGAGATTAGATGAGATGTTTGTTAACTCAAAGCAAAACTTCTTATTATTTGTAAAGGAAGGAAGGAAGGAAAAGAAAGAGAAAGAAAGAAAGAAAGAAAGAAAGAAAGAAAAATCAAGTGAGGGATGAATCCCCTATTCTGATTTGTAATTGATTCAGGAAAACCAGATTCAGGTCTTGTGCCAGAAAGGGTGTGGCACACTCTGAGATCTCTGGCCCCAGCATACTGTTGATGACATCATTGGGGACCAGAACACTACTGTCCATGCACAGTGTATCCAGGATACTTGGGCCTAATGAGAAATGTTGTTCTCATGCAGGGTCTGAGGCCTTTAGAGTCAAAGCAGGCTTCTTCTTTTTTTGCCCATCCTTTGTCTTCTCCCAGAGAATGCATTGGGTTCCCCAAAGGCAGCAGAGATGGTGGAGTGGGCTTAATTAATATCCTGAAGGCCTTGGGCTCCTACACATGTATGGTGTATCCAGGCAAGGGAAATTAGGTTTAATTGTCTTTATTTTACTTTATTCATTATTCAAATTGACAAACTGCTTTCCCCAAAGCTATCAAAGCAGAGAACATAAAATATAATGGCATAAAAACAATAAAAATATAACAAAAAAAAAAATCAGGACTCATGTCTGCTGGGACATATATTCTCTGGTCTAGAAGTATTTCCCCCTAATCTCATAAGTGTGGGGACAAGCCATGACTACTCAATGATGAGAGACGGCTACTCTCTATTCCCCCCCTTTAATATTACTTAAAGTACTGAGACCAGTACTGAAAAACAGGTTCCAGAGATAAGCCCAGGGCCAGATTAAGAGCATTATGGGCCTGGTGCTGAGGATTTTGGTGGGCCTTTTTATGGAAATAAATAAAATGAAGACGCAATTTTATATTAAAACAAATTAAATATTTTAATTACCATTAAAGTGCCAAAACAGAAACATATTGAAAATATTTCTTTTTTTGTAAACAATAAGCTTGTTAACTCAATAAAACCGTTATAAATAGAACATTCACAACAACCATTTTTAAATAAACATAAATCATATAAACATGATGTTTGGCTCATAAAAATTTGTTCCTTAAAGTATTATTATTATTATTATTATTAAAGCATCATAATCAATACAGCCTGCGTTATGATTATGGTGCAGAGAGTAACTCTTGAAATAAATAGCAACCACTAGTTTTAAACACACAAACAGGTTATTCACTGAACTCTAACCTGCATTTAAACTAAATGAATCAAGCTGGTAGATGAAAATAAAACTACACATTAACTTTTCTTCCTTTTTTACTTGCAAATTCCTCAATTGTAGAATCAAGATTAAGCTCGTTCAGCAAACCACTTTCAATGCACAACAGAGAGAGCACATTTAAACGCTCCTGACCCATGGAAGACCTTAGTTCATTTTTCACACGTTTTAATGCTGAAAATGAACGCTCACCACTGCAGTTGCTGACCATTAAACACAAATACATGCGGAGGGTCACAAATGTATTTGGAAATGCACCGACTAGAGATTGTGCAATCATAAACTTGTACATTTGTGTTTTTTGACTCCCATGAATGTCTTGATTTGCAGTGGAAGATTGGTACATTTTGAAAATTAGACTGAGAGTCGGTGACCGGCCCCAAGTCACCCAAGTGAGCTTCATGGCCAAGTGGGAACTAGAACCCAGATCTCTCTATCCATTACGCTGCACTGGCTCTCACAACATGGATTTCTGCATGTTGTGAAACTGTTAGAAGTCACAAGAGCCCTTCCAAAAGACAGACACTGGCAATCCCACGAAGTAGTAAGTCTCAGTCTCTTGAGTATTTCCATTACCACTAAACTGTGGGCTTTCTTTTTCTTAAAAAAAAAGAAAGGGGGGGGATAGAGTTGCACAATCACACCGATTAAATTAATAGGTCTTATTTGATTGATCATATGTAAGCTGCTCTGAAACCCTTTTTGTCTGAGGAGCAGCATAAAACTACTTCAGACAAGTAAATTCATGGACAAATTCATGGAGAAGGCCATCAGTGGCTACTAGTCCTGGCTGGCTATGTGCTTCCCCCAGTAGCAGAGGCAGTATGGATATGTACACCAGCTGCTGGGGAACATGGGCAGGAGGATGCTGTTGCACTCCTGTCCTGCTTGTGGGTCTCCCGTGGGCAGCTGGTTGGCCACTGTTTGAAAAGAATGCTGGACTACATGATCTGATCTTATGTTCTTAAATAAATTGGGGGGAATAGGACTGCATCCCAAGATATATGACCCCAAACAATGCATTTGATGCAGCATCGAAACCTTGTCCCTAAAAGGGAGGACCAGGGTGCGAAGAGTCAAACCCCACTCATTAGGGTAAAACTTTACCTGTTGAATTTTTGCCTGAAAGGCACCCGTCGCGGCGGGAACCGTCTGGCCTTCCCCCAACCAAACTGATCTGGCGGTGGTGCCTTGTAGCCCTGACGTGTTGGGCTGTAAGGATTATGGGAACTGTAGTCCGAAGGGCACCGGGTCGGGGAAGTTAGCCGAGCGGGGGGGGGGGTTCCTTCTGGTTTCTGACATTATTTAGGCCCTGGTTTCTCCGGCTGCGACGTCCCCAAGTTTCCTTCTCCCCCCTCCCCTGGGTAAACAGGAAAGGACTTCCTTCTTTCGCTGGACGCCCTCTCAGTTCTTCCCAGCCTCCCAGCCTCTCCAGGAAGGGGGCGGCTCAGGCGGGAGATGTGCGGCGACGGATTGGTGAAGAAGCCGGCTGCTTGGAGACCCGCGTCCGGGTGAGCTGGGGAGAAGGGAGCCAGGCAAGCGGCGCTGGGAGATCGGGGTGCGGGGCTGATGATCGCTCAGGAAACCAAACAAAGGTTTGGGAGGAGGAGGACTAGGACACACGCCATCCAAGAGGTTTGGAAGCGGAGCTTCGAGGAGGGGTAAAGGGGGGGGGATCCTGGATAGGAAAAGGCGTGCAACAAGCGGGACGAGCGGCCACGAAAGGAAACGGTGAATGTGGAGGAGAGAAGCTGGGGACGGGCGCGTCCCTGTGGGCCTACTTTGTGTAGGGGGCCTGGAGCTGGCGCTCCAACAGCCCCTAGCTTAATCCGGCCCTGGATAAGCCCTGGTGAGCCTTGATTCTTGGGTCATATCAAGTGAGGGATTTTGTCATAGATCAAGGATAGCATCTTCCCCCAACTCAACTCACTACTGAGCAAAGCAAAATAGCAGTGGCAGGTGTAGAATATTGCCTCCCTAAAATTGAAGTGGAAAAAAAGATCTCATTCCTATCCCATAAGAAAAAAAAAAAAAAGCAGTATGTATGTTCCAATTGAGCAACTTTTAAAATATATGGACCCATATCTTTCCCCTTGTATGGGGAAAAAGATTTGGGGGGATTTCTAGTGGAAAAAACGCCCCAGTGCAAATGGTTAAAAAGCTCCTCTACCCATGTCTTCTGTTGAAGATGTTAGCCTCCGTGGATGCATTTTATAAAGAAGAAAGTGTGTGTGTGTGGGGGGGGGGGGGGATTACACAATCTCAGCATCAGATGTAGCTTGCTCTGAGCATTCCTCAAGTAGCTGTTCCCAGACATCTCACATTGTAATTGAAGCCCACAAATGCAAGAAATAGCACCACAATTCAAGAAAATGAGGGTTGTCAATCTCCAAAACTCCAGGCCAAATCAAAGAGCAACGGATCCTCTCTGGTCATCCCCACCTCATGGTGTCTAAACTGTGAAGAACATAAACTGAGCCTAAGAAGCCAAGAGCACAGTAACACCTTCATTATGGTCTTATGAAATGTGGGATTGATTGCCCTTTAAATATGAGACCAAAGTGTCAATATTTTAATGTCTCATATGCTTTGCAATTTATAATCCTCGTACCATATCCATTTCAGCATTGTATATTTTCATTGGCATGTTTTCAGAGGTATTACCCATTCCACAGCTGCACCCCACAGTGAAACAGGGTTATGATAATAAGATAAGCCAAACAGAGAATGCCAGAAGGGTCCACTTATTATTATTACTACTATGTTTCAATAAAGCTCATACGACACTAGTGCTTTGCCGACACTGCTCTCCTGGAGGTCAAAGGGAGTATCACATATATGAGGCCAGAATTTGACCAAAGGAGTTTTGAGTGAGAGGATCCAAAGTAGCAGTGTGGAGACCTTAAATTAAAAAGCTATAATTCCCTCCCATGTATTGTCCAGGATGTCAGTGGCAATCTCAGGGCATTTTCATACATAACATGTATAAAAACCCGGGGCTGTGACCAAGTGGAAACTTACCGATTGTATCCTCGCCAAGTACACACTCATACGCTACGCCAATCCTGGTTTTCAGAGGGCCAAACTAGACATAATAATCATGCAGTTGGCCTTTGCATGATTGTTTTTGTTTAGTAAATAGCATCCTCAAGAGAAGGATCTCGATTGAGACCATGATGCAGCCAAAGGATTAAATCCCTTCTCCCCTCAATCTGTATGTGGTTCCAATTTAGGGCCGGCCCTACCATGAGGCAAAGTGAGGCAACCACCCAGGGATGTTGAAGAGTCCTTGGTCTCAAGTCACGAGTCGAGTCACGAGTCTTTGGACCCGAGTCTTGAGTCCGAGTCCGAGTCCTTGGTCCAAAATGGTGACTCACAAGTCACAAGTCACAAGTCACTCCCAAAGCTGACTCCACGAGTCCCTATTAAAATCAATGGGGTTTTTTCCCAACAAAATAAGGCTACTTCAGATGTGTGGTTTAAATAAATTCTAGGCACAAGTGTGCCTTTTTATTTCAAAACTCTGCAACTGATTTTTGGCAAGAACAGAACAGGCAGACAAACCCAAAATAACCAGGCAGGCAGAGGAGGCAGGGAACCCCAAAGCAGGCAGGCAGAGGCCTTTGTCTTGGACAATTCAACTATTGAACTGGTCAAGAAGAGACCAGGCAGGCAGAGGAGGCTGGGAACCCCAGACAGGCAGGCAGAGGCAGCCAAACCCAAAATGTCTGAAAGGTTGCATTTTAGAAAAATGATTTTAAAAAATAAACTTGCTGTACTTCCTAAAACTTATCCATGTTGCATTTGAGGAACATTATTTTTTCTAAATGTTTGGCCCCCATTCTGGAACGGTGAGATCTCATCACAATTCCACCCTCACTGAACACCCACTCTACTGGTGATGAACTTGCTGGAACCAGAAACACACTCAGAGCAGCCACACATAGTAATCTCAGGTCCTTCTTCTGCCTCTCCCAAGTACGCAATACATCAATCAAAATAAATCTTGACACACTGTTGGGGCTGCACTCCTGGTAGCCGTCCATAGTGGCCGAGCAGCGGCAAACCTCGCTTCCATGCGCTCTTCGCTGGCAATCACGCTCCTCTCCACTCCTTCTGGCACAGCCCAGGGATGTTGAAGAGTCCTTGGTCTCGAGTCCCGAGTCGAGTCTCTAGTCCCATTAAAAATATTGGGACTCGAGTCCGAGTCGAGTCAGAGGAGGGACTCAGTCCGACTCACGAGTCGAGTCCTCGAGTCCGAGTCCCCATCCCTGCAACCACCTCAGGAAACAAATTCTGGGTGTCATGAAAGGGCAAGAAATAGTTATTTATTTTGTTGTTATTGTACTTTTACTGCCAGAGATATTCTGGTGGCTTTTTCTGCTTCATGTGCCAAAATAACATGGCTGACCTTGAGTACTATGCACCTAGATGTGGGTGGGTGGGGGCACGATTTGCTGTTCTGCCTCAGGCAGCAAAATTACATTTTGAGGTGTACACTTTAAAGAAATGTGTGAATCAGCCCTAATAGAGAAGACTGGGATTGGGAATTAAAACGTAGCCAGGGATATGAAACTGCCTGTGCACACAAACAGATCTTGGCTTCCCTTTGAATCCCTAATTAGGTGTCAAAATGCATGTTATGTTAATTGCATGAAAGCAATGCATGCTCTTATTTTCAAACATCTAAATAGCTTCCATGTGGTGGAAGAAGGATCAGGAACACAGCATGCTGGAAAGATGGGCTTAAACCTCCCGCACCCACCCACCCACCCACCACCACCACCACCACCACCACCACCATGGTCCCAAACCTGCTCTTCCCCAGGAGGGAGTATCAGAAGATACATTTGCATTTCACAAAAGCTGAAACGTGAAGCAAAATTTGCCATTCAGTGTGTCAGGACAGTGATTATCTTTTATATTGCAAGTGCGACATATTGCAAGATCCAGGATTTCCAGAGGGCTCCTGGCTCACAGGCAGCGCTGCTGACAGCCTAGTAAAGCCGGCATTATACTGTGAGATCCCCTTATTATATGCCATCCTGACAGAACTATTCTCTTGTACTATGTCCATGAGTTCAAATGAACTGCTGGAATGTTTCAGGCCTGAGAGAGCTACGGAAATCACATTAGAGAGCAAGAGGTGTAAGAATGGGTCTGAACCGGACCAGAACATGACAGAGAAGGGAATAATTGATTCTGTCTGGGGAAGAAGAAGAGGAGGAGGAGGAGGAGGAGGAGGAGGAGGAGTCAGGAACTCGAATGGCCAAGAGGGATTCTCAGACCAATATCGAAGGCACACAGACAATGTTAGCTTTATGAGTAAATCAACAAGAACTGAGACCATCACTCGTTGCAGAATGTATGAACAACAGGAGAAGCAGCAAAGGAAGGACGATAGTGACAGAGGTCTTTGGAGGAGCTGAGAGAGCTTGTGCCATTTGTTCTATCTCGTGTGAGGGAGCGTCTGTCTCCAACGGATGTCATCTTTCAGCCCTCTCTTCTTTTGAGCAACAGTTGTAAATGAAAAATGACTTCCACCATTAATTTGGAGTTAATGAGGGGAGAGAGGGCACAATGACTCATTGAAAGTCAGGACGGGAAAGAAGTCTGCTACTACTGAGGGCAGGTCGTTCACTGATCAGTGGAGCTCCAAGGCATTCATTAACATGGCAAATGGACTTTAGATAGTCTTTCTTGATTAAAGCACTTCATTCATTTCTTTTTAGTAAAACTATTCTTTTCTGTCCTTTGGTTTCCAGGAAAATGCTCTTTAGTTATAGCAGGGAGCACTGAAATCCCTTTCTGTTTGGCCCCTTTTTAGAGGAATGGGAGGGAATAAGATGAAAGCAGATTAGGATCTTACTGGCTGCTGACATTGATTTTAGCTCTTTAACGCTGATTTTTTTAGCTAATTTTAAGGGGATGTTTTATACTGGTTCAAAATCCCTCATTATTCACCCTGTTACACCATTGACATGGACCAGCTATAAATTCAAACAAAATAAAAGACACAAGGCATTCTTTCAGAGTTTCTACCAGAAGGGTATATTAATACAGGTAAACACACTCTCAGAGAGGCAAAAATGTGTAGCTTTTCTCCCCTTCCATGATACAGTAAGCAAGCGTCCCCAACCTTTTTTTGGAGGGTGGGCACATTTGTAATTTTGAGAGGGTGCCATGGGTGTCCTTCACATAAGGTCAGCCAAATTGGCTGCCATGATGGGCATGACTGATCATGAAACATTCATGTGAAGGACCACCGCTGGTCCTTTGCACGAGTTCAGGAATTAACGGCACGGTAAAAACTCCCCTTAAGTGGTTTGCGAGTGAGTTTAAGCCAACCGCATTGATAGACACTGGTGAGGACTGAAGGCAGGCAGGCAGAGAGTTGTTTATATAACACCTTTAATTGAGCATAACTAATAGACTGATAAGGAATTTCACGGTAAACACAGAGCAGTCTATAAAACTTAATGAAGCGTAGCACTGCAATACACATTCAGCCTAAAGGAGGCTTGCAAATGAGGCTTGCAGAAGGCACAGACAGCATTGACATCAAAGAACCTGGAACTTACATAGCACTGCGGGTTGTTCTATCTTGCAGCTGGTTACCGAGTTTCCTACTCGGGGTTGCGAGGAATTTGTCCTGACCAGAGTCGGAGACCGGTTCCGTGCAGTCCTGCACCTTGCTTCCAACAACCACTGATGGGTTTGGGTGTTCCCTTTTACGCCCTCCCTCGCCCCCTCCTTCCCCCCTTGATGGCAGATTGAACCGGTTCTGCCCAGTAGGGTCATGGTGCCTCTCAGTGCTTGGGGGCACTTGGCAGTTCTTTGAGACTGCTGGAGGGGCCATTGGGGGGGATGCAGATGTGTCCCATTGAAGTAAATGCAAATGTAGCTATGCAAAAGTCTGCTCAGAACTGTGTCCCCTTGCCTGGGGTGGGGATTATGCAGACAGCGGAGCGAAAAAATGTGTGAACAGCGGAAAGGAAAATGCGTGCTGGGTCAGGCTATGTGTGCCAGGTCAGGCTTTCTCTCCACAATTCATTTCTCAGAAGGCAAACTGGTGAGACTAAAAGAAAAATAACTTGCCCCAAAATCTAAGAACCAGGCAGAGGAAGAGACTCCGCTCTAAAACAGATGACCACTCTTTTGAACCCAAATAAAGTGGTGCTGGAGGGCAGCCCTTCACTTTGTAGTATGTCAGCCTCCCAGGTTTGTTTTTTTAAAAAAGTCTTAAGAAATAAAATAAAAATTAAGAGGGGCAGGGACCCTGGCCAGTGCCAAGAAAGGTGTCTGAAGGCACATTGGTGCCTATAGGCACTGTGTTGGAGATCCAGCAGTAGGAACTGGCCATTCCAGAGGTTGCTTTCTCATGCAGACTTTGGGGTGGGGTGGGGAAGGAAAGCACACCTATGGTGTTTGAATAACATCATCAATTTTCTCATGAAGGACCCTGAGATATTACCTTATTGTTGTGGCTTATATTCAGGGGCAAAATTTTGGTAGGGTGTGGGCTGCAATTCTCCTAATGCATGCATTTGCCTGGCATCCCTAACAAGGCCAAAGTTCTGGAAGGCTGCCGGGGTGCTTGCCGGTTTGGCGCTCTGAGGTGGGGCACTCCGGGAACCTCAGCAACAAAGCAACTAAAAAATCTTCAGCCTTCCTCCCAACCTTGGAGGTAGGGAGGGGGCAGGAATCACTGTGCAACTACCAGGACAATTCCCTCCCACCCCAGCAGCTCCAGGATTGAGGGTGGTTGCTTGACATCCTCACCCATCTTCTCACATTTCATTCCATAGCTTGTTCACCAGCAATTCTCCACCATTCTCTGCAAGACCATATGTTGTGTTAAAGCTTGTTCATGCCCCGAGCGATACTACCTCATTTCCCTTCCTGCTTCCTTTTTCTGGAAACTAAAGCCACCACTTCTTTCTTTTTCTGTCATGCATTAACATTACGTGTATAGTGTTGGGTGGACATGGAGAGAGTAACTCCTCTGTTGTAATAACGGGTGACTTCAATTACCCCCACATTGACTGGATAAATGCATGTTCAAGTCATGACAAAGAGGTTAAATTTCCTGATGTCCTAAATGACTGTGTCCTAGAACAGTTGGTCATGGAAGTGATCTGTTGGTGTTGCCCAGGACCTAGTACAAGATGTAAATGTTGTTGCCAATTGGAAATAGTGACCACAATGCTATCAGATTTAATATATATTTAAATGGAAGACTGCCAAAGAAGTCTAACACAGTCACATTTGACTTCAAAAGAGGAAACTTCTCAAAAATGAGGGAACTGGTAAAAAGGAAGCTGAAAGGGGGTTCAAAGGGGTGAAATCCCTTCAAAATACTTGGAGATTACTCAAAACCACAAGAACAGAAGCTCAGATAGAATGTATACCACAGATTAGGAAAGGTAGTACCAAGTCCAAGAGGTCACCAGCATGGTTAACGAGCAGTGTCAAAGAAGCTATTAGAGATAAGAAGGCTTCCTTCAGAAAATGGAAGTCTTGCCCAAATGAGGAAAACAAAAGGGAGCACAAGCTTGCACAAAGAAGATCCAAGCAGACAATAAGAGATGCAAAAATTTTGAGGAGCATATTGCTGACAACATCAAGGCCAACAATAAAGAATTCTTTAAATATATCAGAAGCAGGAAACCAGCTAGGGAGACAGTTGGACCACTGGACGATAATGGCGTTAAAGGAGTGCTAAAGGAGGATAAGGAGATTGCAGAGAAGCTGAATGAATTCTTTTCATCTGTCTTCATTGCAGAAGATACAGGATAGATGCCTGTGCCTGAACTGATGTTTTCAGGAGTGGGGTCTGAGGAACTGAGGCAAATAGTGGTGACAAAAGATGAAGTTCTAAACCTTATTTTTTTTTTTTTAATATTTTATTAAATTTTAAAACAATACAAAGAAAATAACATACACACATAACTAATATTGTGCTCCCATCACCATGGGACCAAACAATCCAATAACTCTATAATTGTTCATTATTCCAAAAATACAACATATCTTGACAGGGTAAACTCCCTTTCCCCCTTTTAAACACATATTCCAAAAATAAACCCCAAATATCCTTAAAATTATTTTTCTTTAATTGACCCCTTTTGCATTTAATATTACAAGTCAACATATCATTCAAAGCCATATCCCATACTTCCTTATACCATTCAGTAATAGTGAAAACTTGCTGGATTTTCCATTTCCTTGCTATCATTAGTCTACCTGCCGTTAACAAATTTATGATTAATTCTTTAACATTTTGAGAACCGATCACCTTTTCCGTTATTGTTAGCAAAGCTAGTTTAGGGCATACCTCTAAATCAGCTCCAACAATTTCTGATATTTCCTCAAAAATCATTTTCCAAAAATCCATTACATTTTTACAACTCCACCACATATGAGCATATGTACCCAATTCCTGACATCCTCGCCAACACATTGGAGAACATTTATTATCTATTCTATTTAATCTCACTGGAGTCAAATACCATCTCCAAATTAGCTTATAAAAATTCTCTTTAATTCTTATAGACATATTTTTCAATATTCGCCTATCCCAAATCTTATTCCACTCATCCTTTGATATTTCCTCTTCAAACTCTGTATCCCAAA